>WOXC01005602.1:0-430534 GCA_011680675.1 Gymnobelideus leadbeateri | reverse complement strand
ATATATATATATATATATATATATATATATATATATATATATATATATATATATATATATATATTTGTAACATCAATCTATGTTTGTAATATCAGTTTGTAAATGGGGTGCTTTGGGATCTATGACTGTATAATCAATTTGTAAAATGAGTCTGTAAAATCACATTTCCCCCCAGTCTCAGAGCATTGACTCTGCCCCTTCCCCCTGTCAGCACTCTGCCCAGCAACAACTCATGAACTGTTTATCTCTGCTTGAAACAATAACAAGCTACCTATGAATCCTTCACTAAACTATCTATAAACATTTTTAGCTTAGGCAAATGTTATCTCCCCTAGTAGAGTAGCCAGCTTCACCATGAATCCTTCAGTGCCCTATCTATAGGTTAACTCCTTAGCCAATTATACCCATACTGAGTCTCCATTAGCCTTGGTTCCCAACATCCATCTTGTCAAATTTGACACTGATGGGTGGCAGACTGGGCACTCCTCAGTGGCTGTGACCTATGGCTGACCTAGTGACATGTCAGGCCTAAAACCACACCTCCAGGTAGCCCCACCCCCCCCACCTTGGGCTATCTCCCAGTGAATCATGGGCAATACACCTGCTCAGTTGATATTAAAAGTGCATATTCCTTTAAGCACTGACCACTCCTTAACTCCTCCCTGATCCCACCCTTACTCACCTAGTTAGCATAATTGACACCTGATTTACTGTCTTGACTCCTTAAAACTATACCTTTGATTTCTGTAAGTTTGCAGGTTCCCTAAGAACCCCTGCCCGGTGTGCTGTACAGCGTAACAATAAACTTTTACAATCTCGGCTTCCAAGTTTGCTTGAGCCTGGTGAATTCTTTCTAGACCGAACTGCAGGGTTTCTGGTCACTGATAGTGATCAGGGTCCCTGGTAGAACCTATTACCTTTCCCTCATCAGATCCAATTTGAAGATATTGTATGTAAAACACTTTGCAAGGCAAAGTTTAAAGTGTTCTACAAATGCCAGATTCTAGTAGTGGTGGTGATATTGTTGTAGTCATAGTGATCATTGGTAGAGACAGGATAATAAAAGGAGTGAAGACACAGAGAAGAGCTGGAGTTTGAGGATTCTTGTCCTCTTTTTAGCTCTGGAAGACTGAACAATGCTTAAGACTTATCCTTGCCTTGATTAATAAACTAGTAAAATATATAGAAAACAATAGCAGACACCAACTTACCGCCATTTAAACCATTAGCAAACCCCACACTAAGACCTGGGTGGGGGGAGCCCTCCAGAGCAGAATTAGTATTCTGAACACTTAGTATCTGTGAATTTATATTTATTTGGGAGGAGTAATAGTCAGTCACATTCAAGGGATCTTGTTTCATTTTCCTCCTTTTAATCAAACTCCCTTCCATAATATCATGAACTGTGTTCTTGCAAGGGGAAGTCAGTCTCAGTCAAATGGAGGGACCTCATGTACATTTTCCCAGATTTCCTTACTGGGGACTATGAGTCCCCAAAGCATTAGGCCCTTCTAGTCACGAGAGTTAGATAAAGCCCTATAATCTCAGATAGTAGCACCAAAAACAAGGATACCTTTTGACCCCCTAGTTAGTTCTTGACATGGAAATTCCAGGACAGGTTATCTAACCTTCCCCCATTTTATCCAATTTCTTCCCCCATACAGCCCTCTCCTTACCCTACTCCCTACTTCTGAGGATAACATTTTTGTCTGACCTACTCTAGGCAATTGGGGTTAAGTAACTTGCCCAAGGTCACACGACTACGTTTTTGTTTGTGTGTAATAAGTGTCTGAGGCCGGATCCAAACTCAGGTCCTTCTGACTCCAGGGCCAGTGCTCTATTCACTGCGCCACCTAGCCGCCCCAAATTATAAAATCTTTAAGATCAGACTTTCCTTTGGACTTCAACATCTTATTATGGTTTCATGTACCCTGTGAGTGCTAAATATATCCTTTTTTGCTGGATGGTTTGCTGAGAATGGCCCCCTTGAACTACAGTCCAGAGAGCCCAGGAAAAGCCTGCTTGTGTATATCCTAGCAGAGACAATGAAAGTAAATCACTTGGCCAGGATTTTGACTTCCTTAAAAATAACATTTGAACAAAGCAGGAGCATACCTAATCTTTGTCTCTCTTTAACCTAATGACAGTGATTAGAGCTATTGGGCATTCTTTCCAATCCTGAAACACTTATAAAGCAATATGAAGGGATTGGGGATTGGCTTGGGTGTGGGCATGTGTTGGGGGAGAATAATGGCACAGGGTGGGGTATCTGTGTAATGGGAGGGGTGTGGCTTTCCTTCAGAGCCTGTCCCAAGAGCTTTGACTCTTCTCAGAGTTATATCCTTGGGAGACATTCCTTAATGAAGAGAGGAAGGCCTCTACCATCAAGGTCAACCAGCAAGAATAGAAACAGAGGAAATGTTGGTCCTTTTCTATGTGGAGAGAGATAGTGACTTGCCACAAAGCACTTGAGGACCAAAGACTCCATGTTATTCCCAGAATTTGGTCTGAGTCAGGAAGTCAAAAACCATGTTTTGGGGAATTGTTCAGTTGTTTTTGGATGTTCCTTTGGTCAGTGCTTGGGTCCTCACTTAAACAAGGAGAACATGGATGCAATTCAGAGGAAAGTCACAAAGTTCCTGAAAGCACTGGCAAATAAGAAAAGTGCTTTCACCTCATACTCTTATCATGGTATGTTTTATATCATAGTGAAAACTGTATGGCCTCCCCTAACATCCTCTTCCTCCTGCCTATGCTGGTATGGAGATGACCTTGGGCTTTCAAAGGCCAAGGGACTGCAGGCTCTGGCAGCTCCTACCAAGATTTCAGGCATGAGCCCAGTGGACTTTGTGGCTGTGGTCCGAGGACCACCCTAGTTAAGTTTATGGGGTTCATCACCCAGAGGGCCATGGGGAGAAACATTTTTTAGCCATGGCAACTCTTATAGGTCATTTACTAAATAAAAGAGAGATTGAAATCTATTTTGCATGGTAACTACCCCCATTAGATTGTGAGCTTTTAGAGGGCAGGGAGGCCTTTTGCCTTTCTTTAACCCCAGAATTTAACATAGTGCCTGGCACATAGTAAATGCTTAACAAAACTTATTGACTAACTATACTCCCTAATCCCCAATGAAGTTACGGACCTTGAAGTACTGAAGCAGGAAATCAGGACCTATGATTACATTGGTATAGGGAATTCCTGGGTGAGAAAATTCCCTCTACCCAATGCCTAGACTAGAGGAGTGGCAACAAACTGAATTAGAAATGGAGGCCATTTAAACCTACAGAAGTATCCCTGCAAGCTTCATATTGAGTTAATTTTTAAAATGTAATACTTTTTTAGTTTTATAGTATTTTTATTTATTTTGTTAAATATTTCCCAATTACTTTTTAATTAGGTTCAATGGCAGGCTGCATGTTTGTAACAGCAACCACACTGCTATCCCCAAGAAGGCTACTAGCACAGGTTCTTAGATCTGCTTTACTAGGAAAGATAGCTGTTCAAGGGGTCAATAATTTTTTTTAATTACATTCATTAGTTTAGGGGAAAAGTCAGCACCCTGAACTTCAGAGAAAATCCAAACAAAGAAAAAAGAGAAAATATAAGCAGAGAAATAAATACCAACAGACAGGGCTTCTGTCTGAGAAATTAGCAAAGATCAACAGATCCAACTGGCTGACCAAGGCAATATGTACATAGTTACCAGAGAGAGAAGCACCAACATCTGGGTTTTTCCAAAGCTGGGGGCAGGGAGGGGAAGGGCTCCTTAAGAGCCACCCAGAGTTTCATCTGGTCAGATCACAAGAACCACTCTTCTAATAAGTGAGCCCCAAAGCAAAATGCTAACCTCAGGGTATATATACAGAAGGCATCACAACCCTCCTGACCCACTGCCTAATTACAAAGTAACAAAAGGTGTGAAAGCCTTCCTGCAAGCAAGGCTCCCCTAATCAAGCTTCCCTTAATGGGCTCCATTTGAGGCTTATTAATGGGCAGGGAAGATACTATATCCATTAACATTACGGTGTTTATTAACATCTTGGGCCTGGAGCACTGAGAGGTTAAGTGATTTGCCCTGGGTCACACAGTGGATAAGAGTCAGAGGCTAGACTTGAACACAGTTCTCCTTGGCTCTAAGGTTTTCTATCTTCTGTGGCTTAGTGATATGTACATGAAAGATGTTTAATAAATATTGACTGGCTTACATTTGAAAGTGAAAGCGTTCTGGATTATCTAGCCTTGAAAAGAGGCAGCTGAGGGTAACCTAATCACTGAAAAAAAAAAAAAGCATTCTTTGGAGATGTAGCCAGCTGTACTCCATTGGACTGCTACCTCTGGTGCTATGCTTGCTGAGCCCTTTCAGAACTGCTCACCCACTTTAGGGGTCCACCTCTCATTCACCTCCTACCTGTGGCTTCAAGAAGCTGTAGCATGCACAGTGGCCACACCCCAGTAAAGCATCTTGGTAAATGGACTAATCCAGGTTGAAGTTAACCAACAGGCCTCAAACTTGTGGGCGAGTTAGGGGAACGTCTACACCAAGCATGTGAAGATTCCCTCTCCCCACACTGCAGAACAATTTGTTCCAATGGCCATGAAGGTGACTGAAGCTGGTGCCATGAAGAACCTAGATCTTGGTCAGACATTAAAGATGCCAAGGTCATCTACTGTATCTGACGTCACCATCATTTGTCTTGATCTTTGTCTTGCCTCTAGACTTTGATGACTCTGCAAGAGAGAATGAGGCATCTCTGCTTGTTATATCCAACTGATGAGCAAGTCAAGAAATTGCCCATGATATCTTTGGTCCTCTTCAAAAATGAAGGACAAACAATTCCCAGAGGACTTAGAGAGAGCTGGATAACTGATGGGGTCCTTGTGATGTATGTATGTCTGTAGTATCAATCTGTAACATCAGTTTGTAAATGGGGTGCTTTGGGATTTATGTCTGTAAAATCAATTTGTAAAAGCAGTCTGTAAAATCACACTTCCCCCTGCCCCAGCCTCAGAGCATTGACTCTTCCCCTTCCCCCTTCCAGCACTCTGCCCAGCAACAACTCATGACCTGTTTATCTCTGCTTGAAACAATAAGTTATGTAAATGTTATCTCCCTTAGAGTGGCCAGCCCCACTATAAATTCTTCAATACCTTATCTATAGGGTAACTCCTTAGTCAATTATATACCCACATGTCTCTGATGACCTTGGTGGGTGACAGACTGGGCACTCTTTAGTGACATATCAGGCCTAAAACCACATCTCCAGCTAGACCCCCGCTTGAGCTATTTCCCAGTGAATCATGGGCAATACACCTGTGCAGTTGATATTAAAAGTGTATGGTCCTTTGAGCACTGACCACTCCTTAACTCCTCCCTGATCCCACCCTTACTCACCTAGTTAGCATAATTGACACCTTAAAATTGACACCTGCCTCTTCGAGTTTGCAGGTTCCATAAGAATCTAGCCCCCTGTTCTCTACAGCGTAACAATAAACTTTACAATTTTGGCTTCAAAGTTTGCTTGAGCCTGGTGAATTCCTTCCAGACTGGATGCCAGGGTGGATCCCTGGCAGAACCACTTACCCTCCCCCCCTCCTTATCACCCTTCCCTCTTCATAACCAGGATAATCTGGATTGAAATCCTGAGACACTTCCCAGCTGGGTGATCCTGGGAAGTCTTTTAACCTCTCTCTGGATCTCAGTTTCATCATCTGCAAAACTAGAAGGTGAGAAGCATCTCAGTGACCTGGTTCTAAATCACTGACCCTGTGATATCATTGAAGACATAATGAAACGTGGGGAATTGGATCTGTTAAGGCTGGATCTAATGAAGACTTCCTTCATTCAACAAATGTTTATTAAACACCTACAATGTGCTAGGTGCTAGAGATACAAAGACATAAACAAAAAAGTTCTTGAGCTTACATTCCACTTGATAATTCGTTTTAATCAATACTGGATCTAATTAAGGTTAGTTGGTTTTCTGTGAAGATGCTCAAAGTAAGGTTAAGTGTTCATGTTTGGGGTTAGCTGCTTAGTTATGGCCTCAGTTGCCTTGTTTCTCAGATGTGCAGGTTGGACTGACAAATCTCTAAGGACTCCTTCAGCTCTAACATTCTTTGATCTGTACAAGAGAGGAATGCACAAGATAGATCCTTAGGATGCAAGCATATCTACTTCCATGGGTCAGGAGTCATTGATTCTTAGGCTCTGGTCATCCTCCTTTCTCCCATGATCCTCACAGAATGATAGGATCATAGGTTTAGAGCTGTAAAAGAATTTAAGGTGACACTTTCATTTTGGTGATGAGGAAAATAAGGCTCAGAAAAAGGAAATTATTTGCTCAAGGTCAAACAGGTAAGGAGCAGTAGAAGGAGATTCAAATCCAGGTCTTCTAAATCCTAATCCAACATTCTTTTCATTACAATTCTGTCATCATGCCTTGATAACCCCTAGCAAATCATTTCTGCATGTGGGCCTCCTAAGGTAAGAAAAAGAAATTTTCCTGCAATATAAGATTTTCTTGTTGCCAACAGGAACATAAGGTGGTTGAGAAGAGAGGATGAATAAATTATTTCAAAAAGCAAAAGTAATTTTTGAGTGATTACAGTAAAAGATCTTCCTCTTTCTGCCCATTCTTGAATACCTTGCTCTAAATTGTTGCTAACCCAGAAACAGAATCCAGTAGAAAAGGAAGGCCTTTTTTTTCCTTCCAAAGAACCATCCCATTATCGCAAATCCAGTTTATACCAACATCAAATAAATACAAAGCAAACATCAGCTTCCTGGTTCTTGGTAGGATACTGCTGACAACAGAAAGGCACTAGGAAGGTTGGAAGATAGTTCCCCATTGATGTCTCAAATTCCACCATCAGTTATATATTCTTCTGGGTTAAACAGAGGGCAGGAACTGATATATATGTGTATATGTGTATACATACATATATACACATATATACATAAACATACATATACATATATGCACACAAATATATATGTACATGTTTATATGTGTGTATTTAGCTACGTATGTGTGTGTTTATTATCTCCAGCACCATGCACAGTGTTTGGCACATAGGCACTTAATTAAATGCTTGTTGATTGACTTATTGAGGGCCACTTGGGTACCAGTGGTAAAAGAATTAACCAAGTGGTAAGTGGTTAAAGTGGTAAAGAATTAACCAGGCAGGTAGTTCCTAGGATAGAACTCCATTTATTGATTCTTAGGACAAGGTTTCCATAGAGCAATGAGACAAAAGAAGACTCAAGTATTCTTAATCATTGTCTTAGTCTATTTTATCATGGAAGTAGTATGGCAGTGAGGCCTTTTGTTCTCTAGGTGCCAGAAAGTCTTAAGAAAAGTCAATTAACTCCTTTCATAGGCAGTCACGTTACAAAGGATGCTCTCCAGAGCTGGCTTCAAGGCCTAAGCCAAAGCCTGATCATCCAGGACATTTGCATAGGAGCCAAATAACTCAAGTCTTGGGGAAGAGCTTATTGGTCTCAGAACTCTGACAACATCATTATAAGTGATCATAACAAAGAACTCCGGAGCAAACTTAACAAAGTCCATCTCAAAGAGCTCTGGTTTTAAAGTTCACTATTATTAGGGTAATTGAGTCCTGGATCAGGCCTCTTGGGCTCCCACACTGACTGACCTCTCTAGTTTCCTCTATTCTCTAAAATGTGAGTATTCCTAGAAAGGGAATCACACGTTAGGACTCTCACAAATTATCTTTATGACATCTCAATGTGAATGATCTTTTTTTTTCCCAATCAAGCAAGCATTTACTGAGCATTTATGACATGCCACACAATGAGTCAGAAAGCAAAAGCTAATGAGTCCACTTCTTCTGGGGGTAGATCTCCCTTAAATATTAATTCAGATATAAGAAAGAAAGAAAGTCAGTCATTTAAAAAAATTTTTTTTTCAATTTATAAGAATCAGTCTTATCTCCCTCCCTCCATCTTCCCCATTGAAAAAGAAAACCAAAAACCTTGTACCAAATATGCATGGTCAAGCAAAACAAATTCATTGTCAATGAATTAATCAGATCCTTCCTCCCCCACCCCCAACAGGAAAAGGTAGAACTATGTCAAAGCTATGGACTTCTAAAGGAAAGGGGAATAGGAAAGGAAATGGATTTCTGAAGCTCATTCAGATTTTTTTTTTCCCCAGAAGGCTTGTCCTCAGAGAAACTGGTTGTAGTGATCACGGATGCCTTAGCATGTTCCACTGTATTTTTGCTATGGGCCAGGATACTGTTGGAACTGGGGAGACCTGAGTTCATGGCCACATATACTTCCACAACAGCATCTGGCACTGAGTTTTCCTTTTTCTTTTTAAATTAACACTAGCTGGGACTTGCTCACAGCAAGGAATTTTGAGTACAAACCTAGGAAAGTTTGAGTTTACTTTGCCCCCAGGTGGATTGACCTGAGACCCATCTGTGAACCCTTTCAGCAAGAAAACTGTAAAAATGTTTTTTTTAGGACTTTTAGTGGTTTTCAAACTCTTCAGTTCTTGACAATCAATCTCCCTCCTTCACCACCCCCATTCCCCACCTCCCCACCAGAATCTCCTTACAGACTGAGTTTAGCCTCTTTGTACAAGTTTTCATCTTCCCAAATTTTTTAAACGGCCTTGGAAACTGCTTTTCCCTGGGGATGTAGGTACATGCTTTTATCAAATGGATTGTTTATTTGAACCCTGAGGATCCAATGGACCAGGTAAGGAAACAAGACCAGGACTGCTTCTCTATGGGAAGCACTATAGAAAGTCAGTCAGAAATCCCCATGTCATGGCCTAGAGACTATTCTGCAGTTATCCCTGGGGATGCATATCTGAATCCAGAACTTTTCTGGAACCTTGACACCAAGTACATCAAAAAAAGAAATGTGAGCCATAATGAAGTATGTCATAGATTCAGCCCAAGGGCTGCATAGCTGACTTTGCAAGGGCTAAGTACATTCCACAGCCCAGAGTGGGCCCTTGGAAGTAACAATCTCCATATAATAGATAACTTCTTAATCATTAGAGCTGTCCAAAAATCAAATGGATTGCCTCAGGTGGCAATAACAGTAGGGACATTAAGAGGGAGTGCTGCAAGTTTTACTAAGAATCTCATGGTCATTATCTTATTTGTTCACTCATTAATTCTGGAAGAAAGGCCTGCAGGTGTTATTCCTCATTTTAGTGAGAGGAAACTATGATTCAAAGGGATTTAATGACTTCTCCCTTGTCACATAGTTAGTAAATGGGGAAGATTCCATTGTGTGGTCAGCTCCCTATTCCTAGAAATTTGCAAGTTATAGACTAGGTGACCCCTTCAGGCAGTCAGGTGGTATGATACAGAGAGCACTGGGCCTGGAGTCAGGAAGACCCAAGATCAAATATATCCTCTGATATATTTAAGAGCTATGTGGCCCTGAGCAAGTCATGTAACCTCTGTATGCCGTTGTTGTTCATTCATTTTCAGTCTTGTCAACTCTTCTTTCATGGCAAAGATGCTGGAGTGGTTTGCCATTTTCTTCTCCAGCTATTTTACAGATGAGAAAACTGAGGTAAACTGGGGAAGTGACTTGCCCAGGGTCACACAGCTAGTGTGTCTGAGGTCAGATTTGAACTCAGGAAGATAAGTTTTTCTGACTTCAGGCCCAACCCTCTATGTGCTATGGCAGCACCTCGCTTCCCTCTGTCTCCCTGTTTCCTCAATTGTAAAATATGACTGCACCTACCTCCCAGGCTTGTTGTAAGGATCAAACGGGATAATATTTGTAAAGTGCTTACCAAAGCTCCTGGCACACAATAGGGGCCCAATAAATGCTTGCCTCCTCTATTCTTTGCCATGCAGGGAATCTATGTATCAAGTAAAAGTGGGGCTAACTCAAACTAGCAAGCATCAGGGATGCCCATAACACTCCCCAGTGTGGCAGGAATCAGATTAAGATGTAACTGGGAACTATTTAACAAAACAAATACAAATAATAAAACATAGGTAATATTATATTTTATAACTACCTCAGTATGCAGCCAGTCGTGGTCCCTCCAGATGCTAAGATTTTCTAGGAAGCCCTGTGAGGAAATAAGAAACGCCTCATGTGGGAAGATTCAAGGAAAGTTCAAGGGGGTTCCCAGAGCCTGTACCTCATCAGTTTCCAGAGTTAGGGTTTCTAAATGTTTTCTGTGTGACCACTTTGCTTTGTAAACTGGGACAATTCTCTAAGCTTATTCTATTTTTTTTTTTTTGGCTTTTTTTTCCAGAGGGCAATTGGGGTAAAGTGACTTGCCCAAGGTCACATGGCTAGGAAGTGTTAAGTGTCTGCAGTTTGATTTGAACTCAGGTCCTCCTGACTACAGGGCCAGTGCTCTATTCACCTATGCCACCTAACCACCCCTAAGCCTATTCTTTTTATCAGAAAATAGAGGATTATAACACCCAGTATCCCAGGAGACTTGCCAAGTCAAGCCGAACCAAGCATTGTGAGCATCTAGTAACAAAGAGGTCAATAGTTTGGGTGCCTAGAGAACTTGGAATGGAAGTTTTGCAGTAACCTTTGGGAAAAACAGAACATTTAATTAACCAAGGATGGTAGTCTCCCTTAGGTCAGCAAACAAAGCCAGGAGAATGGGGAGCACTACCCTAAAGAATTCCTGGGTTTGCTTGGACAAGCATGCAAAACGATTGGACAACTGTTGCGTCAGCCAACAAAAGCATCAGAGATTTTAAGTGCAAATTATTTCCCCAGAGAACCCAGGAGAAAATTGAGAACTGATGTGTGTTAGGCAACACGAAGGCAGTGTATTGGAAATGCTCTCTGGTCTGGTGAGCAGTCAACTTATGGGCAAATGCTGAGCTTAGATTTAGAATAGATTTCCCACCCAGCAAGCCCCCCAAGGCCCATGTGCTCTGCTTCCCGTTTTAGAGCTAGCAAGGAAAAATGGATTTGTCCTTCTAATGAGTGATTATTCTTTCAATGGAATTAAAGCTCATCCAGGCACAGCTAAATCCACTGGGACTTCTGCAAACTGCTGCTGTTCCCTTGGCCCTATTTGCTACTGTCCTTCTTGGGAATGTAAATTGGAAGCTTGGAGAAATTATATTTCCCACTCATCTCTAACTTATTCCACCGTCGGTCCCTGTTAATGTGAATAGAGGAGGCTGTGGAGGGGTGTGGGGATGGTGAAAACAGGTCAGGGAGTCAGGAGAGCTGAGTCTTGGACCTAGTATTGCCCCTGACTAGCTGTGCCACCTAGAACAAATCACTTAACCTCTCTGGGCCTCAGTTTCTTTATCTGTTAAATGAGGAGTATTGGACTAAATTATCTCTGAGGCCCCTTTCAGCTCCAAATGTTATGGTGGTCCCCTCAGTCACCTTTTCCCAGAGGCTAAAATGTCATTCAGTCTTTCAGTTGTGTCTAACTCTCCATGGCCCAATGGACTGCTGTAGTCCAGGTCCTTCTATCCTCCACAATCTCTCAATGTCTGTCCAAGTTCATGCTGTTTCCTCAACACTACCTCTCCATCTCATCCTCTGTCATCCCCTTCTCCTTTTGTCTTCCATCTTTCCCAACATCAAGGTCTTTTCCAGTAAGTCCTGTCTTCTCATTAGGTTGCCAAAATATTTAAGCTTCAGCTTCGGTATTTGACCTCCCAGGGAATAGCCTGAATTAATTTTTTAGAGCCTAAAATAGCTTTTCCCTATTGTATTTTTTTCCTATGGGACTCAGTTTCCTCATTTATAAAAATGAGACAATAGGACTAGGTAAACTCCAAGGTTTATCTTCTAGCTCTAATAGTTTATGGTTAGGCTTAATTGATAATTCTGTCATCTGAAACTTCCTCAAAACAAAAGTCACTGACTCCTCTTTCTCCTACCTTCTAGGCCTCAGGGGTTCTTAAACTTTCTTTGTGTGGTGGACCCCTTTGATAGTCTGGTGAAACCTATGGGTCTTTTCTCAAAATAATATTTCTAAATGTATAATATTATATATAGAGAATTACAAAGGAAACTATATTAAAATGCAGTTATCAAAATATGTATGTTTTTTAAAAGTTATGGAACCCATATTAAGTACCCCTCTCTAGGAGGTGAAATTGTAGGGCAATGATCATTAGATTGGGAATTTGGAGACCTAGGTTCTTTCTCTCTCCCCCAAACCCCAACCTCATAGAGATCTGGTGACCTCATCATGCTCCTTAGGGTTCCTCCTTTCATAGCACTCCTTCTGTGTTGATCCCTTCTTCAAAATTCACCAGTCCTATGTCCACCCCATCTCCTCTGGAACTTGCTCTTTCAGAGGCATGGTATGGCTGCTAAAGGCTGATAACATCTGTTTAATACCTTTGCATTTTCATATTTCTAGGAAAATCACAGTTTGATACTTTAAGGACCCAGTTAATTCAATTAACTACAACAAGAATCTATTAAATAGCTTATCATGCATTCAGCATTTACTAAATGGAAAAGGGAAGCAGGCCCTTTCCTCCAAGAACACGTGTTCTTCCATACCCCGGTACAACTAGAAATTCCTGATGCTTTCAGGTCAGTAGGAGAGATTTTTTTTTCTGCCATCCCTGCAGTGGGGACGTTCTTTTGGATACAGGCCAGAGGGGCAATGTCCCTTTTCAGGAACAGGTTATCTCCTTGTTAATGGCAGAGCTAGATCAGGAACCACAGAACTGGTTTTCTGGAAGGGAGAGGCCGGCTCTCTGTCTACTACACCCCCACACCCCACAAACCCCCACCTTGCTGTGACTTGAAAAACCTAGTTAAAATTAACAGGCTCTTCGAAGCCCAGGGCCTTGCTCATAGTAGGGTTAATTATAAATGATTCCTAAACTGACTTGAAGTAGAGAATAGGTCATGAAGAACAGTACATAGCCTGGTAAAGGGGCAGTAGATAGAGTACTGGACCTATAGTCAGGGAGAGTTTAAATCCAGCCTCAGACACTTGTTAGCTGTGAGACCCTGGGCAAGTCACTTAACTCTGTTTGCCTCGGTTTCCTCATAAAATGAGTTGGAAAAGGAAATGACAAATTACTCCAGTATCTTTGCCAAGAAAACCTCAAATGGGGTCAGGAAGAGTTGAACACAACTGAGCAACAAAAGGGAAGGAGGGAGAGGAGTCCCACTACTGACCAGGTTTGTGGGCTGATGATAGCAATTCAACAACATTTGCTAAGACTTCCCTCTGCCCTCCCGAAGCTTACTTCTAAGTATGTTACTTACAGATAAGGAACAGAGATTCAGGGAGTTTAAGTGACTTGCCCAGGGGCACACAGTTAAGTGTTAAAGGTTCATGCTTAAGGGTTAAAGAGGAAGTTAGATATGGGCACAAAGAACAGCAACACAATTAGAATGGAAGAAAAATGGGGAAAAGTATGAAAAAGATGGGATCTAAGCAGGACCATGAAAGAAGGAAAGGATCCTAACAGAGATGTAGAAAGGAGCATTCTGGGCTTAGGGAACAGAATAAACAAAAGCACAGAGGTGGGAAAGCACAAGGTGTGGTCTGCAAATGGTAGGAAGAATCATTTGTAGGGAACATGATTTCTTTAGAAAATAGACTATGCCAGAGGCAATGGCAGGAAATAATGCTAGAAAGATTTATGTTGGAGTCATAATGTGGAAGGTCTTAAATGTCCAGCTAAGCTTTGATTTTATTCTCCGTGGTCAACGATGTTTTGAACTAGGGAATAATATATTCAATCAGGGCTAAGCATTAGGTGCATAAGGGATAGGCTGAAGGCAGGGAGACCAAATAAATTCTATTACAGTAGTCCAAGCATTTGGGAAATAACAGAGCGATCCATGGCATATGAAAGCAGTAGACTATCATCATACCATTTTGTGTTGTTGTTGTTCAGTCGTGTCTAACTCTTTGTGACCCCATCGGGGATTTTCTTGGCAAAGATACACCTTCTCCAGATCATTTTACAGATAAAGAAACTGAGGCAAACAGGGGGAAGTGACTTGCCCAGGGTCATGCAGCTAGTGAGTATCTGAGGTCAGACTTGAACTTAGGAACATGAGTCTTCCAGACTCTAGTCTGGCACTCTATTCACTCCACCACCAAGTTGCCCCATAAGAAACAATGAATCTAAGAAACTGAGAGCAACATAAGAACTTTTCTAAGAACTGATGGAGAACAAAGAAATCAGCCCTTCTTTCCCTCCTTCCCCTCCACCACATCTTTTATGAAAATAATAAACACAACAGCTAAAATAATATAAATAAATGCTAACAAGGTGGTATAATGGATAGAATGTTAGAATCCAAGGCCAGGAGACAAGAGTTAAAATCCTACACCTTTTACATTCAGCTGTGTGCCCCTGGGCAAGCACTTAAACTCCCTGAATCTTTGCTCCTTATCTGTAAAAATGAAGATAATAAGAGCACCTGCCTCCGTTTTCTATAAAAATGGCTTGCCTGGGGTTAGGGGTGGGGTTCAGAGGGTACTGGTACTGGGCAATGGAAATGAATAAGGCAGCATTATTGTGACGATTGAGTGTGTAATGTGTCTAAAGCACTGTGTAAATGCTAGTTGTTATTACCACACTGATCTCAGTAAATGCCACGGTGGCGGAGGACAGATGGTAGGTAAAACCTTCAGCCCTCTTCTCAGTAGAAAGGTGGTGGACAATGGGGGTAAAGCATTGCATGGGCTAGCAGAATTGCCAGTGACTTCAACCAGTTTGGGTTTTCTTTGTTACAAGGAAAGAGTCTGTGGGAGAGGATATTTTGGGACAGAACTGCAATGTCAAAAAAAAAAAAAAAAGGCATTGATTAACTCTTTAAACATAGTCCAAATGAGAAGTGATTAGGACCCTGGACTAGAGTCCTCAGAAAAAGGCTAATGCAAAAGAAACTGGGTGGGGAAGGGGGGCCTAGGACTTGCCAGCACTTGGGGAGTAATGAGAGAGGGAGAAGAAAGGGTTAAGGATCATACTGAGCTTGCATAGCAGGAAGGTGATGCCCCACAGAGATACATAAGCTATAGACAGACTGTGGAATCTGACTGCCTAGACTTCAGAGCAGGGACCACTAGTCTGTCCCCCTACCTCCAGGCACAGCTGGAACAGAATAAGGCAATTAGTAAGTTGTTATAAATATAGCTTCCCTTGGAGCTGGAGGGGGGGGCTGGAGGGTTCAAGTATTGAGTAATGGAAATAAATAAGGCAGAATTCCAGAGTTGGGAGGCCCACAGAGGTAAGAATAACAATAAAAAGGTGAAAATTTCCCGTACTACAATTACATACTTCAAAATAATTTTGAGAACCCAACCAATAACCTGTACTACAAATAAACCTTTATCACAGACTAACCTGTTGTTCATAATCACCCAGCAAAACACTGATCCACAAAAACTGAAAGGCAACCTTTTTAATTGATGTTGCTATAGCAAATATCTTCTGGAAAATTTCCCTTTACTTTCTGTGTCATTTTCCTGGCTATTTTCAGACAGTAAATGCTTTGGCAGGATATATTTTGCATGGTGGTACAGTGGAGAAAGTGTGCAGGCCCTGGAGTCAGAAAGACTTACCTTCCTGAGTTCAAATCTGGCCTCAGACTCTTACTAACTGTGTGACTTAGCTGTTCATAATCTGCAAGCTACACCAAATGAAAAGCTTTCAAAATATAGACCTAGCTCAGCAAACAAAGCCTTCTGGAAACAGGTGCACAATCTCTGTGATCCTATCTGCAACAGGAAAACCTAGGATACTTCCAATAAGACCATGGTGGCTAAGCTTGGATTCTAATACTCTTATTCAACTACAAAAAGCAGTTATTTTCTCCATAGAACATTAAATATAAAATAATAATATGATCTGTCCCAGAACTGTGCCTGTTTGCACTCCTTTGAGAGATGAGAATGAGATATTAATAACAGCAGCCATGACAGTAATTTGTATGGTGCTTAAAGGTTTACAACAACCCTTTGAAGTTGGCAGCACAAAATCTCTTCCGTGTTATGGATGAGGACACTGAAGTCCTAAGAGTTTAGGCATTTCAATTATGTCTGACTGTGACTGACCCTATCTTGGAGTTTGCCATTTCTTTTCCAGCTCATTTTCAGATGAGAAACTGAGGAAACTGGATTATAAACAGGGATATGCTGGTAAATATTTTTTTCTTGGAGGCTTTTGATGCAGGAGTTTTGCCTTTGTTGATTTCTGGTTCCATGTTTTGATCCTTTTTGTCCCCC
The DNA here is from genome assembly GCA_011680675.1 of Gymnobelideus leadbeateri. Taxonomy (NCBI): domain Eukaryota; kingdom Metazoa; phylum Chordata; class Mammalia; order Diprotodontia; family Petauridae; genus Gymnobelideus; species Gymnobelideus leadbeateri. The sequence goes on along the minus strand of WOXC01005602.1, from coordinate 414,323 downwards.
AAAAAGGATTATATGGTTTGATTGTGCTTCCTCTGCCTGCTCATCTTGCCAGCCAATTGCTTGACTTTTGAGCTCTTTGCCTCAATAGAACTCTGCTTCCAGAGTGAAGAGCTTTGTCCCAAATTGCTGGGGTTTTCACAAATGTTGTTAGAGGTCTGAGGAGGGCTCTCATAGCCACCCCAAGCTCTGGCACACTGGCCACACACCCCAGGACCACCACCCAAGACCATGATCCAGATCCCAAGCAGGTCAAAGCAAGAGCTATGAACCTCTGAATGGTCACTTGGTCCCCCAACGATCTTTGGGCCAGGAGTGCTGGAGGTAGCTACCCGGCAGCAGCTGCAGCCACCGTGCCTCTGCCACCTCTCGCCCTGGGGGCAAGGACCGGACCACACTCTTCAGACACCTGGTTCCAACAGAGTTCCCCACTGACCTTCTATTTTTTTTCTTTGTCGTTTATGGGTTGAGAAGTCTGGAAACCACCACAGCCGCTGGTGATTCACTCTCCTGAGAATCTTCTCTGGCTGGTTGGGCCCACCCCTAGGCTTGACATGGCTCACAAGGGACTGTGCTCAGCTCCCAGTCTAGTTATGATAGACCCTTCGTCTCAGCCTGTCAGCCTGCTGGGCTGCCTTCAGTGGGAGATTTGCTTCTCTCTGTCACTTTGTGGGTTCTGTAGCTCTAACAATTGTTTAGAGTCATTTTTTACAGGGTTTAGAGGTGTTTGTAGCAGGAGCTCACAGAGTTTCCTGCTTCTACTCTGCCATCTTGGCTCCGCCCCCATGCTGGTAAATAATTAACAACTAGGTTATAATGATTAATTATAATGTATTAATACACAATATTAATTAACTGTAATGTATAATATGTTAATTATAATAATTAATACCTAGGCAGCTAGGTAACCCAGTGGATAGAGCACCAGGCCTGGAGTCAGAAAGAATCATCTTCCTGAGTTCAAAACTGACCTCAGACACTTATTAGCCGTGGAATTCTGGGCAAGTCATCTGTCAAATGAACTTGAGAAAGAAATGGCAAACCACGCCAATATCTTTGCCATGGAAACCCCAAATGGGGTCACAAAGAGTCAGACATGACATGGCGCTCTAAATGTGTAACTAATATAATTTTAAATGTAATGTGTGTTCTTAACACTTTTTTTTGGAGGGGGGAAGGCAAAGCAATTGAGGTTAAGTGACTTGCCCAAGGTCACACAGATAGTACATGTATCAAGTGTCTGAGGTCAAATTTGAACTCAGGTCCTCCTGACTCCTTAACACTACTTTTGGGTAACATAGTTATTTATCAAATATTTTTCATACTCCCTTATTACATTCCCCAAATTGGGAACCACTAATCTAATCCAATATCTTATTTTATAGATGAAGAAACAGAAGCCTAGAGTAGTTGAATAATTTATATAGGGTTAGGTAATATGTGGCAGAACCAGGATTTTGAAGACAGGTTCTCTGCCTTAAAATACACTTTTCTTTCCACTGTCCCATAATGTCCCTTCTTTTCACTCACTTACCCTCTACCTTTGCTTAAGCCTTCATTGACTCTCCCTTAGACTGTTGCAATAGTATCCTATTTATGGGTCCATGTTTACTTACTCATCTCTGCATTTGCAAGCTGTAAAACAGGTATCAATCAAATATATTGCAAAATATGTACCAACCAAATTTCTTTTGTTCGTCTCAAGTCTGAAGTTGGGGGAAAATCCCAGCAATAAGAAGGAGAAATTACAACTTTCTTCTAATGCACCTGGCCAACTATATCTCCTTCTCTTTTGCCTTTAGCCTTCTAGGGATACACACAATGAATGATAGCTTAGGGGAAGGGAATTGGTTTCTCATAAAATAAGTGGAAGTAGTAAGCCGATGAGCTCTTCAAGGAAATGAGGACTGGGGAAGCCAACTTCATTCTGTCTAGAGAGAATGAGAGGGAGGGAGGGAGAGGCAAACTAAGGGAGCATCAATTCACCCACTCTAGCTCTGCAGAACCATGGGTAGAGCCCGGGTCATTTTGTCAGACTTATAGCTCACTCAATGATCACACAATTTTTATACTGGAGTCCAAAGACTTTCCCTCTTCCCCATAGCAATACGCTTGAAGCTGCTTGGGTATGAAGAGCAGGGATGAGCTACCTTCTGTCTTCCCTTTGTAGCAGCACTGACCTGCCAGTGCTCCCCATGTCTTCCTCTCGGCATACTTGCTCACTTCTCCCCTCTTGAGAGATTTTGACTTCTTTAGAGTGAAGGGAAGGGGAGATGGTCCCTTTCATATATAGTCACATCCCCTATATTCCTTGAATAAGAACATGTTCTTTCTGTCCTGATCTGTGTCTAACTCCTTTGACCAAGGTTCACTACAGATATAAGAGAAAAGATGCCATTGATAGAAGAAGGTTCTATAGAACCTAGGATAGGTTGGAGATAGGATGGAAAGCAGAGGCATGGGGGTTTTCATTGTTGTGCAATCATGTACAACTCTTGAGGACCCCATTTGGGGTTTTCTTGGCAGAGATACTGGAGTGGTTTGCCATTTCCTTCTCCAGTTCATTTTACAGATGAGGAAACTGAGGCACACAGAGTTCAGTGACTTACCCAGGGTCACAGAGCTAGTAAGGGTCTGAGACCAGATTTGAACTCATGAAGATGAGTCTTCCTGATTCCAAGCCCAACAATCTACTGCACCACCTAGCTGCCTGGAAAGAAAGGTCCTTGGAAACCGGAGGGAACAAGAAAGAAACACAGAGAATATTTGCTATAGATGCAGAGATGGAGAGCAGGGAAAGTACCAGATTGTACCCTATGCCTTCATATTCTCAGTGAAGTTAGGAGGCAGGGTCTTCAGCTGACAGGCAGGAGGACAATTAGAGCTTAAAGACTATATTCAAGTCTTGGAAGAGTGGCTGTATGGAATATGAAAAGAAAACAAATATGGGTGGGTCCTTAAGGATCATTCTTCTTACTTTTGCTCCTCCCACTGTGCATTGTCCTATAGAGACCTCACCATTTCCACGGCTTCAAATCTCACCTCAATTCAGATGATTTCAAAGTTTACATTTCTAGACATAAGCACTCTTCTGATATGTAGTTCTTTTCTGCTAGATACCTCCACCTGGATGTTCTTCTGACTTCTAATTTAGCACATTATGCCTTATGTTGCCACTTTATCTCTGTACGTGTCTATATTGTCTCCCTCTAAACCAACATATGGTAAATATGTAATAAATGTTTGTTTAATAAGATTGAATCAGGAGACAGGTAATAATTATACTACGTAAGTATAATATAACAGTGAAAGGGGACTTCAGCTCTCTAGGCGTTTGCTTTCTGCCAAGAGCAGAGCAGATAATAAATCCTTGATATGAATTCATGTTCATTTCAGTCTACAAAAGGTAGAGGAAGTGATGAGCAGAATTGCTATTCTGAACTGGACTCTGTCCAACAAGAAAAAATTGTACGCTTACTTAGAAATGATGGAAACCTTCTAAGGAAGTGACCATTCTAATATGGAATTCATGCTAGAGATACAGAGGGAATTTCAAAGAGTTTAGAGAAAGGATAGGTAGATCCCATCAACTAAAAAATTCAGAAGAAATTGGCTCAAGATGGAAGTGAGATGCTCTCAAAGAACAAAAAGTTGACAACACAAAGGCAACAGAATTCACATAATGAAGCCCTGTCTCAAGAGAGTAATGAGTCTAAGTATTTTTAAAAAATTTATTAAATACTAAAACTTAAATACACAATCAGAAAAAAGAAACATATTGTAAACTTAAATACAAAATAAGAAAAAAAAGCTTTGCCATGTGCACAACAGAACATGAGAGGATTCAAAATATACAGCAATAATTTCCATTTCAAGAACACGTATGTAATAAATACTGTACATTGTGTTGAGAGCTTCCATCTTTGCTTCCTTGTAAGTTTTTTTTTGTTCTCTGCTGTGTACTTTTTACTTTGTTCTTTTTTAAAAACATTTTTTTTTTTTTGGAGGGCAATTGGGGTTAAGTAACTTGCCCAAGGTTACACGGCTAGGTTGTTTTGTTTGTGTTCGTTAAGTGTCTGAGGCCGGATCCGAACTCAGGTCCTTCTGACTCCAGGGCTGGCACTCTACTCACTGCGCCACCTAGCCGCCCCGAAAACATTTTTAAACAATATGTAGAGAAAATGGAAGCAAGGACAGGTAACTGAAGATGAATGCAAAATATTGTCACAGCATGTGAGAAGAGCATCAGGAGGACCAAAGCTCAGAATTAGGTGGTGAAAGAACTATTACAGATATGTTGAGATCAAGATGAAAGAAAGGAAATGACCACTTCTCAAGATGGTTTGGAAGATAATAACAGATCATGGAGAAAAGATAGAATCACTCAACTCTCACTTTGATTCTGGATTCTTTGTCAAGGAAAATGACCTTTGAGCTGGGAAGGAATGATTGAAACCCAAAATAAGTAAAGACGTGGTAAGAGCAGCCAATGGGCCTCAAGTAATTCAAGTAATCAAATTTAGTACAACTATGCTAAGAATAGAAAGAACCTGAAGATGTGATTTCTGAACCACTGTCAGTGATCCTTGAAAATAAAATCTTGGAAAATAGGAGAGAAGCCCCAGAATTAGAGATGGGAAAGGTTCCTATTTTCAGATATTTATTAGCTGTGTAACCCTGGGCAAGTAACTCAATGAGTTTGCCTCAGTTTCCTCATCTGTAAAATGGGTCTAATAACAGCACCTACTTTGCAGGGTTGTTGTGAGGATCAAAGAAGACAATAATTGTAAAGCCCTTGATGCAGTGTCTGGCACAGAGTAAACACTAGCAGTGTTGGCTGTCATTGTTATGTTACTATGATTTAGAGCTGGAGGTAATCTTAAAGGACACTTACTCCAGCGCCCCCTCTGCCTCCCCACTTGACAGATGAAAACACAATATAGGTGGGGTGGTTTGTCAAGCAGTAAGCCCCTGAGGCAGGACTGGAAGCCAAGCCTTCCAGAGACCAAATTTACCACTCTGCCTGCCACATCTTACTGCCTCAAGTGCCAGGGTCAGGATTCAAACCCAGATCTTTCTGAATACAAGGTCAGCTCTCTGTCTACTACACTGTCATATACTGGACTCCAAGGGCTTTCAATAGAGTTACAGGAGCATGGTGGCAAAACGCCTAACGATATAATAAAATAACAAATGAGTGATGTGGCTCATACCCCTACTGGGATAAGTGCTCTTGTATTTCTCCCCTTCTTTCCTTCCACCTTTCTTTTTACACTGTTGTTGTTCTCTCATACTTCATTTCCTGGTTCTGCTCACTTCATTCTACATCAGGTCAAACGATCCAGGATTCTCGGAAATTATTTCTTTTGTCATTTATGATGGCATAATAACATTTAATTACATTTGTATACCCCAGTTTGTTCAGCCATTCCCAAATGATGGGCACCCCCTTACATTCTCCCCTCCCCTCCTCTTTTTTTTCTCCTCTCTTTTCTTCCCTTCTCTCCCTTGAAACTATCCCTTCCTAGGATTATTCTCCCTCAACCTTCCTCTCACCTTCCCCTGTTTCCCTGCTGAATTTGATGTATTTCTACATCAAAATGACTATTTGTACATGTGTCCATGTGTGTTCAATCCTCGTTTATCCATTTCCAATTTCAGATGCCAGCTCCCTACCTTCCTCCATGCCTGTACCCTCTTCTTCCCTCAAACCACAATTGTGAGAAATCTCCTACCTCTTGCTAGCCACTCTGTACCTTCTCTCTCTTTATCCTTCTCTACCCTACTCATTCATTCTCTCTCTTTTTTTATTCTTTCTCTTCTTAAGCAACATCTCTTCTCCCATCTTTCTCTCCTCCTTTCCCTTTTTTCTTTCTCTTCCCGTCCCTGAGTTCTTTCCTTAACTTCACAACACAGGTAATCCCTGCAACCCTGCATGATGGGTTCAGAAAAGGGGAGGGGGTGGAAAGATTATAAAACCAGAAGTAACTCATTCACCACCACAAACACCCCCAGAGCTCTAGGCCACCAATACTGCGGAAGTCCTTACTGGAGGAGGAAGGAAGCATTCCTAGTACATGGGTCTGAAGAAGGAGTAGGTGGTGAATGAATGCCAATTGGACCCACGCCAATCTTGAGGAAATGGGGATCTCTTCCAAGACTGGTTGGTGGGATTATATCGACTACTCCCCTCCACATATACTTCTCTCTTTCTAATCTCCTTCCTCTTCCCCAGATCTTTTTCTCTGTCCTGACCACTCCCAATTCCTATTCTCTCCCCCTTTTTTCTCCTCTTCCTTTGCTTCTCTCTAAGAGTCTTTTTCCTTCTGTAACTATGTGGAGACATGCCTTTCAAAAAGCTGTCCAAGCCATGTGCCTGACGTCAGAGTCTGTCAAACAACAGCTTAAAAATTGGCAGGTTGGAATGAGCAAATGTTCTCACCTTCATCCAAAGGGGAATACCATTCTTGGGCTGAGCCGGAACAGGCACATAGGAGATTAATAGGGGTGAGTACACAGGGACAGAAACTTCCTTGGTCTGGTATAAAACTATTCTTTAGGGAAGACTAGTCTGACTCTGTGGTCTTCAGAGGGAAAGGCAAATTTACTTGGAATATTCTTGATCCAGCAACTCTCTCCCTGGGGAGGGGACTATGAAATTGTGCTCAGGAACTGTGACTTCTACAGAAAGGGTAAAGGAAATGAGAATGGGAAGGGTGGGGAAAATAGGGAATCCTGACGAGGGAAGATACTAGTATGATATAGTGCAAAAACAGAAGAGTGGAGATTGATTAAAAATTAACACCAAGGACAAAGCAGCAGAAACTCAGAATTCACTCATTCATTCAACAAATGGTACAAGGGTCCAAGTACTTTAAAGGATGAAAATAGATATACATATGTACATATGCACATAATATATATACATATACCTACACAAATACATCTACACATACATGTGTGTACATCGTGGTCCCTGCTTTCAAGAAAGGTATTGGTCTAGTCCCACTTTTGACACATTCTTGCTTCGTGATCTTGGACGAGTCACAGGACCTCTTAGTGTTTCAAGCAGTTCTCTAAAATAAGAAGTTTCAATGAGACATAGATTTTGGGATGGAGACGATATGGGAATTTGTTTGACTTGACTATGTATATTTGTTATAAGGGTTTTTGTCCCTTTAAATTGAGAGGACAGTGGAAGGGAGATAAAATAAATGTTAATTTCAAAATAAATAAAAAAATTTTAATTGGCACTTTTTAAAAAAAGATTATAAAACATAGAACTGGTCCTGACCTTTGCTGATTGAAAGAACTCCTTAACTATGAGTTCTTTGCACCAATGAAATTACAAGTCTTTTTTTTTTTTGAGAAAGAAAGAAAACTCCTTAAAGAAAAAAATACCCCCAAGAATAAGTATGATACATATGATACGCTTCCAGGTACAGAGTTATGTCATAGGCAATGCCTGAGATATGGTACTCCTCTGAGGGATTATGTGGGGTTGAACCCGTTATTCCACAATGCATAGATAACTAGAAATCCTTGTTTGTCAAGACTGAGAGCAGAGAGCTTAAAATAAAGTAGTCCTTGCCAACACTGACCCTAGGATTGATTGGGAGGGCAAATAGATGGGGCAGGGGAGGGGAATGGCACCAGGACAAGGAGCCTAGTTAGGAAAAAGATTGGATAGATACAGGAGGTTAACCCTTCCATATGCTCAAACCAGTCCTTCCCCCTGACTTTCTCTCTCTCTCTCTCTCTCTCTCTCTCTCTCTCTCTCTCTCTCTCTCTCTCTCATTCTTTTACTCATTCAGCATCTAAACCTCAGAGTCAATATTGACTCTTCCCCATCCTTTGACTCATGAATTCTAATCAGCTACCAAGTGCTATAGGTACTAGTCCTTCCCTATCCCCTGCATCAATTTCCTCTTTTCCTTTCCAATTGCCTCCATTTTAGTTCAGGTCCTTCCTTATCTCTTGCCAGACTGTTGGAGTCACTTCCTAAATAATCTCCCCACATCCAGTCTTTCCCAAACCTACATGCAGTCTCCAGTTCAATGTCCTAAATAATAGGTCTTATCATACCACTCTTCTGATCAAAAATTTGCAAAGCCTTTCCATTGCCTAGAAAATCAAGCTTAAATATCATATCTGAATATTCAAGCCCCCTTACAATTTGGTTTCAACTATTTTCCCAGCCCTCATTTAAATGTACCCTAAATTCTACCCAAGCTGTATTATTTGTTGTTCCCCAAGCATACCTTTCACTTCTTGCCTTCACGAAGGTTATTCCTTCTTTCCCCATTTCTACCCACTGAAATCCTTCCAATCTTTAAAGACCTATCTTATACACTGCCTTCTTCTTGAAGCTTTCCTTGGTCTTCCCAATGAGATAAGATGTTTTCCTCCTTTACTCTCTTTCACTTTTTGCCTTTCTTGTCTTAAAGTTAATTGCATTATCTCCCTCACTTTATTTTACCTTCCTTGAGGATAAAACTTGACTTTTATACATCTTTATATTCCTTAAATTGCTTTGTACATAGAAGGTGTTCAATGAATACTTAATGAATTAGATTTGTTGTTGTTCAGTTGTGTTCAACTTTTCATGACCCTATTTAGGATTTTGTTGGCAAAGATACTAGGGTGGTTTGCAATTTCCTCCCCCAGATCATTTTACAGGTGAGGAAACTGAGGCAAACAGGGTTAAGTGACCTGCCCAGGGTCACATAGCTAGTATGTATCTGAGGCCAGATTAGAAATCATGAAGATGAGTCTTCCTGATTCCAAGATCAGTGTTCTATCACTGTGCCATCTAGCTGCCCTAAGAATCATAGTTAAGAGGTTCCAAAACGATCATTTAGATCAGAGACTGGGAAGTGGGGCAAAGAGAGGGGGATCAAGAACCCAGGTTAGGTGCTTAGGGAAGGAAAGGACAGGGAGTAAGGCTGGAAAAGCCTACGTCAGGACACAGAAACACAGGCACAAAGAGACTGGGCAGCCACACCATGATACAACATGCTGTCATCCAAAGTGATTAATGGACTGATTAGAATTGCTGAACTTTTTTTGTTTTCATTTTAATAAATCTTTGTACAAAAGAGGCTCTGTGGGTAAAGGAAGTAGGGAAGCACAGTGGAAGGAACACAGGTTCTAGAATCAAAGGACCTTCTGAGGGCTTCCAAAGTCTCTGCTATTTCCTAACTGTGAGACTCTGGGCAATTTATTTGGTCTCCCTGGGTCTCAATTTCCTTTCAAGCCCTAGACTTATGGTCCCATGGAAAGTCAGGTTTAGGTGTGAATGAGATAAAATCAAAATGCATCAATAAATCTTTTAAAACAAGCAAATAATTAAGGACAACATCCAATCAGCCCTTGCACGGACCAGAAGTAAAAGTGAACTCAACAATGAACTTCCTGTTTAAGAAAGTATGATTTGGACTGAGCTCATAAGTGAAGGGGAGCAAGTGGACACCTGCCTGGAGGAGAAAAATATGGGCATGGGTAGGTAAACATGTCACCCTTTCCTCCTACTGACAATAGAATGTGATCTCCTTGAGTTCAGGAACTGGTGTGTGTGTGTGTGTGTGTGTGTGTGTGTGTGTGTGTGTGTGTGCCTATCTTCAGTGTCTAGTACAGTGCTTGGCAAATGATAAACACAATAATAAGTCTTAATAAAAATAAGCTAATAAATTAATGGAATTGACCAGCATTTTTAGGCAAAGATAGACTCTTCACTTTTGATAAAGTCCTTTTGTCCACCTTCCTAAGCTATGGAGCCCTTGGGTTTGGAGTGGACAGAAGGTCAAGGCCTAGTACTGCCATTTATTAGCCATGTGACTGGGAACAAGTCATCTACCATGTCTAAGTTTTAATTTTCTTGCCTGTAAAAATAAGGATAATAATGCCAATAGAGTGATTATGAAATAAGGGGTGTGAAAGCGGTTTGTAAGCTGTGAAGCTGTACCAGTGGAAGATATGTTATTTTAACCAGTGAGACGTACAACTCATTGGACATACTTTTAATTTATCTCTTCACTAATAAATCTCTTCACTCATGCTTACCAATGACCCAGCTCCAATTCAATAGGAAGTAGGAAGGCAAAAGAAGGCTTTGAGCCAGAGGATCAACATGAAGGTCGTTGTGTCTTTGGAAGGTTAATCTGACAAGGGTGAGGTTCACCAAATAACAAGGAGTGATCTTGGGGGCAAAGAGATCAACCAGGTAGGGTATTAGAAGGGGAAAATGGAAAGGAGGGGGACAGATATGAAAGGCATTTTGATAGAAAAGAAAAATGGTGGAATGTGTTGACTGTTTGGACATGAAAGATAAATCTGAGGAAAAATCAAAAGTTGTGGCATAGTAGTTTCCTACTACAAGCCCTTAACTTGGAATCATAGGACCTGAGCTCAGGTCTCAACACCTGCATGAACTTTGCCACATGACTTAACCTCCCTTGTCCTCAGTTTCCTCATCTGTAAAATGAGAGGGTCTGGGGCAGCTAGGTGGTGCAGTGAGTAGAGCACTGGCCCTGGAGTCAGAAGGACCTGAGTTCAAAATCTGACCTCAGACACTTAACACTTACTAGCCATGTGACCTTGGGCAAATCACTTAACCCCAACTGCCCTGCCTGCCCCCCTCCAAAAAAAAAAAAAAAAAACCCGAGAGGGTCAGACTAAATGACCTCCCATGTTTCTTCTATTGATGGACCTACATTCCTGGGAAGTATCTTTTTACATTTGAGTACAATTTAATAATTCTTGACCTTAGCTCTAGTCTTGAGGCCAAGTGTGTACATTATGTACTAGGGAAACATCAGTATTGCTAAACAAACCCTCTTGAAAAGATTCAAGTCTCACAGTCCTTTATCTCTCTCTCTCTCTCACATTCTCTCTCTCTCTCTCTCTCTCTCTCTCTCTCACACACACACACACACACACACACACACACACACACACACACACACACACACACACAGAAACAGCAGTGACTGGATCAGCTTAAAGTAGCCTTCTAAATGAATTCAAAATGATGGCAGCGGCCTCCAAACCCCACTTTCATGAAGTCTTCTTCCCCACAGGACAGTCAAAATGAATAAACAGAGTGACATTAGGCTTCTTTTCTCCCATTAGACTTTTTTATGCCAATAGGTTAAATCAGGACCCTTTGCCTCCAGGGGAAGGAGAGACACTCACCATAGAGACATCTAGGGCAGGAATTCTTTACCATTTTTGCTTTCGTGGATCCTTCTGGCTCTCTGGTGAAGCCTATGGATCCCTCTTAGAATCATATTCTTGGGGTGTCGAGGTGGCGCAGTAAACAGAGCACTGGCCCTGGAGTCAGGAGGACCTGGGTTCCGATCTGGCCTCAGACACTTGACACATTTACTAGTCGTGTGACTTTGGGCAAGTCACTTAACTCCAATTGCCCTCCAAAAACAAAAAAAAAAATCATATTCTTAAATTCATAGAACAAAATTCTTAGGATTACAAAAGTAACAAAGGGTTATTGAAACAAAGATGGGTTTTGTTTTGTTTGTTTGTTTTACTATCCATTTATAAACCCTTGATCTGCACTAAGGATGAGTGGATATCCATGAGCACAGCTCAGATTCCAAAGAAATGCCACCAGCTCCTGTGTTTGGCCTTAACTGACCTGCTCATACTTGGAGAGTCTTCAGAGACAGCTGGAGTTGGCTCACCTCAGATTGGAACTTCCAGTCCCCTTTTTCCTAACCCAGTAGACAATTATAATCATTGGGACATCTGGAACTGGGCTGTTGGTCTGGATAGTGTTGAATTTCTGAGAGCTGTTAAATGAGCTACCTCATGTCCCTGGGGCAGTCTGAGACAAAGTAGGCAATGAAGTGATCCAAATACACATGTTTTTGTAGGTGGCTCAGTCGATAGAGCTCTGGACTGGGAGTTGGTTAAGCTAAGTGCAAATCATCTTTTACTCTCAGTTTCCTCATCTATAAAATGGGGACACTAATAGTACCTACTTCATTAGGTTGTGAGGAGCAAGTAAAATAACGCATCTAAAATGCATTTCAAACCTTAAAGTGTTACACAAATACCAGTAATTATTATTCTGAGGCAGCTTGGTGGCATAATAGTAGATAGAGGGGGCTCCAGCATCAGAAAGACCTGAATTCAAATCTAGTTTCAAATACTTACTAGCTGTGTGACCCTGGACAAGTCACTTAACCCTATTTGCCCCAGTTTTTCATCTGTAAAATGAGCTGGAGATGGATATGGCAAACCACTCCAGTATCTCTGCCAAGAAAACCCTAAATGGTGCCACAGAGAGTCAGACACACACAGTTGAAAAATGACTTAACAACAACAGCAAAAAATGGAGGTATTAATAAGCACCTGCCACCCAGGATTGTTGAGAGGATCAAATGAGATATTTGTAAAGCACTCAGTATAGTGCCAACATAGGAGGTGCTTGATAAATGCTTGCTCCCTTCCCCCACCCCTGCAAGTATTGCTATTCTTTTCTGATGAATGAATATGCAATAAGTAGAGTGAATTAGAGGTCCTAATGCAAGGAAGAAGCACCATGTGTACAAATTATATATCTTTGCTCCACTTTTATTCAATGATGGACATTGTGTAGCCTGGGAAGGGTGAGTTACAACTGCCTCCTTTCCTCCCTGTTATTCCCCAATATGCACCACCTTCCCTCCACATTACTCCTCAATATGTGCCACCTCGGGCCCTTGGGAGGATATAGTTGTATTCTCACACTTCTTCATATAGCACTGTGTCTATCAACAGGATGGTTCAGGCCCTGAACTAGAAGGAACCCCAGACATCATCCGGTCCAACCTCCCCATTGGATATTGAAGGAAAGGCAGCCTAAGTCTGAATGTCTGTCTCTGTCACCCCATCCTCTCCTCCTGGCTGCTAGCTCTGAGCCTTGCTTTTCAGTCTCCATTGTGAGCTTTCCAGCCTGCTAAGTGGGGAGAGGATGAGGTGCTACCTTTCTTCCCACTGCATCCCATTCCCATCTTTCTTGAGCTTTACTTGGAGATCTCCAAGCCTTTTAATTGGTCATAGCCTTGTTTGTACAATGGTCCCTTGGCCCATAGCCTAGGTCTGTGTGCTCTTGGCAAAACATCACACTTAATATAGAAGGCAGCCCTTTCAGAAATATGTCAGGAGCTCTGCCAAGCACAGGGAAGTTTTACAGATGTATTCTACCTAAATATAGATATCTTTTTTCTTCTTTTAGTAGTATTTTATTTTTTCCAATTACATGTAAAGATAAATTTTAACATTCATTTTTAAAATGTTTTAAATTCCAAATTCCTTACCTTCCCTCTCCCTAAGACAGTAAGCAATTTGATATAGTTTATAAATAAATAAAAACACATAGACACACACAGAGACACATACACACTATATATATATATACACACATATATACATACACACATTTTATATATACACGCATTTTATATATACAGAATATATACATACACATGTTTCTCTATGTATATCTATATACACACATATATATGTATACATGTATACACACACACACACACATACACATATACATATACATATATATCTTTAACTTTGGTAGGAAAGTGAGTAGAGGAGAAAAATCTCCCTAATGGGGATTTTCTCCTTTGTGGTCACAACAGACACAGCAACACTTTCTTAAACTGTGTGTGTGTGTGTGTGTATGTGTGTGTGTGTGAAGGGGAATCCTCCAAAATGCTTCCTGCCCACCCCTACCCCCTTGACAATGAAGCTGAGGGTTTGGGAAAGGCATTAAAAGGACAGCCCTGGGGTGGCTAACTCTTGGACTGTAGCACCAACACTATATTGGCAACACTGATGGTGACTATGAATATTCGAACATAGTTCTGAATCACAAAATATAAAAGATTCTCCATACAGAAGACAGAAGCAAAACATTTATTCAGATATGAGAAAGCAGAATCCTAAAACCAGAAAGTCAAATCCCAACACCAGAAAACTGAATCCATAATAGCAACATGCCTCTGCAACAAATATTGTAATAGCTTTTCTTTTGGAGGGGGGAAGGCAGGGCAATTGAGATTAAGTGACTTGCCCAAGGTCACATGGCTAGTGAGTATATAATAGCTTCTTTTTGTCACATAAACAGAATGCCAGCCTTCCCAAAGGAGAGTTATTAAACAAGTTTGCCTTTTCCATTAATAGAAGACAAATCAGGAATTGAAGTAAATTGAGACCTTAATCTGGTATCCCTTGAAACAATTAAGACTAAACTTCAAATGGACAGTTGAGGGGGAGAGTGGACTCAGACTTACTTAGAGGGCTCTGGGGCACATATCAATAATTTAGACAGAGATCATTTTTGGTAAATTTGGACAATTATGTGCAGTCATCAAGGTCTTATGGTTTTGGCCTGAAGAATAATAATATTTCACATATTCATAGGGAATTACAAACATGATCTAATTCGATGCTTACTATCTATAACCCTTGGCAAGTCCCAACCACTGTCTATCTCACTTTCCTCATCTGGAAAATAGGGATGATAATAGCACCCACTTCCCAGAGTTGTTGTGAGGCTACAAAGAAATAATATTTGGAAAGCACTTTGCAAACCTTCAAGTGCTATATAAATGCTAGCTATAAGAGGCAGTCAGTCAACTAGAATTTGTTAAGCATCTCCTATCTCCCAGACACTGTGTTAAGTTTTAGGAATTCAAAGAAAGGCAAAAACAAAATAAAAATGTCCCTTGCTCTCAAGGATCTCCCAGTCATCAGACTGTGAGGTAACACATTATTACTTCTGTTTTATTAGGAGAGGGAAGTGAAGGGAACAGAAAAGTGAAGTATTTTGCCCAAGGTCACTCAGCCACTAAGAGACAAAACTAGAATCTGGAGTAAAGTCTACTGACTTCCTAGCACATCATGCTGAAGAAAGATAGTCAGAGATGAGTGACTTTCAAGTCTGGTGGTTGGGTTTATTTGGTTTGGGGTTTTTTTTTGTCATGGAAAATGTACTATAATAGGATCTATTTTTAAACGAAGGAGAAGCTGAGAGGCTGTTTGTGGTCATTTGACTCTTAGAAAATGTCAAGTCATGCCAATCTTACAAGAAACTTACAATTCAGTGGTAGACTAAGAAGTTAAGGAAAACAGAGAAGATACAAATATCTAATTCTTAAAAAGGCACGTGGTTGCATTATAGAGGAAGTGTAAGGGGAGGGTCATGCAGTGAAGTGGATGGCTATAGCAGGACCACGTTATAGCGTGGGACTGAAATATTTTCAATGATCACCTTATATGAGGATGGGTGGGACAGACTGGTCCCTAGCACAGAGCCTGAAACTTAGTTGGTACTTACTGATGTTGATTGATTCATTGACTTACTCAAGTGGCCTGGATTATCCACCAATGTCTTCCATGCCACTCAGTGCTAGAGTCAGGAAGCTCAGGTTTCCAATCTTGCCTCTAACACTCACTGACCATGGACAGCTCACTTTACACCTCTGAGTATCCTTCCCCATCTACATCTCATAGGAATTAGCTCATACCTTGCATCACAGGACTATCATGAGGCCCAAAATAAGATAATACTTGTAAAGTACTTTGTACACATAAAGTGCTACATAAATGTATCTTTTTATTATACCATCAGTGAACTTAAGGATAAATTCTCTCGTTTTCTATAAAATTCTAATTTTACAGTGGAGGAACCTAAGTCCCAGAATGGGTAAGAGAGTTGCCCAAAGTTGCAAGAGAGTTAGCAGCAGGCCTCAGACTATAATCTACACTTCTTGACTCAAATATCCTTCTGTATATTAAAGACAATGAGATAATACTGTTTTCCATCAGTTTTCATATACCTTGCATATCTGGGCCCCTGAAGACTTCTTTGTTTTGTTCAATTATGATATTGGACATCTATTTTGCACTTAAAATAATCAATAAATATCCATTAAGCACCTACATTTGGGGGTTTTCTTGGCAAAGATACTAGAGTGGTACGCCATTTCCTTCTCCAGCTCATTTGACAGATGAGGAAACGAGGCAAACAGGGTTAAGTGACTTGCCCAGGGTCACACAGCTAGGACATGTCTGAAGACAGATTTGTACTTAGGGAGATGAGTCTTCCTGACTCCAGGCCTGGCACTTTATCCACTGCACCAATCCTTCAAATTATCTTAAATTTACTTATCTGTGTAAATATCATTTTCCTTAAGAAAAAGGCAAACTACTTGAGAACTGAAAATGAATTTTTTGTGGTGTCTTTATATCTCTGTACCTATTACACTGCCTTACATATGGTGAGCACTTACTAAATGATTTTTGAATAAATGAATATGAAACCCTGCATAAGTTACCGCAAGTCTTTGGGTCTCACTTTCCTCTTCTTTATGAGGAGGGAAGTTGGACTAGCTCACCTCTGAGACCTGGCTTGTCTCTAAATCTGTGATGTATTGCAAGGCATTTAGACTAAATCAGTTTGCCAGACATTCTAGACACAATGGCATTAGAACCATTGAAAACCAGGTTCTGTTTAATAGGGTTATTTCCATGTCTAGCAAGTGACTCATAGCAGACATGCTTTGCTGAGCAGATCACCAAAATTCTCAATAAAATTCTCTCCTAAAGTATCAGCCATATCCCTTTCCAACCCACTGCATGTACAGCAGATCATATAGCCTCACAGTTCATAAAAAATTCTGTTAACAGGTGCTTGCTTTGTCAACTCAATCCTCAAAAATTCTCAGTATCATCACCTCCTCCATCTTTCTATAGGTAGAGAAAGTGATATCTTTACTCCTTCCAAATGTTATTTCCTCTGACTAATGTACCTCCAGGACTTTGCACTTGAAGTAGGTTGGGAGAATCAGGAAAAATCTCATGTGAAAGATGGCACTTGAGCTGGGCTTTGAAGGAATGTAGAGTTCTACAGAGACAGATGGTTAGGACAGAGTGATTCCAGGCATGGGGCACAACATGTGCAAATGCAAGGGGACAAGAGATGGAATGTTGTGTATGAGGTACTACAAGCAAACCAGTTTGGATGGCCTGAAGAATCCGTGGAGAGGAATGACATATAGTAAAGTACTACATATAGCAAATGTATGTAGATTAGAAATAGATTGTTAAGGGCTTTAACTGCTAAGCAGAGGAGTTTTTATTTGATTCTCAAGGAAATAGGAAGCCATTGAGATTTATTGAACAAGGGATTGGCATCAGACAAAGGTTCAGGAAAAATATTTCAGTCAATTTGTGAAGGGTAGATGAGAGAAGGGACAAATATAAGTCAGGGAGGTCAATTAAGAGACAATTTCAATAGCCCAATTAAGAGGCAGTAGGTACCTACTATATATAAAAGTCAGAAACCAGGTGCCAGCAGAGAGACAGACAAGTAAGACATAATCTCTACCCTTACAGAATTTATCCTCTAATGGGGTGATGAGACCAATGCACGAATAACTACAAAACAAGTTTGAATGTGATAAGGGCAAAGGAGGAGTTAGGACTTGTGAAAAAGAACAAGCCCTGGGCTAGTTAATGTAGATGAACAAGAATGCATTCAACTCCATTCCACAAATATTTACAAATCATTTCCCTTCTCTAGGTTTCAGTTTCCTTATTTGCCAATTAAGGGAGTTCGGCTAGGACACCCAAAGACATTTCTCCTAGCACATGATGTTGTTCTGTCCCGAGTCTCTTCATGACCCCATGGACAAAGTCCATGTTTGCTTGACAAAGATACTAGAGTGGTTTGCCATTTCCTTCTCCAGTGCATCTCCATTTTACAGATGAAGAACCGAGGGAAATAAGGCTTAAGTAACTTGCCCAGGGTCAGACAGCTTAGTATCTGTGGTTGGATTTGAACTCAGGTCTTCCTGACTCTAGAGCTGTCCCTCTATCTACTGCACCACATTTCTAGCACTTAGCACGCTATAATTCCAGATAAGATTCTGTGTTAGAAACCAGGGATGCAAAGATGGAAACAAGAACAACAAATGTCACCACAGAACCTTTTCTTCTAAAGGATCTGGTGACCTCGTAGGGGAATAAAGTACAGGACACCCAAGACTGTAATGCCAGTGTGAAGGGGGTGAGTGCCCAGGGGAGGTGAGAGTAGCCTAAGAGAACTGAGAAGGGACAGGTCACCTGGAAGGCCAGGGGAGACTTCATAAAGAAGATTTCCTCTAAGCTATGCACAAAAGTTAAGCAACAGGGCAAGACCTGATTGGAGAGTCCCCCATTAGAATGGAGCTCCTTTGGGCTTTCTTTGTATCCCCAACCCACAGCATAATGCCTGACACATAGTAGGTGCTTAATAAATTCTTTTTTTTTTAAAGCAATTGGGGTTAAGTAACTTGCTCAAGGTTACATGGCTAGTCATTATTTATTTGTGGGTGCTCATTTTCTGAGGCTGGATCTGATCTTGGGTCATCCCAACTCCGAGGCCGGCGCTCTTACTCACTGCGCCACCTAGCCACCCCTTTAGGGCAATTGGGGTTAAGTAACTTGCCCAAGGTTACACGGCTAGGTTTTTGTTTGTGTGGATTAAGTGTCAGAGGCCGGCTCTGAACTCAGGTCCTTCTGACTCCAGGGCCGGTGCTCTATTCACTGCGCCACCTAGCCACCCCTGCTTAATAAATTCTTAATAAATTGACTTGTAGACAGACATAGTAGAGACCAATACTTGAGTGGGGAATAGGTACAGTTTGACTGAAATATCAAGGGTGTTATGGGAAATAGTGCTATGTAGGAAACACAAGTGAGTCAGTCTGGTTAAGAGCAGCCCATGTGAGGAGCAGTAATGTGGAGTTCTTCTGGAGAGAGAAGGTGAAGACACATGGCAAAGGGCTTTAAATGCCAAACAGAGGATCCTGTCTGATCCTACAAGCAACAAGGAGCCTCTTGGGAAGTGGAGGGATGGAATTAGACATGTACTTTAGGAAGATCATTTTGGCACCCCCGTGGAGGATGGATGGGGTGGGAGGGTGAAACTGGGGTTAGGCAAAACAATCTGGAGGTTATTGCAAAAGTACAGGTGAGAGGTGCTGAGGGTATAAACTGAGGTGGTTGTGACTTACAAGGGAACAGATGTTAGACCTGTTGTGGAGGGAAAATTAACAAGATTCAACAGCTGATTAAATATGGAAGGTAAACGAGACTAAAAGATGCTTCAAGGCTGTGAAAGGGGATGACTAGGTGGATGTAAGTGGCCTTTACAAAAATGGGGAAGTTGGAAGAGATGATTTTAGGGGAAAGATTATGAGTTCTGTTGGCCTCCGAATTTGAGAAGTCAATCAGACATCCAGATGGAGGTGGTTTGCAAGTGGTCGGTGTGGATGGAGCTCAGGCGAGTGATGAGGACTAGATTTATAGATCTGGGAGACCACTGAACCTATAGGAGTTAATGAGATCACCGAGAGAGAGCACTGGGAGAGAAGAGAGCCCAAGGCAGAGTCCTGGCATAAGGGACTGGGGGTAGGAGTGGGAAACATTATACAGATGGCCATCCCACAAGGGAGACTGAGGAATGGTCAAGTAAGAGAACAGGAGAGAGCACTATCCCCAAAACCCAAGAATGAGAGAATATCCAGAAGGTAGGAGTGGTCAGCTGCTACAGAGAGGTCAAGGAGGGTAAGAACAAGGATTTATCAACAAGAGATCACAAGTGACCTTGGAGAGAACCAACACTCCACAAGGGAAATAAATCTCTTTTTTTTTTTTTTTTTTTTGCCTTTTGGAGGGCAATTGGGGTTAAATAACTTGCCAGAGGTCACATGGCTAGGTTTTTGTTTGTGTGTACATTAAGGGTCTGAGGCCGGATCTGAACTCAGGTCCTTCTGACTCCAGGGCCGACGCTCTACTCACTGGGCCACCTAGCCGCCCCTATAAATCTTGTTTCATACAATAAACATACTTTTAAAAAGCTGTATATAATGCAAACATTTGTAAAAATGAATTATAAAATTTAAATGTACTAATAAGAAAATCATAGGTCAAGTCAATTGCTCAAAAAACAAAGGCTTGCCAAGTAAGAACTTCATTAGCTTTGGAACTTACTTCTTCCTACTGTATTATAGTTCATTTTTTTTTTTTGCTTTATGGGGGGCAATCGGGGTTAAGTGACTTGCCCAATGTCACACAGCTAGTAAGTGGTAAGTGTCTGAGGCTGGATTTGAACTCAGGTCCTCCTGACTCTAGGACTGGTGCTTTACTTACTCCACCACTTAGCCACCCCAATTGATATAAAGGGTTTTTTTGTTTGTTTGTTTGTTTTTGATTTTATTTTGGAGGGCAATTGGGGTTAAGTGACTTGCCCAAGGTCACACGGCTAGTTTTGTGTTAAGTGTCTGAGGTCACATTTGAACTCAGGTCCTCCCAACTCCAGGGATGGTGCTCTATTCACTGCGCCACCTAGCTGCCTCTGTATTATAGTTCAAATATGGCTTCTGTTCTGACCAGAAACTCTGAGGGTCTTTTCCTCCCAGACTGATTCTTCTGAGAGGCCATCTTTTGCCTTAATTTTTACCTCACCTTTAATCACTGACTGGGCATTGCCTCAGACCAACTGAGACCTGGGAAAGACCTTAGCTTTAAAAGCCAGGGTCTCCTGCATCCTGGGCCATTGCCAGTTTTCCTGACTTACATCTTGCCACTGGACTCAGTTGAGTCTGGAGGAGAAAGTGACTTTGCACAGCCCTGCCTCACTTAAATCCAATTCACTTGCAAGTCAAGACATCACCCTCTTGATGTCATTGGTCCTCTTCAAGAACAAAGGGAAACCATCACCACCCCAGTTCATATACACAGGCTACCTCTAAGAGTTCTCTGGGGGTGCTTGGAGGCACCTAAATGTGCTAAGCCAGAATAAAACAACAGCTGAACATAGGAGCATTTTCAAATAGCAGCTTGGTATTTGAAGCCACCCTCTGCTTTATCTTTATGTGAAGAAAAGTATACAGAAACAAATAATCATCCCAATTGTATCTAATATAAAATTTATCTTTGAGTTGATTGGATTTATTTAACTGCCACTTGTGATTAAATGCCTGCAACAGTAGTGGGGAACCTGTGGCTCTCTAGGTCCTCAAGTATTGCCCTTTGACTGAATCCAAAATTCACAGAACAAATCCTCTTAATAAAAGGACTTGTTCTATAAAACTTGAACTCAGTTAAAAGGCCATACCCAAGGACCTAGAAGGCCACATGTGGCCTCAAGGTTACAGGTTCCCTACACCTGACCAGCAGATGGTTTTAACACAATGACTTTATCTTATTCCCTTCACCCAGTTTTGAACAACACAAAACCACCACATCCATCTTCCCTAATTTCCGCGCTTTTTTGCCCTGCTTTTCCTGCCATTCTTTCATGCAGTAGGAAGAGTGTCTGGTAAAAGGAGGGTATGTGTCTGATGTCACAATAAAGCCACTGCGTCCCAAGGACAAGGACGGGGTGTCCAGGGACTGGGATGAAGCCAATGGGTATTGTTGTGTGTGATATCTGGACAAGTCTCCCACTGGGCTGGGGATGGCCAGGTACACAGGATACTGATCTAATCTCAGACACTATTCTTCTGGGAGAATGTCTGAAATGCTTTAGATGTGACTGAAGAACAAATGTGTGACAGGATTTCCTCCTGGGAGTGAATGATCATGTTTGTCCAAATGACAGAGGCTTTGCCACAGAAAGTTCTGCCTAAGAACAATCCCCCACAGTGATGACCCACAAGGCTACCTTGCTAGTGCTGATCTGGCAGACAAAAGTAATAATAATTTCACAGTGATGGAGATAATATTACAGACCTTTGTTCACACCCGTTCCAAGACCCCCAAAGCCTTTTCACTTCCCCCTTATTCGCTTGCCCTATTGCTTTTTAAATCCTATCCACCTTTCAAGGCCTAACTCCAATGCCACTTACTTTATGAAGACTTCCCTGATTCCTACCCCATCCCCTTGAGTCAGTTAATGATCTTTTTCCTGCCTTAAGTCCCATTTGGTGCATTTACCTTTTGCCTTTACCATGTGTCAGTGGCATGCTAACATTGGATCTAGAACTAGTAGATCTCTAATAAACACTATTGATTGATTGTTTATCACCTATTAGGCTGCAATGAACATAAGGCAGATGCCTAGACACCATGCTCTGTCTTATTTTTTGTTTTGTTTTGTTTTAAAGTCTGAAGAAGATTTACTATGCAACAGGTAATTCCAGAAGAAGAACAAATTACAGTCATTCTATCAGAGAAAGCAAAAATGAAAATTCACAATACCTGACCAATCTTTGTTGTTTCCTCCAAGACTTAATGTAATGGTTTTCACATGGCAAATATTTGTTGAATTTGATGTGTGTTCATAAGAGCCATCCCTTGATTTTTCATAGTTACAGGTGGAGCTTGGAAGCATGAGAAATGTAAATCTATAAATTATTCAGACAGCTTATTTAGATCAATGTTTTTTTTCTTTCTAGAATGAGTATTAATTCATGGATGAATTAAATATGAATTATCTTACTATGTGGAAGTTAATCTGTTAAAATTGGTGGGGGAGAAAAAGGTGATATAATACAGTGATCCCCATTTCTGAAGAATTTATCATCTGTCACCTACCACTGGTTGCCTTGTCTAGGAATGGGAGGATTGAGCTCAACCAATGAGAAAGAGACAACAGCTCTTGGGTGAAATCTCTGATACTTATCATTATTGTTCAGATATCCTGTTTTACTATCCTCTGTATCCAAGCTCTGTAATAACAGAGGACCCCTCCCCACACACACACATGGATACCCAGGGAAGACAAATGTCCCACAGGCTCCTGCCTACCTCTCCCAGGAGGCCTTGGCAGTCAGTTACCATAGAAAATACAGAAGGAAAGCTAGAGTCACTAGGCTATCACAACTAAGCTTACTCATTACTCCTCTAAACCTTATTACCTGAACTTTTCCTCTCACACTCTTCTAAACATTGTCCAGTGTTCCACCAAAGGAAGGCCAGCTTGACATCTGTACACCAGCATTACTCTCCAACCATGACCTCACCTAAATGTTCCCATCTTCTAATGCTGGCGCAGGTAGAGATTTTACAGTTCATAATTGGCACAAGGTCTCAGTTCCTTCACCTCTTCCATCTGTGGTTGAAATAGTCCATCAGAGCTAATAACTAAAAATAAAAGCAGAATATCACCATTAAAAGGCATTCTGGGGGCGGCTAGGTGGCGCAGTAAGTAGAGTGCTGGCCCTGGAGTCAGAAGGACCTGAGTTCGGATCTGACCTCACACACTTAACGCACACACAAAAACCTAGCCGTGTGACCTTGGGCAAGTTACTTAACCCCAACTGCCCTCCAAAAAGCAAAAAAAAAGCATTCTGCAATAAATTCTAATGATAGACAATGCATTTGTTAGATAGATAAACTATTTACCAGAAAGATAAGACATCATTGTATGCTTACTTTGTGCCAGAAGGGTAGAGTCCAATTTTGTAAAACTGTAGATCAAATTTTCCTATATTAGGTTTACTTAAATCGAGACTTATGTGTATTTTAAGTGCATGAGAAATGGATGCAAAAAGACATTTAGCTCAGTCTCCTTAAAAAAAAAGATTAATCCTATTCCCATCACCCTTCTTTGAACATCACAACAGATTAGCACATCTATCTTTCTCATGTTTCTCTATTTTTGTTGAATGAATGAAGACAGAGAGGTCCACTGGGAACTCAGAAGCTGAATGGAATGGCTAAAGTGTCCCCTTCTCACCCTTCATTCCCTGTGCTTTTCCCATCCCTGTGACCACAGGAAGTCTGGGTAGCATCTCCTGGAGAGATGTCCAGGATGAGCTGGGACAGTAATAGCACGTCATATTTGTATAGTATTTTGTGCTGTATAAAGTAGAGGAAGTAGAAAGAATACTAGATTTGGAACCAAAGAACCTGGGTTTAAACCAATCACTGAACAAAACATTTATTAAGTGCCTTCTATGTGCCAAACACTGTGTTAGGCATAGGAAATACAAAGAATGAAACAAATCCTACGTGTTAGGAGCTCACATTCCACTTGTGCTATATACTTACCTATGTCACATTAGGTAAGTCATCTGTCCTAAGTGTTAGCCTGCCTTCAGCTCTAAATCCTATAATTACAGATGCTTTCATATATATCCTTTTCTTGGATCTTTAAAAACTTCACAACATAGGCAGAGCAGGTAATGATATTCCTGTTTCATAGATGAGGAAACTAAAGCAAAAGGAAATTAAATGACTAGAATGTCCCTTAAGTTAGCTATCGGGTTAGTTTGGGAGATGGGGAGTAGAATTTCAAAGAAACATGACTTTTAGGTCACATGACCAACAAGATGGAGGACTAGACATTTTCTTCAATCCTTACAACCTGTCAAATCTTTCCAAGAGGAATGATGCAAAATGGATGAAATAATTTCTGTTGTCTCTGTGGTCTAGAATACCAAGAATCAAAACAATGTCGAGAAATTGATAAATTAACAGCAGAGAATACCTAACTCTTAACACACTCAGCTCCTCCTTCCCTACCACCCAGCAGCGCTGCATATGCTAAACTATGTGCTTACAAAAAAACTCAACTCTACACTCTGACCATCCTTCTCCTCCTCCCAGTGCCATGGAGTTTCAAATGGGAGAAATTTACCTATCAAGAAATGAAGGCACAGAAGGAAAAGGGACAAGACACACGTGTGTTTGTGTGGCACTCCACTAAGTATGAGGGGAAAAGGCCAGCATCCATCTGATGGGTGTATCAACAATGCAATATTCACAATGCTTATGGTAACTATAAATATGCTGATATGACTATTAATCATAAACTATACCAGGCTCTCTACATGGGGCACCAAGCTAGAACATTTATTCAAATACCAGAAAACTGAGTCCCCAAACCAGAAAGTCAAAGTCATCACAGCAGTTATGAAGTTAGCATATGTAGTTAATGTAGTAAACACCCACATTCTCAAGCCTTCAAAACAGAACATGCTCCCTCAGGCAAAGGTCCTCCTCTCCTCACTCACCGCAACTGCTCAGCATTTAGGTAACTTGCTTCCAGCAGCTCTGGCCCCCCACAGTTCCCGTCCCTGGCAGTCCTCAGCAGGAGTCCTTAGCAGAAATTCTGGCTGGCTCAAAAAAAAAAGGAGTTCGCGCCGCCACCATAGCTGTTGCTGCCTCATGCTTCCAATCACTGCCAACACTCTATCTTGGCTCCTGCTTCCTCTTGCCCCACCCCTTCCTGCTACATCAGCAAGTTCAAGGAGCATGGAAGATCTTCAAATCCCATAACCATTACATTTGGATGTCTAGTTGGGAGTAGTTGGGACTAGAAAACACTCAGGGCAGAGACCAAGTCTTGT
The DNA here is from genome assembly GCA_011680675.1 of Gymnobelideus leadbeateri. NCBI lineage: Eukaryota > Metazoa > Chordata > Mammalia > Diprotodontia > Petauridae > Gymnobelideus > Gymnobelideus leadbeateri. The sequence goes on along the minus strand of WOXC01005602.1, from coordinate 388,965 downwards.
GAGCTATAAATTGCCCACGGTGAGAGTAGACTGGGTTGCTTTGAGATCTAGCCCTCAATGAAACCACTATCAAAGTGAAGGGAGTCAGAAAGTGAACCATAGGAGAAATTAAGGGGAAAACACAGAAATGACTAAAGATCTCAGAAGGAATAAAACTCAGTTAAAAACTTTGAGCATACACAGAAAAACCAACAAGGAACTTACTAAAAGCAGATCCAGATCAGGTAAAAGAATTGAAGCACCTATGAATAAATTTCAAGACAAAGGAAAATGAATCAACAACTGAACAGTCAGAGGATCCTCTGAATTCCCAGGAGAACCTGAAACCATTCAGTTCCTGAAGAGTTTAAAAGAGAAATAAGAATTGTGAAATCCGAATTTATGGCCTGCACAGCAAAGATAATTTAATGAATAAAATTAACTTGAATCCATGGTGGCAAGGGTCATCCAAGAAACAAGGGAATAACTGGGAATGAAATATGCAGAAATAAAGGACAATCTGGAAGAGGAACAAAAAGAAATAACATTGAAAGAAAATGTGGTATCCATACAAGCAAAACATAATTGATCTCAAAATCAGAATGCATAGAGACAACTTATAGGGCTCCCAAAGGAACCAAGCATAGTTCAAATAGTTTGTACAAAATATCCCCTCCTGCCAAAAAAAAAAAAATCTAAGACACACTCTTCCATCAATAAATAGAGAGTTCAGAGGAAAGTGGGATTAAACATAGAGCACACATGTCAAAAGGGATAACTTACAACTGGTGGAGTCCTTTTTTTTGGAATCCTTAAGATATTTACGTTGGGTATCTTTAGGCTGGGCTCCTTATAGAGTCCTAAGACTACCTTTTCTCAATGTTTCTAGTTTGCCCTTGACTCCCAGAGCAGGCACTGCCAATATGCTCTTCCAGGCACACTGCTAGGATTTCAATGAAAAGTCCAAAAGTTCAAATCCTCCGATCTTTCAAAGTTTACAAGGTCAACCTCTGGTCAAAAATGGTAAGGGGGAAAGGAATCCTTTCTCCCATCCTCAATCAATTCCCTCTCAGAAACTTGGCTGAGGTTACTTCCAACTTGCTAGATACCAGAGTAATGTTTGACTCTAAACTAGCTTACTAATTTATATAAAATACATATAGGGCATGACTGAGTTTCTTCTGGTTCATTGATTGAATTAAGGTGTCACTTATAAGTGAAGGGGTGATTGATTTATCGATTCAATGGATCCCTACTCCCCCCAACATCTTATAGTCTTTTCTTTCTATGCTTCTTTGTATCTGTCATTTTTCCTTCTTCTGTCATGTCACTCCCTCATGCCTTTTCCTTGTCGTTAATCAAACTTCCATTATTCTTTCTATTGAGTTACTGCCATCTTCCCTGCCACCCTTGACTCTTTCCTCTCCCTCACTCTCCATATCTAGGTTGCCAAGTCTTGTGCTTCCACAATAGCTTTCTCTTCCAATATGTCCTCTTCTTGCCACTTAGATAGCTACCACCCCAGTACAGGGTCTTTTCTTCTCCTTCCAGGGCTTTTATAATAACCTCCTAATAGGTCTCTTTGCTTGTATTTTCTCCTCCTCTTCAATCCAGCCTATATAGCACTGCCAAAACAATCTTTCTAAACAACAGGTTTGACTAGCTTAGTTCATGCTCAAAAAACTTACGTGGCTCCTTATCACCAGACAAAATAGTAATGTCTTGGCCTGTCATAATTTAAAGCTCTCCATAATCTGGATTCAATGTATTCTTTGGGGTTTATTTCTTCTTCCTCCTCTTCACACAATCTACATTCAACTCAGTTTGGAATACTAGCAGTTCTCCAGACTCAGCACTCACCTGTATTCCTTGCACATCTTCCTCCATACCTATAATGAAATCTCTTATTAACTCTGCCTCTTAGAATGCTTATCTTTCTTCAAAAATCAGATTAGGAGCTATGTTTTCTTTTCTTTTTGAAAAATTTTATTTATTTATTCTTAGTTTTCAACATTTGCTTCTATAAGATTTTGAATTCCACATTTTCTTCCCCTCCCTACTCTCCCCCCACCCCACGATGGCATGCAATCTGATACAGGCTCTACATATACATTCATATTAAACATAATTTTCACATTAGTCATGTTGTAAAGAATTAGAACCAATGGAAGAACCCTGAAGAAAGAAGAAACAAGAGAAAAAGAGAGAGAGAGACAGAGATAGAGAGGCAGAGAAAAAGACACAGAGAGAGACAGTGACAGAGAGAGACAGAGGGACAGAGACAGACAGACAGACAGACAGAGACAGAGAGAGAGAGAGCACGAGAGGTCAAATAGTCTGCTTCTGTCTGCATTCAGACTCCATAGTTCTTTCTCTGGATGTGGATAGCATTTTCCATCATGAGTCTTTTAAAGTTGTCTGAGATCATTGCACTGCTAAGTAAAGGTAAGTCAATCAAAGTTGATCCTTGCACAATGTTGCTGTTACTGTATACAATGTTCTAGGAGCTACCTTTTCAATGGAGCCTTCCTTGACCCCTCTCCATACCACCAAGCTTTTTGTGCTCTCTATCTTCTCAAATTACTAAATATTTACTGATCTATATACATTTAGTGCATCACTTCCTTCTATCCCCAAAGAAGGTAAGCTCCTTGAGGTTTAGATTTTGTATTGAATCAGTCAATCAGGAAGAGCTACATGATTGATTTAAGAATCTAGGCTTCATTACACCTAGGTCATACCTTTGATTAGTTAGCTGATTCCATAACCTAAAGAAGCATTCTTTCCTGATATAGGCATAAAGCATCTACCCTCTCAGGTGTAGAGCATCTTGATAGTTATACGTTAATTGGGTTTGCAGTTGGATCTACCCCTCTTATATTAAGAGAAAGAGAGAGAGAGAGAGAGAGAGAGAGAGAGAGAGAGAGACAGAGAGAGAGAGAGAGAGAGACAGAGAGAGAGAGAGAGAGAGAGAGAGAGAGAGAGAGAGAGAGAGAGAGAGCCAGCCTTGGATTCGGGACAACCTGAGTTCAAATCCTGGGTCTGACATATTACAGTATCTGTGTACCTGTATTAACCTGTCACCGCAGCAACTTTCTAAGACTTTAAGCTGCATAAATCAGTTGGAAAGTTGTATTGATAGAGGGATTTTCCTCACCAGGAGTTCACCGGTCTGGACCAAAACCACAAAACAACACCCCCCCCCAAAAAAAACCAATTGTTTAGAACAAGAGAAGTTTTTTCTTCCTTGAACTTCTGATCACATTGTATCTGGGGTGTTACAGAATGACATTATGAGAATAGTAATCAACTATTAACGAATCCACCAAAAAAAAATCAGTCAAGACAGTCTGAGGTCTCAGAACTCCAAATATAAAAGACACAGGACCATATCATTTAGAGTTTGAAGGAGCTTCACAAATCATCATCCAATCCCCTCTTTTTAACAAAGGAAGGAAACAAGACTGAGAGGCAAGTGATCACCCAAGCTCCCACAGCTATTTGGGTGAGACATTTTGGGGTGGCCCAAACCAGCGAGCATAGGACTAAGGAGGAGCCCAATGAAGTGTAAGGGAAGGTTTTTAGGAGATATGTGTTGGTATCTCATCAGAATCCATTGTTTATCCAAGGACGTCTTCATTCTGCTTAACATCAGGACTCAGGAAAGCCGCTTCTTACAGCCTGATACGGGGTTCTGAAGGGGTCTCTAAAGGGAGGACTTAGGCAATCTCCCTAGTTCTTCCTGATATGGCTTTCCAGCTCAGGTTTTTTCTCCCTTTTTCTTTTAGCTCCCTATAGAGCAGAACTCCTGAACTGACTTCTTCCCACTCTGTACAAAGTAGTATGAAATTATAGGGAGGTGAACAAACTGGCCCAAAGTTATATAATGAAACAGCTTTATTTGATAGCAGGTTTCTTCATCCTTAAGTAGCCAGGTAGTGAAGTGAATAGAGCCCTAGACCTGGATATTTAGCAAGACCTGCGTTCAAATATAGCCTCAGCTACATACTAGTAGGCATACTCTTGGGAAAGAGACTTTGTCTGCCTCAATTTCCTCAAGTGTAAAATGGGCATAACAATATCCCCTACCTCCCAGGGTTGTCAGTGAAGATAAAACAAGATGATAATAGTCAAGTGTTTTGTAAACCTTAAAGGTCTATATAAGTGTTAGCTTTAATTCATTCAGTGCTTAGCTCTCTATAATCAAAGCTCATTGCTTGGTTACAACACTGCACGTGGAGATAGGAAAACCTGAGTTTCGATCTTCCCTCTGACGCTTTCTCATTGGGTAACCATGAGCAAACCAACTAAGTTCTTTGAACCCCAGTTTCTGTAAAATGGGTTTTGGGGTTATAGTGATGCTTAAGAAGAAATATTTGTAAAGTCGATGTACTAAATATCTGTGATGATGATGATGATGATGGTGATGATGATGCAGTTTAGATCCTCTATTTCCACTTGACATTCCCATTTGTTTTCCTTGATCAGATTTTCAATTTCACAAGACTATTTATAGCCCTGAGATACAGGGCTTCCCCTTACTTTCTCACTTCCTTTCCTCCTGATTCCAAACATGTTGTAAAAGACCAGAATCTGAGACATATATACTTGAAATGAGTTCCCATTTAACCCTTCCAAGAGTTCAGCCTTGTGCTCTCAAGATAATATTTTAGAGCAGCTAAAAGAAATCAAAGTCCAAGAACTTCATGCCTGGAGAAGTGGCAACACCTTTGCCCGGAACCCCGGATTCACCACGTCAGGAGTCTGGAATACTAGTTTGCTTGAGTGGGTCAGGATTCCTATTCAGCCACTCATATCCTTGTGACTGAAACATTTTGTAATTTCCATTAAGGACTCACCTCTCCATTCTCATAGAAAGAAGTTCAATGCTTAGTCACTGCAACTAGTTAGCCTAATGAAGGGGAACCAAAAGGAGACTGCAAAGGGGTATGCTGGAGCCAACTCTAACTGGCTCACTGTTAGCCCATTGTGAAATTCTCAACGTGGGCATTCACACCTCAGAAATCAATGACTACAGTTCAGGGCTTGATTTATTGTTTTGTTGATTGTCTAAACAGAAGAAAGTGCTAATGATGCAGATTAAACAGTTTTGTTTTGCTTCCCTCCCTGGAGAGCCCAGCTGTTAAGAATTTACCCCCCACAATCCAGTATTGTTGGACAAACATTATGAGTTCAGCAGCACAGTAAATGGCTCAGGCTATGAAGTGGTCATTAACCAGAGGTTTGGTGGTTATAGGTAACTAATATAGCAAAAATAACAATGATGCCTGGCACTTACATAATCATCAAGGTTTGAAAAATACTAAAATCCTTTAACTCATTCGAAACTCAGTACCCTCTTCCCATAACAGGGAAGAGCTAATTGTCCCGTTCTCAATTCTGTACTGCTCAGCACAGAACAGCAGCAAAAAAACTGATCCTGCAATCAAAGGACCCACATTCAAGTTTTGCCTCTAACAATTACTATCTGCATGACTTTGGACAATTCATTTGACTTCCCTGGGTTAGAGTTTCCTCATCTGTAAAAGGAAGGTTTGGACTAGAAGGCCTCTGACGGTCCTTCCACCTTTACGTCTCTGCTTCTGCCTAAGAACCCTTCTTCGTCCCACCTTCCAGTCTTGGCCTGAACCTGTTGTAGCAGCCAAGAAGGGTTGCCAATGCCTATTTTATGAAGTTTTTAGCTCCCTTCTTAGCTACTCAATACATTCAGGCAAGGAGACACACAGGACAGCAATTCAGTTCAATTCGATAAACGTTTATAAAACACCTATTATGTTCCAGGTACTATGTTAAAACAGTAAAAAAAAAAAAAGTGGTGGCTATTCAATGAATTGTCCAAAGTCATGCAGATAGTAAAGTACCTGGCCTCAAGAAGCTTATAATCTTACTAATGAGAACAAGGATTTGATACATATATTTGATATTACTTAATTGATTGAGAAATGAGCTAAAGAGACTTATTCTTCAGGACAGATGGAATAGATGAGGTTGTCTGTGTGCATATGTGTATATGTATATACATTTTTATGTATACATACTGATAATCATTTCAGATCATTTGAACCCCAATAAAGGCCAAAGCCTGAACTAATCAGATTGCTTTGCTTTGCTCTAAAAATACCCTTTCCTGTGTCAGCAATGTCAAAGACCAGAAGGTTAACAAGGAGCATTCTTCCTGTTTATGACAGGATGCCTTAAACTAGAGTGGTGGGACTGCTCTTATCTTGCTATCCTATGGGCATATGCTACCCTGGCATTATAATTTCCAACTGACACTACTTTGTTAATTGGTCAATTTGTATTTACAACTTATTCAACTAAGAAACTTCCTTACTCGTGGTATAGTTAAACACATATGGAGAACATAAATCTGAGGGACATAAACATTCTGATTTGTGATCGTCCCAAAATGTATTTAAAGCTGTTCAATTCTTTTATCAGACAGTCAGAACTTATGTTTAGGCTCCATGCAGCATGTATCTGCTAGTTTTAAGGGAATAAACAATATGAATTTATGATCATGTAACCGGTTTGCCTCTTTTAACCAAACTTTCAGGTCAACAATACATATACATATATGTGTATATCTAAGTGTGTGTGTGTATATTTGTATGGGGTAGCTAGGTGGCACAGGGGATAGATCACTGGGCCTGAAATCAGGAAAACTGATCTTCATAAGTTCAAATCTGGCTTCTCTATACACACACTAGCTGTGTGAACCTGGGCAAGTCACTTAACTCTGTTTACCTCAGTTTCCTCATCTGTAAAATGAGATGGAGAAGGAAATGTCAAACCACTCCAGTATCTCTGTCAAGAAAACCCAAAATGGGGTCACAAAGGATTGGACAAAATTGAAATGATTGAACTACAAAAATGTATTTATACACACATACACATGAGTATATGTATACAAACATTATATGTATATACATATATGCATACATAGGTATATACACATATATATGAAATGTATATACACACATGGAATTTGGTTTCATGTCTGAAAGTTTCTGAGGCAAGACTAAAGTCCCAGAATACTGTTGAAAGGCCTACTTTCATCCATTCACTCTGAAACAGCACTTATTTTATTTTTAATGGATTTTACTAATGTCTTTTGTTTTTACATCACAGTTACTTTCCCACCCACCTCTTCGAAGCTGAACACTCTCTCCTGACAAAGAGAAACAACTAAGCAAAAACATCTGAGGCAGAAAACAAGTCCTGTGACAAATGCATGGGGAAGAAGGTATATTTCATTATTTCTTTGGGGCTTTCATTGTTTTTTCCATTACTCAGAGTCCACTTCCTTTTCATACTCCTTTCACTGACATCACCATAACCACCACAAGTACTTTTCTTGCGGTTCTCTTTACTTTGCTCTGTTATCAGTTAGTATAAATATTCCCCGGTTCCTCAAATTTGTCTGATTTGTGTTTTCTTACTATACAATAACAATCCATTGCATTCACAGGTAATCATTTTGCTTCCAGTTGTTTGCTGCAAGAAGCAACACTTTAGAAAGTCAATCAAATAATAAGCATCTATTAAGAGCCTCCTAAGTATGAAGCCCTGTGCTAAGCACTGGGGATAAAAAGACAAAAGGCAGATGTTTAAATTATGGCAGGAAGTTTGGCATGATTCGGTTAAAACAGTGGGAGCACCAAAGCTCAGAAGTAGCCAAACCTGGAAAAGAATGGAAGTGCAACTAAAAGGTCTTTTTTTAAAGCAATGTTGGTGGGGGGGAGGGCAGGAAAACCCTCCACAAAAGTCCCACTCTGCTGCTTTATCATAGCAGAAGGGATAATAGGTCCTCAAAGGCTAGAACATGGGAATGCAAATTTAGGAAAATTCTACCAAGTTGGGAAGATTCTGAGAATGGTTTCTGAGACAACCTGAGTCCACAGTCCAAGGACCAACCTTCCTAAGTGCAGAGAAATTCATCATCAGGAGTAAGGCCACTAAATGGTGCCCAGCTTTTGGTACTGAATTGAACTGAATTGCTGTCCTATGTGTCTCCTTAACTGAATGTATTGAGTTGCCAAGAAGGGCACTAAAAACTTCATAAAATAGGCATTGGCAACCTTTCTTGGCTGCTACAACAGGTTCAGGCCAAGACTGGAAGGTGGGACGAAGAAGGGTTCTTAGGCAGAAGCAGAGACCTAAAGGTGGAAGGACCCTCAAAGGCCTTCTGTCCAAACTTTCTTTTAAAGATGAGGAAACTGAAGCCCAGGGAAGTCAAGTAGGCTCTATGCTTGGTAACCCACCAAAGGAAGAAATATGCTAAATGGCATTAAGTCCAGTGGGACCCTCTTTTACATTGGCAATGACAGAAGAGGTGGGAGATGTCATTAAGAATCATACATAATAGGGGGCGGGGCCAAGACAGCGGAGTAGAAACAGCTCATCCAAGCCACTCTGCCCCCAGATTCCCCCCAAAATATGTAAAAGGGGACTCTGAACAACTTCTGGAGCCCCAGCACCCACAGAACGACACAGAGAAGCTAACCTCCCACTGAGGACAGCCCAGCAGCCCTGCAGGAAGGACCAGCACAGCGGTCAGGGAGCCAGCAGCGTGCAGCACGCAGAGCGTGGGGAGCTGAGCCGAGCCCAGCCCAGGTCCGCCTGAGCCTGGGTTTTAGCCCCAGGGCGGCTGGGCCAGCAGCCGGCTGGAGAGACCCCAGAACACCAGCAGCTGTGGCGACTCAAGAATTATCAACATAGACATGCCTAGGACAAAGTAAGAGGTTAGTGTCCTATGGACTTTGGGACCTGTATTTGGGGAATGCGTCAGCTCCCTCCCCGGGGGCTAGAAGCCTCTGAGGAGACACGCCATTTTGTAGTTTTCAGAGGCAGCTCCAGCTCCTGGCCTGCATGCTAACTGTAGGGAGATCCAGCGATCAGTCTTGGGGGGTAATCGCTCTTGCTTTAACCTCCCTGGATCTGGATTGTGATCTAGGATGGAAGTCATGGGTGGGTTTACAGCTTGCCAGAAACGGAAGTTGCCCCCCACACGTTCGGGACGAAAATTCCTCTATCTGGCCTTAAAGCCATAGTGTGGCAACAAGCCCAAAAGTCAAGCAATTAAGTGGCAACATGCCAAGGCAAAGGAAACAGAAAAATGCAACCCTAGACTCCTATTTTGGGGGCATAGAGCGGGAAAAGGACTGTGAGGTCAGAAGTCCTGCTCCAAAAGTCCCAGGGGAAAACATGAGCGGGTTGCAGGCCATAGAGGACCTTAAGAAGGACTTTAAAAATCAAATAAGAGAAGTGGAGAAAAATTGGAAAGAGAAATGAGAAGGATGCAGGAAAAGTATGAAATGAGGGTCAACAGCCTGACTGAGGAAAACAACACCTTAAAAAATAGACTAACTCAAATGGCAAAGGAGGCCCAAAAGGGCAATGAGGAGAAGAATGCCTTAAAAAGTCGAATTTGCCAGATGGAAAAAGAATCTCAAAAGTTCACTGAGGAGATTCATTCCTTCAGAGTTAGACTGGAGCAAATGGAAACTAATGACTTTATGAGAAATCAAGATGCTGTTAAGCAGATCCAAACAAACGAAAGATTGGAAGGCAATGTGAAATATCTCATGGGAAAAACCACTGACCTGGAAAATAGATCCAGGAGAGACAATTTAAAAATTATTGGACTACCTGAAAGCCATGATCAAAGAAAAACCTAGAAATCACCCTTCAAGAAATTCTCAAGGAAAATTGCCCTGATGTTTTAGATCCAGAGGGCAAAATAGAGGTTGAAAGAATCCACCGATCACCTCCTGAAAAAGATCCCAAAAAGAAAACTCCCAGGAATATTATAGCCAGGTTCCAGAATCCCCAGATCAAGGAGAAAATACTACAAGCAGCCAGGAAGAAACAATTTCAATATTGTGAAACACAATCAGAATAGCCCAGGACCTGGCAGCTTCTACACTGAGGGATCGAAGGGCATGGAATATGATATTCCAGAGGGCAAAAGAACTGAGAATGAACCCAAAGGGTCACCTACCCAGCAAAACTGAGTATTTTGTTTCAGGGGAAAATATGGTCATTCAGTGAAATAGAGGACTTTCAAGCATTCTTGAGGAAAAAAACCAGAATTGAATAGAAAATTTGACATCCAGACACAAGAAGGAAGAGATGCCTGAGAAGGTAATCAGGGAAAAGAAATCAAAAGGAAAAAGGAACTTATCAAAGTTGAACTATTTACATTCCTATATGGAAAAGCAATAACTGGGACTGATGATATCTTTCTCACTATGAAAATAATGGAAGAAGGGTGTGTGGTCATATGAATACAATGTGAATGTGTGTGTATATGGTTACAGTTATATATGGATAGAGGGCATAGGTTGAATTTGTTGGGAAGGGAGAATACTCAAGGGATGAAATTATGAGATGAGAGAGGAAAGTGGCAAGAGGAGATGGGGAGAGACAAGGTAGGGTAAACTATCTCATGTAGAAGAAGCAAGGGGAAGTGGTTGCAAGCGAGGGGGAGAATAGGAAAGCAAAAAAGGCAAAACCACATTCTCATTGAATTCGGTTCAGGGAGAGAATGACATACATACTAAATGGGATATCTCAACCTGCAGCAGAATAGGGGGAAGGGGGATGAGAGGAGGGATGATGGATGGGAGGGCATCCTTGGGGGGAGGGGAGGTTGAAAGTACCCACTACAGAAGAGGGACAGGATCAAATAGGGAATGGACCAGGGCGGGGGGGGGGGATGAGTGGGAGGGAATTATAAGCAGCCTTGTACAATATATCTACTATGATAATGTTTTGCATAGCTAGACATGTACAACATATACTGAATTACTTATCTCCCCAGAGGGAATGAGTGACAAGGGAGGAAGGAAATGGATCTGAAGCTTATAATTGGGAGATAAGATGTGCAGGCATTGGGACACAAAGATTCACCTTCCTCTAATGGAAAAGTCGAAGGGGGTATGGGAGAAGGTATGGGAGAGAGCAGATTGGAGGAAGCGATATCTTGTGGGACTGCTATTCTGGGAGGTTGGGTAGGGGAATAACAGGGGGGAAATGATTTAACTCAAAATCAGGCAGAAATGAATGATGTAAAACAGAAGTTAATAAAGCATTTGTTTAAAATAAAAAAAAGAATCATACATAATATGTAAGAAATGATGAGCTGATTGATTTAGAAAAGCATGGAAAGAGTTGGAGAAAGATGCACCCCACCATTAGAGAAAGAACTGACCAATAGAAATATGCATAGGATGGTCTCACATATATGTATATGTGTGTATATATGTGTGCATGTTTATATATATATATGTATTATGTACATAAATATATATATATATATGTTCACATTTAATTGCACAGATTTCTCTAGGGTGAGGGTGTGGAAGATGGAGAAAAAGTCAAATAAAAAGTATTCAGCAGAGAACAAAAGAAAACCTAGAAGGAAGCATAGAAAAGCTGGACAGCTTTGGAAACAATGTGTGGAATTATTACATAGGTTTTCTTGAAATGGAAATTTATTGTTGTATAGTGATTCTCTCTTGTTCAGCTGTGTGCTTGGAAATATCCTTTTTTTCTTTTCTCATTTTGTATTTAAATGAATGTTTAAAATGAATAAGAAAAAATTTTTAAAGAATCACACATTGTTTGGAGGAGAACTTAGCTGCCCTTGATGAGTTGAAGCCACTTATCCTGGAAGAACTACTTTGAAAAGCACTAAAAGAACTGGAAAATAAAAATGAACGAAGCATCTATTAAACCCATACTATGTGCAAAGCACTGGGCTAAGTGGGATACAACAAAAAAGTAAGACGTGACCTGCTCTCCAGGAGCTCCGCCAATGGTGGAGACAACATATGGAAAGTTTCCAATGCAAAACAGATGGAAAGTCCTTAGGGTTGCAGCAGAGCAGTTGGTGATGATGCCCTTCTATAATATTATTGCCACTGAGAAAATTATATCAGCTCCTAAGGTAGAACTATTTGACAGTGTCAAAGACTTGAGTGGAAAGAACTTTACCCTCTTGGTCTTCAGTAGTTGTGGCTGCCCCTGTAGGAGCAGTTAGCTGCCAGCCTGCATCTCCACCAAGGTTGCTTTCCAGTGATGACTGTGGAAGCAAAGTTATTCTAGAAGTTCTTGGATTTAGGGCTGTCTATAAGGGTCTGAGGGGAAATGACTGCTGAGACACCATCAGTGATCTTTGTAAGACCACAGAAAACAGGAGAGGTGCTGTAAGATTGGAGAAGGGCAAACGTTTTGATTTTTTCAAAAAAAAGGGAAGAAAGGGGGTGGGCAAGCCACAGACCAGGGAGGCAAGGCAGGCAACAAGCATTTTTAAGTTCTGAGCATTGTAGATACAAATAAAATAAAAAAGGAATACAATTTCTGACTTTCTAATTGGGGAAGACTTCTAAAAAAGAGATGAAAAAGTAGGGAAAAGGGGAGGAGAAAAGGTAACCCCACAGGGACATAATGGTGAAACTCAGGGAATCAGAAGTACAGCCAAGAAAGGGATGAAGCATCCCCCAAATCGAGCCCTCTGCAGAAGGAATTCACCAGTGGGAAAAGTAGCCCAGTATGGCAGAGGGGTACTCCAGAGTGGGAAGGCAGCTGAGTCATGGCGTCAAAATCTGGAAAGGCAGAAGCAGAGCCAAGAGGGAGCAGTGAGTATGATAGATTACTGGAGCCAGCATGGATTCAAAGAAGAGATTGTGTCAGGCTAACCTCATTTCCTTTTCTAAAAGATTATCAAACAACTAGAGATGAGGAATGCTATAGAGGCAGTTTGCCTAGATTTCAGCAGTATTTGACAATCAATCAACAAGTATTTATTAAGCACCTCTTATGGTGCCAGTCATTGTACTAGGTTTTAGGGATTCAAGCACAAAAATGAACCAGTCCCTGGCTTTGAAATACTCTCTACAATTAGATCCTTAACAAGGTCTTATGCAATCTTTTTCAACAAGAGGGAGAAATGTGTTGCAATTAGATGGATGCAGAAATGGATGAGTGGCTGACCCTAAAGGGTAATCATATAAACTTGAAGTCAGTTTCTACTGGAATGTCCCAAAGATCTGTTCTTGATGTTCTGCTGTTTGACATTTTTATAAACGAACTGATTGAAAGGCATCAGTGGCATTCTTATCAAATTTGCAGATGACACAGAGTTGAGAAGAATGATAGCTAACACACTGAATGACATTAGGATCCAAAAAAAAAAAAAAACCCTCAATGGAATAGATCAAAGATTAAAGATAATAAAATGAAATTAAAGAGATAAATAAAATCCTATGCTCAGTTAAAAAAGTAGTTCCACAATAACAATATGGAGGATAGAGAATATATAACCATAAAAGGGATTTTTAACCTGGAGTCCAGAGACCTGTTAGGATTCGCCACAGACCTTTAGGTACTACCACAGGGTTCATGGACTAGGAACTTACAGTATTTTGATCAGTGTATTTCAATATTGTTTCCTTTATTATTTGATTTTATGCATTTAAAAATGTGCTTTTGAGAAGGAATACATATGATTCACCAGATTTCACCAAAGGGATTGATAACATAAAAAAGTTTAAGATCCCTTGGGCTAGACACTATCTTCTTTAAAGTGGTCCAAGGGTTTTTTAGTAGACTGCAATCTTAATGGAATCAGTAATAGGACATGGTGACCAAAAAAAGTTAATGTGATCATAGGTTGCTTAAAAGAAGACAGTGTCTAGGACTGGGGTGGTGATATGTGGCAGGAAGACTGAAAAGGTGTGTGTGTGGCAGGGTAGGTTATGAAGGGCTTTGAATGCCAAATATAAGATTTTGTATTTAATCCTAGAGAAGCTAGGGGACCACTAGATTTTGTCAAACCTGTGCTTTAAAGTGAAAATCACTTTAGTGGCTGTAAGAGATAGCAAAGGGTTAAGTTTCCACAGGCCCTGGGAAGAGGCAATGAAACTTAAAGGAAACAACGCTAACCTTCTTCTCGTTGGTTGTCCCCAAATCTGGAGTGTAGATATGAATAAGTAAGGGATTGAAGGATGTTTCCTTCTGATTGGGCAGAAGGGTCAAATGAATAATTATGATAATAAAGGATTGTCAACTGTAGCTCTCATTGGCTGTCTCCAAACTTGGTGCATAATGAGGGATTGGAGAACACTGTCCTCTGATAGGATACTAATTCAACAATAATTGTGGTAATAAAGGATTGCGATTGCTTTGAGCTGATTAGCTAGTTACTCAGGAAGAGATTGTAAACCCACCTCCCCAATTAATGGTGAGACCAAACAGGGGAGTGGGCCAGGTTAGGATTAGGATAACAGAAGCCTAAGAATTTCTGCAATTTACACTCCTTGGCTGATGCCACTTGAGCAAGGAGGGCTGTACCCTTTCTCAAGAGAAAGAATAAAGGACTCTTTCTGCTTTCCAACTCAAACTCCAATTTTAAAAATCTGGGAGTGGTCTCTGTCCCACACAGTGGCTGATTGGAGAGTGGATTGTAGTGAGGAGAGGCTTGTGGAAGACAAGCCTACCAGGAGGCTCTTACAATAGTCCAGACATGAGGTGATAAGGAACTGTATCAGAATGAAAGGAGTATCAGAGGAGAGAAAGGGGCATTGAAAGATGTTGCAATGGTGAAATCAACAGGCATGAGCAACAGATAGGATATGAGGGATGAGAGGTAGTGTGTAGTCACGAATGATACCTAGGTTGTGAGCCAGGGGATCTGGAAGGATGATGATGCATTTGACAGTAATAAGGAACTCAAATTGTAGGAGAGGGTCTCAGAAAAAAGATAGTAAGTTCAGTTTTAGACATGTTGAGCTTTAGTTGCAATCAGAAGGTATTATGGTGCATCTGGCAAAGAAGAGAATAAGAGAATATTATGAGTTAGCATTTCCTCAAGAAACAGTGTAAATGAGTTGAGGATAAAAGGAAACTGCACATCTGAAAAAAGCAATATGTGATGAGGAAAATATGGATGGATTTAAAATAAGACCACCCAAATTTTTTGTCTCAGTTCTGCTACTTACCACCTGTAATAACTTGCTTCCCCACTCTATGCTCAGTTTCTTCATCTCTAAAAGAAAAGGTTTAGACTAAATGATTTATATTGTCCCTTCCAGTTAGAAATTTTATGAACCTAAAACCTTGGTGTGCTCTGTATATGAAATAAGAAAAAGGACAGCAAACAGAAATGACATTGAAAATCTGCTGACATTTCTCTAATGATAAATGGTGAAATCTTATCATGTCTACCTTCACAACACCTGTTATATAACTTACCTTCTTTCCACTGAGTCAGCATCCTAGTTCAAGTCTTCATCACTTTTTACCTGGACCATTGTGATACACTCCTGCAAAACAAATAATTTATTTCTGCCTAGTTTTCTTTGTGGGAATTCTACAAATACCTCTCTTTTAATGAATGTACATATTTTTCATTAATGTTTAGGTTTAGGTTTTCAGATTTGGGTTGTATCTTTCCCTCCTTTGTGCTTCCTAACACATTATTCCATTCCCTCTGTGGTGTCTGCTGGATGCAGAATAGTGTTGGGTTTTTCTTTTTTAATTTCCTTTCCCTTATATATGAAGATTTTACTCCTGGTTGCCTACAGTTTTTTGTTTGTCATGGGAGTTGTTTAATTTAACCACTGTCTGTCTTGTAGTTTGCTGCTTAAGGTTTTTCCCCTAGAGGAAATCTGTGGATGTTTTTAATTGGTACTTTATTTTCTGTATTCAGAAATTCTGAGCAGTTCTCTTGTATCATTTCTGGTATTGTGTTCAGGTTTTTTTACTTACAATATTCTCCAGGGAAACCTATAATCAAGTTGTCTCTAAATATGCTGTTTTCAGAATTAACATGTTTTACTTGTGTAGAGATCATATTTTCATTTAGTTTTATTGTTTTCTCTTCCAGATTGTCCTTTAATTCTATTTAATTGCAATCTTAATCCACTGTTCCCTCTTTTGTTTCTTTGATGAGGTTTGCCACAGTGGTTTTAGGTTTTTCTATTTTACCAATTATTTCTGCTGCGCAAGTCACAGATACTGCTTTTACAATTCTTACTTATCTCTCAAGCCATTCAGAAACATCCTGCTATGGTTCCATGCTCTCTTGGGAATCCAGAGTCTTCAATCTAATCAAATATTCAATATTATCTTACAATATTTATTCAGAGATCCAGATTATATGGAAGCCACATTCCCTTCTGTTATTAATATATTTCCCCCATTGGTTTGTACTGTTTGTACTCAAGGTCTTTAACTGAGTTTTCTTTTGCTTGAGATCTTTGGTAATTTCAGTCTTTTTTCCTTATATTCCCTTACTGTTCACTTTCTGACTCCTTCCCCTTTGATAGTGGTTTCTGAGAGGGCTAGATCTCAAAGCTGTCTCAATCTTCTCCCATACTGGAGAATTCACTTTTTATTGGGTCTTTGCCAGAACTGGCCTCAGCCATATGGCAGTTTCCTGCCCTGCCCCAGTTCCCATAGTTTGCTGGTTTCTGGCTAAGCACTGCTTCAGCATAGCATGCTATTATGTCCTTGCCCCAGAATGCAAAAGCTCCCTTCTTTCCTGTATCGTCAGTTCTGTGGCATTGGGGTATGGAAGAGGGTAGAGTTGAGTTCTATTGCTTGTAGCCTTAGAATGGTGAAGGCAGGGGTGAAGATAGTGTTAGTAGAGTTTATAATAGAGACTATAAAAGCAGCAAGCAAATTGCCAAGTAGATCTCAGTACTCAAGCCTACGTTATAGTGCCCTGATAGAACACAGAGGCTAGTAAGGAAAAGCTACTGAGTGAATGCTTTAGTGATGAGACATTAGTTTTCTAGTTCATTCAGACTGCCTCATCTTAGGTAACCTCAAATCATGGAGATAGCTGAAATTGCTTTATCTTTTTTGTATAATTCTTATTTTGGAAACGTTTGAGAGGTCATGTAGAATGGACTAAATGTCTAGTCTTCCATTTTGTTGGTCACATGACCCACAAAGTCTCCAATAATGTATAATCATCTTCTAATTAGCCTCCCTGCCTCAAGTCTTTTCCACTTCCAATACATCTTCCACTTATCTGCCACAGTGATCAAAAGCATAGGCATGACCCTGTCACCTCCCCTACTCCATAAAACCCAGTGGCTCCCTATTACCTCAGGAACAAATAAAAAGTCCTCCATTTGGCAGGTAAAGCTCTTCATAAACCTGGGTCCTTTCTAACTTTCCAGGATTCTTTCACTTTATTCCCTCTCCATATTCAAAGATCTGGCTACATCTGGCTATATTACTTGCTGTTCCTCACACTTGACACTCTATCTCCTGTCTCCAGTTCATCTAGTCAAACCCAGACCTGAACAGGAATCCTGTCTCCAACATCCTGCCAAATGGTCATCCAATATCCTCTTGATCATGGAGAATCACTGATTCTCAAGATAACCCATTGTTCTTTTGTACAACCCTAATTATTTGGAAGTTTTTCCTTGTATTGAGTCAAAATTTCACACACACAACCATGCCTTCCACCTATTTCTGTCCCTAATTCTGTCCCCTGTGATCAAGTGAAACAAATTGAGTCCTGTTTCCACAAGACAATCCATTCAAAAGCTAAAAACTGCCATCTCATCTGACTGACCCTTTGCCACTTCTCTTACCTAATCCAAATGTCCCCAAGTTTTTCTGTTGATCCTGGTATGACATGATTTTTAAGTCCTATTAACATCTTGATCACCCCCTTGGAACATGCTTCAGTTTGTCAACTGAACAAGATGCTCAGAATTGAATAAAATGCTTCAAAAGTGATCTGAACAGGATAGAATACCATCTCCTTCCCTGGTCACAGGGCCTCTATTAAAGCAGCCTAGGATTACATTATCCTCTTTTGGCATCCAAATCATACTTTTGTCCTTACAATCCACTAAAACTACCAAGTATTTTTAAAAGGACCTATTGCCTAGCTATGGCTCCCCTCTCTTAGACTTATTCATTTTTCTTTGGTTAAAAAGCAATTAACTCATATCAAAAGTATACAGTTACAGTTCTATGCTAAATTTTCTTGGAAGGACTGGGGAGAGAGAACACATGCAATCTAATTACTCATATCATATACCCATTTCAACTAGGTGACTCTTGCTTCCAGGTTTTACAGATAAGGTCTTATTATTGCAAATCTATTCATACTAACTTATTATGGATATGAAATACCCAGCCTGACTCCTGTTCCAGTTCCCACCTCTGGGGATATATAAACCCCTTTCTTTAGGCTTAAGCTTGCTTCAAGCTCTAGGACCAGTCTAGTCAATAGGCAAGAAGTTTACTCCCATCTTGTTCCTCCCTGTTTTTTTAAGCTCTTACCTTAATTTATCCTGTATTAGTGTGTACCTCGCCCTCTCCTAGACCTTTCAGGGCCTAGAACTTCATTGCACCATCACTGACCTCCACTATCTGAGGCTCCTTCCCCAGTTTGACTAGAATATACATAAATGAAAGGTGGTAATCTGAGAGAAGACTGAAAAGGCAGTTAAAGCCAGATTGTGGAAGGCCTTAAATACTTTGTTGTTTAGTCATTTTAGTCATGTCCAACCCTTCCTGAACCCATTTGAGGTTTTCTTGGCAAAGATACTGGAGTGTTTTACCATTTCTTTTTCCAGTTCATTTTACAGAGAAGGAAACTGAGGCAAACCAGATTAAGTGACTTGCCCGGAGTCACACAGCCATTAAGTGTCTAAGATCAGAATTGAACTCAGGAAGAAGAGACTTCCTGATTCCAGACCCAGCACTCTATCCACTGTTCCACCTAGCTATCCCTTTAAATATTAGGATCAGGAATTTACAGTTTTTTTGTAGACAATGGGGAGCTATTGAAGATTTTTGAGGAGAGGAATAATATGATCATAGAGGTACTCAAACAATGAAATGAAGGATGAATTGGAGAGGCTATTGATTAACTTTCTCCCCAAATGAGCTCTATGAATCAATTGGCAAGTATTTATTAGGCACGTACTCTGCACCAGGCACTGTTGTAGGTATTGGGGATACAAATACATAGAACAAGACAATCCCTATTTTCATTGAGTTTATGTTCTAATGAGGAGATAACAAATACATGTTAAAGTATAAGATTAATAAATATGCACACATACCAGTTAAATTCAAGTTAATTTGAGAAGGAGGACACTAGCAACCCAGGATCAGGAAAAGCTTCATGCAGAAGATGGCACCTGATCTGCATCTTAAAGGAATAGAAACTCATGAGCAGAGGTAAGGGAAAGTGCATTATATGCACAGGAGCTGACCAAGCTCCTTAAGGGAGCATGCCATACCTCTTTCTAATAATAAGAACAACAACAACAATAATAGCAATATTACTACTATTACTACCCATAAGCCATCCGGGTGCCCATAGCTATCTACCCCATTCATATTTCCTTATTAGCCATGTTGTAAAAGAAGAAACAGAACAAAAGGAAAAAAAATCATGGAAAAGAAAAACCAAAGCAAGTAAAAATAGTATGCTTCAATCTTCATGCACACTCCATCAGTTCTTTCTTTGGATGTGGATAGCATTTTCTATCATGAGTCTTTTGGAATTGTCTTGGATCATTGTATTGCTAAGAGTTAAGTCATTTGTAACTGATCATTGTATAATGTTGCTGTTACTGTGTACAATGTTTTCCCAGTTCTGCTCACTTTACTTTGTATCAGTTCATGTAAGTCTTCCCAGGTTTTTCTGGAATCTGATCATCATTTCTTATAGCACAATAGTATTTCCATTACATTCATATACCACAAATAGTTTAGCCATTCACCAACTGATGAGTATCTCCTCAATTTCCAATTCTTTGCCACCACAGAAAGAGCTGCTACAAATACTTTTGGATATATAGGTCCTTTTCCCTCTTTTATGATCTCTTTTGGATACAGACCTAGATCTGATATTACTGGATCAAGGGGTATGCCCTGTTTTATAGCCCTTTGGGCATAGTTCCAAATTACTTTCCAGAATGCTTGCATCAGCTCACAACTCCATCAACAATGTATTAGTGTCCCAATTTTCCCACATCATCTCCAAAAGTTATCATTTTTATTTTTTATCATATTAGCCAATCTGATAGGTGTGAAGTGGTACCTCAGAGCTGTTTTAATTTTTGTTTCTCTAGTTAAAAGTGATTTAGAGCATTTTTTCATAGGACTTTACATAGCTTTGGTTTTTTCATCTGAAAACTGCCTGTTCATATTCTTTGACCATTTTTCATCTAGGGAAGGGAAACACCTCTTAATATTCCTACTCTGTTTTCTATAGTTTAACATAGGGTTGGGCCCATTCACTTAATGAATAGCCCTGCCTGTAGAATTGAAATAAGGACTCATTGGTCAGGCTTAAGGGAATTGATTATTTGGATTCACTTCAGGTCAATGACAAGGCAAAAAGATATAGTAGAAACAACACAGCATTTGGAGTCAGAGGACTTGTGCTCAAATTCTACCTTTGCTATCTACTCCCTGTGTGACCTTGAACAAATCTGGACCTCAGTTTCCTCATCTGTAAAATTCCAGATGAAAAAAAACTCCATCACCCTATGAATGAGGGCAGCAAGGCATCAACAGAGCATGGCTGGGTCAATGGTTTCCTGTTCCACAGCCAAAATCAAGGTAGAAACCTGATATTGCAACCAGGTTCCATAACTACTTGAGGGCCTGAAATATCTTCCAGCTGTCTTACATATTACTCCCCAATTTAATTAAATTCAAAATGCATTTATTATGTGCTAGACACCAGAGAGACAGAGACAAACAGCAACCACCTCACCACCAGTCCCTGTCCCTAAGAACACACATGCTGCTGGGAGGAGATATCATGTCCACAGACAGGTCAATGAAAAACATAAAGGATATTTGGGGTGGGAGCTTTAGTGCTGGCAACTGGAGGCATCAGGAAATGCCTTGTGTAGGAGGCTGCACTTGAGCTGTGCTTTAAAAGGATATTTTAAGAGACAGAAATGAGAAGGAGGAATATTCTGGGCACACGGTCCAGTGAGTGCTAAGGCCAGAGGTAGAACGTCATGTCTGAGAAAGCACAAAAAGAATTCTTCAACTGGAATACAGAGTGCTTGAGGGGGAGTCATGAGAAATCAGTCTAGAAGGATAGGTCGAAGCTAGATTGTGAGGAGTTTTCTCTACATGTCAAATGGCCCCTTCAAATACCTTAGTTTCTCTGGTCTTCCTTCATTTACTAGATCTCAGTTTCTTCTCAGAGGAGGCTAGTTGGTAAACTGAGCAAAAGAAGAGTTTTAGGGCACCGTGAAGGTTTTACTGGGCAAAAGAAGCAAGGAGAATGTGCATTCCAGGCATCGGTGACAGCTATATAAAGGCATGGAGATGGCAGATGGAATGTTGCATACAGGGAACTCCATTTGATTGCATATGTGAAGGAGAGGACAATGAGCCCAGAGAACAAGGCTGGAGCCAGTTTGGGAAGTGTTTGGGGAGTTTTTGTTTTTTCGGTTTTTTTTCCCCAGAGGTAGTTGGGAATCATTAAAGTTTCTTTTTTTTCTTTTTGGAGGAGAGAAGGCAGGGCAATTGGGGTTAAGTGACTTGCCCAAGGTCACATGGCTAATAAGTATTCATGTCTGAGGCCAGATTTGAAATCAGGTCCTCCTGACTCCAGGGCTGGTGCCTCCCCTATTAAAGTTTCTTGATTCAGGAAGTCACACATGCTTTAGGAATATCATCATGGCATTTGTGTAAAGGATATATTAAAGGGAGAGAATGGAAGCAAAGGGACCAGCTACGAAGGAAGCTGTTGGAATCCTTCAGGAGAGAGGTGGTGAAGTCCTAAAATAGGGGAGTGGCCATGAGTAGAGAGCAGAAGACAGATTCAAGAGTTATTTTTTTCAGGTTTGAAGGAACCAGGGAGTAAAGGCTAAGGGGAAGGGGTCAGAGAAGAGGGAGAAGCTGAAGTACAAGTTAGCAAACATATAACTAGGAATATACAAAAACAATTAATGTATAACCAACCTAAAAATAATAAAAAACACTTAAATATACATTTAAAATTCACAAAGCACTTTAGAGATATTATTGCATTTGTTCCCTGTTAAGTAGGTGTTGTTACTATCCCTACTCTGCAGAAAGTAAAACTGAGTTTCGAATGTTTATGGAATTGGCTTGATTTCTATCATATTATTTCATAGTCACCCTGCCCTGTTCTTTCCAACTCATTTTCTGAAAACAGTCACCATGACATACAAATATGGGGAATCTAAACCTCTGCCTTTTCATTTTTTGAACCTGAGCCAAATTTGTTTTCATGTTCTTCCCCAGTGGCCACTTTCTTGTTGAAATCACCTTGAATCGAGGTCATATAGCCTTAGAGAATTTAAATGACTTTTCCAGGGTAACATAGCTTGTAAGTGTTAATGATAGATTTCTAAGCCAGGCTTTCCTGGTTGAAAGTAGAATACAGAAACAGTGAGGTGACCTAGTGAGTAGAGTGTTGACCTTGGAATCAGAAAGACCTAAGTTCATATCCAGCCTCAGATACTTACCAGCTGTGTGACCCTGGGCAAGTCACCTAACCTATTTGCCTTGGTTTCCTTAACAGGAAAATGGTGATAACAATAGCATCTAACTCATAGGGTTATTTTGAGGATCAAATGAGATAATATTTGTAAAACAACTAACTTAATACCTAGTACATAGTAGGTGCTATATAAATGCTTAATTCCTTTCCCCTCTAAGTCTAGAATTTGATCCACTGTGCTACCAGCATATTATATCTGACATGTTATAATGAACCACCTCTGGGAAAACTTCCCCAGTGAAGAAAGCAGCATAATCCAGTGGAAAGAGGACTAGACTTGGAATCAGAGACCATGAGTTCAAATTCTGACTTTCCTACTTCCTCCCTGTATAATTTATGGGAAATCACTTGCCCTCTGTAGGCTCAGTTTTCTCATCTATAAAATAAGGGAGCTGGCTTAGGTGACCTCAGAGGACCCTTCCAGCTCTAAATCTATGTTCCAATGGCTTAGCTCAGGTGTGGAGGACCAGATATCTAGCTCTTGGGCTAAGTTTGCAGGATACATTATTATCATTATTGTTCAGATAGCTTTTAAAATCTGCTCGGTGTCCTGACTCTGGAGCAGCCCAGAACCCAACTATGGGACCATATGAGATACCCAGAAGAACATAGAAATGGCACTCAAGGTCATGACTGCCTTACTCAGAGGGACAGTAGCCAAGGCTACATACAACACTGAGAGACAAAAGGAGGAAATCCCAGTGGCCACAACTGAGCCCTTGAAAGCTTCTCAGAAGTTTACCTGCAGTCTATTCACCCCGCTTTGAGACTCCTGTCAAAGATAGACAAGGCAGCCCTGAAGGCAGTGTGTAATACTGGCTTAAATATCTACTCTCTCTAGGTATGATGTATATGTACAGATGTGTGTATGTATGTATGCTTATAGGTGTATATGTGTTTATATGGATATACATACATACATATGTGTATATATACACATGCATGCACTTATATGTATACATATATACACACACATGCATAGACATACCTCTGTGTGTGTGTGTATGTGATGTCTAATCATCTAGCTTCTTCTCCTCTGCCTATTACTAACATGACAGGACATGATGAAACTGGGCTCCAGATTTCCATGGGAACTGGGGGATAATTCTGCCCACTCAGATCTCTCATTTTATTCTTTGTTTTGCCTTTTAAATGTTTTATTGCTGTGTTTTTTAAACTTATAGCAAAATCATTTTCTTTTCTACCCCTCACCACTGAACTCCCTTTTGCAACAAAGAAACACTGTTAAGAAAAACCAACTGTCAAAAAATCCATGCTCAGGGTGGCTAGGTGGCACAGTGAATAGAACACCAGCCCTGGAGTCAGGAGGACCTGAGTTCAAATTCGGCCTCAGACACTTAACACAAAAACTAGTCATGTGACCTTGGGCAAGTCACGAATCCAATTACCCTCCAAAAGAAAAAAAACCAAACATCCATACTAGACAGTATATGAAACATTCCACATCTGTAGTTCCCCACTTCTTGCTCAAGGGGAAGGAAGTGTATTTCATCATCTGTCTTACAGAACCAAGATTAGTCATGGCAACTCATTATTCAGCTGTCTTTTGGTGTTGTTTTAATTTAAATGATTATAGTCTTTTTGTACACAGCTTGGTCCAATTAGTGCAAATTATGAATCCCCTGAAGCAGTCACATGTATTTCAATTTGCACCATTCAAGGTTATAATTATGTCAAATATGGCCATTGGTTCCATCCCAAAGGACATGTTTAGTATGAATTTGAATGATGGGACCGCTCCAAGGGACTCGTTATTTTCACTATAGGGACCTAACTATAGTTCCTTTGGTTTTCTTCACTGGTCCATACAAATCTTACCTCATTTCTCTGAATTTCCCACACTCTTCATTTTCACACAGTGCAGCAGAATTCATTTATGTTCATAGACCATGATTTGTTCAGCCACTCCCCAATCAATGGCCATCAACTTTGTTTCTGGTTTTGGTTTTGTTTTGTTTTATTTTCTGCCACAAAAGGTCCTCTTGGTAACATCCCCACTGGCATCTATCCAATTTAGAGAATTGAGGCATTTTTGAATGCCACTGTGGAGCTTCTGCTGGCATCAGGAGTCCCTTTCTCTCTCATGACCCTACACCCCCTGTCCCTCCACCTGCCCTTTACTATACACAAGCTCAAAGTGAATTTGAACAATAATCTATTAGGGAACCGGGAAATTATATAATGACACACGAAAGTAGATAAACTTACAAAGCTTGTGCCACAGAGATCAAGAAGAGAGTTCCAAGTCAGAGATTCTGCCTGGAAAACATTCCACTGATATTTAATCTTTTTCCTGCCTTCGTGCAAATGCCCATCTTATTTTCCATACCTGGAATGCTCTTCCTTCTCACCTCTAGTTCCCTTTAAGACTTAGCTTTAGTGGCACCATTTTCAAGATGCCTTTCTTGATTTCTCTCAGTTGTTCATGTCTCATTCCTTCAACACTGCATGGCAAAAAAAAAATCTCCTGTATTTATTTATTCGTGAATATTCTGTACCCTCTTAGTAGCATGTGAGATTTTTAACTAGATGGATTATTTAAACTTTATCTTTGTATCCCTAGAACCAGCACAGTGCCTGGTACACAGTAAGTGCTTAATGGCTTAGTGATTGATTGGTTGATTGATATTACCTTAACTGACCTCTGACTAACAATCCCTTAACTGACCAGACTCCCTAAACCAAGTTAAACATCAACCTTTTCCATCTGGAAGAGTATGCCTCTGATGTGGCAGCCATCTTTTTTGAGGAGTAACACTGAGTATCTCAAGACTCCTTGACTATACTCCAACCCAATTCCTTTTCTTCCTCCAAGGAAGCTTCCTCCCTGTGCCCCCCTCCAAAGGAAGTTTTACACTGCTGTTGTTGACTCCACCCTGCCTGTGGTAAAATACCAGATTCTATGGATTCTGCTCCATTTGTCCCAAATATATCAATGCATCAGCATGGGTCAAGATACAAACTATTTACATGTTAGGTTTTATCAGTATTTAGTCAGTTCTCCCCAAAATACATAGGAGACATAATTTTTATGCAAGATAATCAAGATCTACTGAGGTTGTTCCAAAATTCCCTATACCAGTTTTGACTCTATTATATTAATATATCAAGAACTTACCATTTCATTAGTCTTATCCTTTTGTCTGAGGCTCAGAAAGGTTATAAGTGACTTGCCCAAGAATACATGACTAACAAGTGTCTGAGATTAAAACTCAGGGAATCTAACTCTGAACCCAATGCTCTTTACACCATATTAGGCTCTCTTTCTTCCTCTTTGAAATCTGTGACATAATGGAAAGCCAACTGGTCTTGGATACAGAAGACACGAGTTTAAATTCCAGCTTCAAAACCTCCAAGCTACATTACTATTGGCAGGTCACAAAGCTTTAGTCTCTTCATTCATAAAATAGGGATAATACTTGTGTTATCTCACAACATAAGTGCAAGGAAAGCATTTTACACAAGTTCTTAATGACTTTGTAAACATATACTATTATCTTGTCCAGAAGAATGAGAGATGGCATGGGACTTGTGGATGTGGGGTTCAAGAAATACAGAAGGAGGTAATCTGGAATAAATAGAACCATTTGACCCACTGAGGATTATAAAAATAAATATATAGAATAAATTTAGGAGGAAGAGATTGGAAGAGATTTCATCTGTAGGAGCTTGATAATACCTTATGATGATGGTAATCAGAAGATCCAAGAGAAGATGATTTGGTAAAAAAAAAAAAAACCTACAGATAAGCCCCATTGGTCCTCTTCTCTGCCATTTCATTTCTGGCCCAGATGACATGTTCAAACAACAACAATGATCTCAGCACCAACAACATCATAGTATTATAAATACAGATCCCAAAATATTATTGAAAATCCAACAAATAAACTAAATTGAAGCCAGAGAATTATCACAGAGAAAATTATTACCCATAGTTGCCCAGATATGACATCTGGAATTAAAGTACTAATCTATAAAGAGTTTAAGAATATTTTAATGATTTTTCTCTATCAAATATTCATAATCTTCAACCTGTATGAAATGAAAAGCTTTTGAAATATAGAGACTTAGCAGAAGAAATCAAACTATGTGGGTGCAGGTTGAGGAACATAGCAGATTTCAATCTGGGGATGGAGTTGTCTGAAAGAAATTTTTAGTGAACCTTAATGAAACAAGCTTGCGTTCTGTTTTTAAATTTTTTTATTATGAAAAGCAGTCATTTTCTCCACTTATGAAATAATTCACAGACCATTAAATTTAAACAAATCATAGGAGGTAGTGATTTTGTCCAGAATTGTTTTTATCTGAACTCCTCCAATGAAAAAGATTAGAATGAGATAACAACAATAAGAATCACTAATTGTTATTAGTGATGATAATGATAAGTTCCTTATCATTTCTTAAAGCCTTTCAATGCCTCACCAAAGTGTGAAAGTGACTCTGGGTTTCTACAGGTAATGCCAGTGGATTGTGAGCTCTTACTGGTCCTACAAGGCTGAAGATGCTTGATGCACTAAACTACAATGAATCATATGAGGACAAGCCAACCTTGACAAGCTCTAAGAGTCACATTACCAGAAGCTAATAGGTCAGTAGGTGATACATTTTTTTGTCACAGCAATTCATTAAACTCTTTGTAGCCTGAGCCCCCATCAACATGCCCTTCATCTTAACTACATATAGGTTCATGGTATTCTATTTAAATTCATAACTCTCCTAATGTATCTATACCAGACCAAACCAGATGACATGGAAATTCAAAGCAAAGATGCTTAAAGAGGCAATGCAAAGCATTAACAAGGAATTGGACCCATTACTAAAGTTCTTAATTACCATTCTCAAATGGCTACAGCCCCCAAGGACCTCCTAGGAATGCTAGTAGATTAGTGGTAAATCCCTATCTCCACAACATAGAGGAAGAGAGATGAGTTTGGTTCATTCATAAAAAGGTAATAGGGAAATATATTATAACCTCAGTCTTGGAAGCACTGGCTTCTTGGAAGGGCAACTAGAGAGTATGGCAGAGATTACAATTGACTGGCCTTGGTGCAGTAGTTGTAATGGACTTCTCTCAGTGCTGTAGTCTAAGATACATCGTCTCTCAGAGTAGTCATCTGGGATGTGCTGAATTTTCTTGGCATTTCAGTCGCTTCTGCTGGTCGTGCTAGCTCTGGCATGGTCTGGATATTGTATAATTTTCCCTCATATCTCTTGTGCTAGTTTGTTTCACACATCTTTATAACCTTTTAAATAGCATTGAGGCAATGAGTGTTTACTAGATGGTTCTACCACATAGCATGGATCAATCCTGGGCTTCTGTGAGGTGTAATCCAAAGAGAATTTTCATCAATAAATTAAGGTTCTCTTTGAAGCATGTATTGTGGGAACTTGGGAATCAAGTTTAGACAACTTTCCCTTCACAACATCAATATGTGTCTCCTAAAGAAATGGAGTAGTTTTGATCTGTATTAGTAGAGACAACATCCACACTGCTGAAATTCCACAATGTTAAAGCACAAAGACCTTAATGGCTTAATGGTTCTTTACATACATGATCTCAAGCCAAGCTGTCTCTTCTGCCATCTTGCTTCTCTTTCAGCCTTCTTCATTGGTTATCGGTAGTATTCAAATGTTGGAACAAAGGTCAGCATCAAAACAATCCTTGCAGAGTCCCAGGCTATAGAAGGAAGTGGAATTAGAAGAGAAAGAGCAGAAGGTATAATTTAATTTTTTATTACACTGATATTAATCTGCTCTGAGCAATAAAAACATTGTGTCATCCCACTGTGTAACAATATGTGCTGGAACCAAGTACATTACTATCATCTATTATTGAGATAAAATTGAGGAATCACCTCATGTTTACTGTTATTACCACCTTTTTACATGTATATTGGGGTAAGCCTTAAAACAGGGTAGAGGAGAATTCGTCCAACCTGTGCTCACAATACCCTGCTGCCAGGTTTCCTCAGAATATTTAACATTGTCCAAGTCAAGTTAAAGAAAGGAGAGTGTGGGGGCGGCTAGGTGGTGCAGTGAATAGAGCTCTGGCCCTGGAGTCAGAAGGATCTGAGTTCGGAGCCGGCCTCAGACACTTAATCCACACAAACAAAAACCTAGCCGTGTAACCTTGGGCAAGTTACTTAACCCCAATTGCCCTAAAGGGGCGGCTAGGTGTCGCAGTGAGTAAGAGTGCCAGCCTTGGAGTTGGGATGACCTGAGATCAGATCCGGCCTCAGAAAATGAGCACCCACGCATAAATAATGACTAGCCGTGTAACCTTGAGCAAGTTACTTAACCCCAATTGCTTTAAAAAAAAAAAAAGAAAGGAGTGTGTGGGGGCGGCTAGGTGGCACTGGCCCTGGAGTCAGGAGGACCTGAATTCAAATCCAACCTCAGACACTTAACATAAAAAAACTAGCCATGTGACCATGGGCAAGTCACTTAACCCCAATTGCCCTATCTTTCCCAAAAAGCAAAAAAAAGAAAGAAAGAAAGAAAGAAAGAAAGAAAGAAAGAAAGAAAGAAAGAAAGAAAGAAAGAAAGAAAGAAAAGGAAAGAGAGTGTGTACTCAATTGGGTATTGAAATAGAAATCTATCTTACCCTATAGGAAAGTAGGGAGGAAGGGGAAAAGAAGTGAGGGGGGGTGATAGAAAAGAGGGGAAATGGGGGGAGGGGTAATCAGAAGCAAACACTTTTGAGATGGGATAGGGTCAAAGGAGAGAATAGAATAAATGTGGGGCAGGATAGGATGGAAGGAAATAAAGTCTTTTACAACATGACTATTATGGAAGTGTTTTGCATGACTACACATGCAACCTCCACCAAATTGCTTGCCTTCTCAATGAGGGTGGGTGGGGAAGGAGGGAGGAAGGGAGAGAATGTGGAACTCAAAGTTTTAAAAACAAATGTTAAAAATTGATTTTACATGCAACTGGGAAATAAGATATATGGGCAATGGGGTATAGAAATCTATCTTGCCTTATAGGAAAATAGAAGGGAAGGGGATTAAGAGAAGGGGGGGTGATAGAAGGGAGGGCAGATTGGGGGAAAGGGTTATCAGAATGCATGCTGTCTTGGGGTGGGGGAAGGTGAGAGATGGGGAGAAAATTGGGAACTCAAAATCTTGTGTAACTAAATGTTGAAAACTTAAAATTAATTAAATAAGGAAAAGAAAAACGGTGTGTGTGTGTGTGTGTGTGTGTGTGTGTGTGTGTGTGTGTGTGTGTAAAAGCACTGACTATTTTAGGGAAAAGACAGTAGGCAAGACAGGGGTCTGACCTTTTCATCCACAAGTCCTGCAGTTGCTTATTATGCCAAATGACAGGCTTCTAGAAAGGAAAAAAGTGAAAGGAGACTTGGGACTATAAAGGGAATTTTGATGGAGACAGAAAGAAAAATGGAGCAACTGGACTAGATAATGTAGAGAACAATTTCTGTGACTTGGAGACGGCAGTCATAGCAAAATAGCCATTTTTTGAAGTGCATGTTATGGGTAGAAGAAGAATTTGTGAATTAACAGGAGATAGAGAACATTTTAAGGTGTAAAAACGATCATCTTGATTAGATTAAATTTAAAAAGTTTTTTTTTTTTTTGGAGGGCAATTGGGGTTAAGTAACTTGCCCAAGGTCACAGGGCTAGGTTTTTGTTTGTGTGTGCATTAAGTGTCTGAGGTCGGATGGATCTGAACTCAGGTCCTTCTGACTCCAGGGCCGACACTCTACTCACTGCACCACCTAGCCGCCCCAAATTTAAAAAGTTTTGTACAAATAAAACCAATACAGCCAGCATTAGAAAGAAAGCAGAAAGTTGTGGGGCGGGGGGGAGATTTTATAGACAATTTCTCAGAAAAAGGCCTCATATCTCAAATACTTAGGAAACTTTGTCAAATTTATAAGGATGAGCCATTACCCAGTTGATAAATGGTCAAAAGATATGAACAAGCAGTTTTTAAGGAAGAAGTCAAAGCTATAGATAGTCATGTGAAAAAATGCTCTAAGCCATTACTGATTAGAAAAATACAAATTGAAACAGCTTTGAGAAATCATCTCACACTTATGAGATTGGCTAAAATGATAGAAGGGGGAAATGACAAGTATTGGAAGGGATGTGGGAAAATTGGAACAGTGTTGGTGGGGCTGTGAACTGATACACCCATTCTGGAGAGCAATCTGGAATTATGCCCAAAGAATTACAAAACTATGTATGCCTCTGACCCAGCAATACCACCATTAGGTCTGTTTCCCAAAGTGATCAGGGAGAAAGGAAAAGAGCCTACATGTTCTAAATGTTTGCAGCAGATCTCTTTGCAGTGGCAAAGAGCTAGAAATTGAGGGGATGTCCACCAATTGGGGAATGACTGAATAATTTATGGTATATGAATGTGATGGAATACTATTGTGCTGTAAGAAATGATGGGCTGGCTGATTTTAGAAAAATATGGAAAGACTTGCATGAAATAATGAAGAATGAAATGGGCAGAACCAAGAAACCATTATATATAGTAACAGCAATATTGTTCTAAGAGTAAATGTGAATGACTAAGCCATTCTGAGTTATATGAATATTCATATCAGCTATGAAGGAAGATGCTATTCACCTTCAGAGAAAGAAATGATATATGGAGATATGTATTGTGTGGCTTCACATTTATGGCTATGTCAAATGGTGGCCTTCTCTACAGTGGGGTTGGGAAGGCGGAAGGGAAAACAGCTTGGAACATACAACATATATGTATGTGTATGTGTGTGTGTATGTGTGTGGTGTGTGTGTGGTGTGTTTGTGCGTGTGTGTGTGGTGTGTTTGTGTGTGTGTGTGTGTGTGTGTGTGTGTGTGTGTGAAGTGTCTGAGGACGGATTTGAACTCAGGTCCTCCTGACTCCAGGGCCGGTGCCTTATTCACTGCCCCACCTGGCCGCCCCCCATGTGCGTATGTTTTTAAAAATAGAGTGCAAATGCCTTCTTCAAAAGGCAAAAGAAAAAAAAAGGAATTGGAGCCCCCTGAAGGTAAGGAGATAGGGAGAAAGGACTTGGTCTTGTCCAATGAGTTTGAATCCCCCTTTTTCTCATCAGATGATAGAACTTCTTAGTATTCTGTGAAGATGTATCTTCACTCATCCTTTCTTTCTTCCTTCCTTTTTTCTCTCCCTTCCCTTTCTTTCTCCATTCCCTCATTTCTTTCTTCCTCTCTTCCTTCTTTCTTTCTCCCTTCCTTCTTTCCTTCCTTCCCTCCTTCCTTCCTTCCTTCCTTCCTTCCTTCCTTCCTTCCTTCCTTCCTTCCTTCCCTCCTTCCTTCCTTTCCACCTTCCTTCCCTCTTTCCTCCCTCCCTTCCTTCCTTCCTTCCTTCCTCCCTCCCTCCCTCCCTCTCTCTCTCCTTCCTTCCTTCCTTCCTTCCTCTCTCTCTTTCCCCATATCTCAGAGGATGAGGGACAAGCCTTCCCATCTTGTAGTCTTGAGCCTCTACATTGTCTCCTCAGGGACTTTTTTTTATCACTCCTCTTTCTCTCCTGAGTCTTTAGTTCTTTCCTCTCTCCTAGCCCCTTTTCTTGCTTGTTCAGGTTTCCCTTGTCATTTAAAAAAAAAAAAAACCTTCTCCCCATACCTCTACTCTTGAGTTATTACCCTATCTGTCTTCATCCTTCTTGACCTTTGTGCTTTCCACTTCAACCAAATCTGAGCTCTATCTCTCCCTTCCTCCCCCAATCAGACTTACACATTGTTAATTTCTGATTAATCTTCCCTAAGTATGTCTTGGATAATTTGGATGTCATTCCTCTGCTGGAAAATCTTCAATGTTTCCCCATTACTTACTAAATTAAGTTTAAATTTCTTTGTCTGCCATTCAAGACCCTCCACAATCAATCAATCATCAATCAAAATATTATGTACAAGGTCTTATGTATCCATGTATCTTGAGCTCAATACAAGTACTTTAATGCTCGAGCCAACTGAACCTCTCACTGATTCCCATGCAGACTCTTTTCTTTCCTGCCTCTGCAACTTTGCTCAGGCTATTCCATCTGCCCCCAAAGGCTCTATGGAAACTCTACTCATCCTTCATTACCTAACTTAATGCCACCTTCTTGGTGGATCTTTCTCTAATAAGCCGATTTGATGTGATCTCTCCCTTTTCCAATCCTCAAAGCCAATTCTTTCACCAGAATCCACATCACACTGGTCAGTGGAAGCCATTTCCCAGAATTAATATAGGACAACTTAGAATCATGGAATTTGTAATCTTGCAGCTCAGTGGATAGACTACTTTCCTGGCATCAGAAAAACTGAGTTCATCATCCTTGGACATTATTAACTATATAACCCTTGGCAAGTCACTGAACCTTGTTTGCCTCAGTTTATTGCAAAATGGGGATAATAATAACATCTACCTTCCAGGGTTGTGGTAAGGATCAAATGAGTTAATATTTGTAACACACATAGTGGGTGCTACATGAATGTGAGCTATAATTATTATTACTATTATTATTATTATTATTCATTCAATATTATCTTAAGGATGAACTATTATCCAACTCTTTCATTTTACAAATGAGGAAACTGAGGCTGAGAGAAGATAACTCAGTCAAGTTCACAAACTTGGCTTAAACT
This sequence comes from Gymnobelideus leadbeateri, assembly GCA_011680675.1. NCBI lineage: Eukaryota > Metazoa > Chordata > Mammalia > Diprotodontia > Petauridae > Gymnobelideus > Gymnobelideus leadbeateri. Next base: position 355,791 of record WOXC01005602.1, on the reverse strand, counting down.
CAGGTTCCTGAATTCCTTGTCCAGTGTTCTTCCATGACTTTATAGTTAACAGCACATAACATATTCTGCTCTGCATTATAGACTTTGGCGTTCATTTTCTCTGGATTTTATGTTGCTTAAGGGCACACGAGGGCCTTAAATGAATAAGGTAAGCATTCAATAAACATGTGTTCAATGCAACTGTTAAAACAGGTAATGGAAATGTAGCTTCAGTAAAAACACCCATAGTACAAAAAGTAAAGATCTCACCATACTCTGTGATGGTCAGGTCATGTTCAGTAGATGGTGTTTCCTCTGGGCACTATGTTTCAAGAGTGAGATTTAATTTGTTTTTTAAAATAGCATCCAGAAGAGGATAATCAGACGAGGGAGGGACCATACATAAGAAATATTTGAAGGAATTGAGAGAGTTTAAAACAAGGGGACAGAGACACTACAACTATCTTCAAATATCTGAAAGATTTTCATGTTGAAAAGGAATTAGACTTACCTTAGTATAAGAAAGTTCTTTCTAGTAACTTGACTCACCTGGCAGCAGCATAAGGAGGCCCCTCCCGGCCCTCAGAAGTGTTCTATGAGTAGCCAGATGCTTCTTCTACTAATAATGACAGTCACAGTCACAGTAATAGCTGACATTTATGCAGACCTTACTATACACCAGCCTCTGTATTAAATGCTTTACAGTTATTAAACCATTTGATTACATTTGATCAAATGGCCGCCTGTCAGGGATACTGTGGAAAGGATCCTTGCAGTGGATAGGAGGTTGGACTGAGATTTCTCCAAGTCTAAACATTTTATGGTTTTCATTATTAAAGGCAAAGTTAAGGATTAGTCAACAAAGATATGTATGTAGGATTTAAATTTTAAAAGTTTGCTCTAAATACATTTTCCTAAATTATTTAGTTATTGAATATCAACCTAAATCTAACTCTTTCTAGAAGGGGTGTATTCTTCATTTTAAAAAAAAGGAGTGGAAATTATATGGCTCAGTCTCCAAAATTTCATCAGTCACCATTAGAATCCCACTTGATTCATGAGTCCTAGCATGGCACATGGTGGGCATGACACACTGTCGCCACCTGGCGGCAGCATGCCAGAATAGCAAGAATTGGGGTTTTTTTGAGAGTAAATAAAACCTACAAAAGTAAAACCAAATAGCTGTAGCCCTTCCCAACTTCTGCCACTTAGGACACCTTAGAATCACAGAAAAATAGAATCCTAGAGTCAGAACCAAGTCTCAAATCCAAAACATGCAATCCTGGGATGTAGTCTGTATCATCAGAGCACAGAATGAGGGACAGAATGAAGGTGAGTGTGAATTGGGGGAAAACCCCTAATTGTGTAGATGAGGAGGTGGAGGAAAGGAGGGATCAAATCGTTTTCCAGGGCCACACAGCTCGTAGATTAGTGTGGTGGGATGAGACCCCAGGTCTGTCTGACTTATTATGCTGACTAAAAGGATACCACCCCCTCCCCAGCTGCCACTGCCCAGCCTCTCATCCCATCTCTTCTCAGCCTTTACTCTTCCAGTGACCCATGTATCTACAGCCCTCGTGCTGCCTGGCTAGAAACCCTATGTGAGTTTTAACAAACCTCTTCATTTTAGAGTTTTGTCTTTCACGTCCCTCCCTTTTTCTGGCACTCAGGGAAAACCAGGATCCCCCAGAATAAGCTGCATCTCTGCTCATGCTGGATGTGCCTTTTCTCGTTCCAGGGAAGTGCTTGTAAATATTTAACAACCAAGCTCTCTGAAAGAAAAAAAAATGCACGCACACACTTTCAAATTTAAGTTGCATTATTAACATTGATGATTTCTGAGGTGTAAATGTTCACAATGAAAATTTTAAAATCAGCTCTGTAAGTAGTTAGAGCTGGTTCTAGCACATCTCTGTCTTATCCCACCCTTTTACTTCCCCCCCCCCACACACACACAGAGTTTCCCATACTAGGGATATAACACGATGTCACTATAAACTCTCTATCAACTGACTTCTTTTCACCAGGATCCACATTGTACTGAATTAATATAGGACAACTTAGAGTCATGGAATTCTGGAACCTTAGCAGGCAGTTAGTCAGTCAACACATATTTATTAAGTAACTACCATATGCCAGATACTGTGGTACCTCCAGGGAAATCTAGTTTCTACTTGAAGCATATGTCCTGTCTATGACAAACCTGGGTTGAAATCCCACTTCTATTATTCATTACCTATTTAACATTGGGCAAATCACTTCACGCAGCCCTAGTGTCCTCATCTATTAAATGAGAGATTGGACTAGATGGCAGGTCCCTTCCATGTCTAGACACGTGATCCTAGGAGGCTTCATTCAGATTCTGTTTGAACATCTCCAGTGAGGGAACACCACCACCTCCTAAAAGCTGCTTGTTCCATTTCCTGAGAGCTCTAAGCATGAGGAAGTTCTTTCTTATGTTGAGCTAAAACCTTGCAGCCCTGTCACTCCCATCCAATGGTCCTTATGCCACCAAAAAAAAAAAAAAATTTCCTCCGTTTCCTCCAAGAGTTTACATTTTACTATGAGGAGAAACAAGATAAGCATAGATCGGTCAGTACAAAGTATATATAAATTAAACTTAACAATGATTTTGGAGATTAGTTAAGGTCTCATGCAGGAGATGAAGCCTGAGCTCTGCTCCATTAGAAGTTAGGGATTCTTTTTTGTTTCAGATTTTAAGGTTCTTTATTTTTTAATGTCAATAGTATTTTATTTTTCCAATTACATGCAAAGACAATTTTCAACATTCACTTTTTTTTTTTTTTGCTTTTTGGAGGGCAATTGGGGTTAAGTAACTTGCCCAAAGTCACATGGCTAGTTTTGTGCGTAAGTATGAGACCAGTGCTCTACTCATTGTGCCACCTAGCTGCCCCAACATTCACTTTTTTCTGTCCCTCACCTCCCTCCTTCCCAAGATGGCAAGCAATTGATATAGGTTATGTGAGGAATGCTTTTGGGGTTCACAGGACCTCCCAGGTAGGGCCAAGGAGTGAGGCCATAGCTTCCACTGACTACTGCTTCCTTTTTTCAGGGACCTTTAGGAAGATCCATATGATGTATCCCTTAAAATGACAACCCCCTTCCCACTGAAAGGACTCAGGTGTTTATTTACACTTCCAGCAAGGAAACATGTATGGTGCTCAGTAGGAACATACCCACACTCATACCAAGGCCAGAGTGAGGGTCTACAAGTTCTATCCTTCCTGGTAGACTAGGGTGAGTTAAATTCCTCAAATTCCTTACTTCATTTCCATATATATGTATGTATGTGTATATATATATATATATATATATATATATATATATATATGTGTGTGTGTGTGTGTGTGTGTGTGTGTGTATGTATGTATGTATATTCTACATTCCACATATATATGTATGTATGTATATATAGTCAAATTTCTGAAAGTTTAGTCAAATTCCTCATACTCCTCACTTGTTTCCTTCTATATATTCTACATTCCCTTGATATATGTAGATTATATGCAGATTACAGAGGCATGGTAGAGAGGATACTTGAGAACTGACCAGAACCTGAACTCTTCTCTTCTAAGGTCAAAGCCTTGTGTCACACCCCCACCTTTCTAGTTCCCTCTGGTCATTACATAGTTCCAGGAAACCCAGGGCTTTAGTAAAGTAAGATAAGCAAGAGCATCCCCACAGATATTGATTATCTTCCAATAACTTTTGTGGGAGCAAAACAAGATTTCATTATATCCCCTCTTACAGGTTATATATGTGCAATCATGTAAAACATATTTTCACATTAGTTATGTTGTGAAAGAAAAAATAGAATAAAAGAAAAATACCACAAAAAAGGAAAGAAAGTGAAAATAGTATACTTCCATCTACATTCATACCCCACTGATTCTTTTTCTGGAAGTGGAGAGCATTTTCCATCATGAATCTTTTGGGATTGTCTTGGATCATTGTTTGGGTCTTTGAGCGCCAAATCCACTCATGCCAAACCTGTTACAAGGTTCCCATCTCTCTTCACAGAATATCATGCTTAATTTATCATTCATCAATGGAACCCCTTCTCATCACCAAAACAAAACATCTCTTTTCTCCTTTCAGTATTTCCCTTGCCTCTTTGCTGGCTCCCTGGAGGCTCTCCTCCTCCAGAGAGACTGAAAAAGTCACTTTCCTTCAGCTGGATTAAGGCATATCATACTTTCTCTTCTATCCTTTTCCTCCCTCTCCTTCTTCCATTCAACTTCCATTTTGTAAGTTAGTCTCACAAAAAGTATTGGTTCACTAATAAGAGGGATGCCACAAAGTTCAGTCCACATTGCTCCAGGACTGCCTCTCCACCATTACCTCCATCTGATTTCCATCTTCAATCCTGTCTCCTTGTGTACATTTAGAAAAAAGTCTCTGACTGGTCCTTCTGCCGTTAATCTGTTGCGGTTGTTGCCCACTGCATTCCTTTATTCCTCCTGCATATCTGTTATTTGGGTGTTCCAAAAGAAAATCATCTCTTCAGGTTTGCTTTTCTTTCTAAGAATGCTTCTAATGCCTCTTTATTATTGAATATCCATCTTTTTTCATTAACAGTTAAGTTTAGATTGGCAGGGAAGGTCACATTGGACTCTATCTTGAGCTCCATTGCTCTTTAAGAACATAGTATTCTATTTACTCCTGCATTTTCAGGTGGGTGCAGAATAACACCTTGTGCTATTCAAATGTTCTTTCCTTTGTATTTGAAGACTTTCCTTTAGGTTATTTGCAGAATTTGTTGTTTCTCAATGGGATTGTTCAGTTTAATCACTATGTATCTTAGAGTTTATAGCCTTGGTTTTTTGTTTTTTGTTTTTTTCTGGAAGCAATCTATATCTTCTTTCAATTGGCATTTTGTTTTCCATGTTCAAAAGTTCTGGAGGGTTTTCTTATGTTATTTCTTGTATTATAGTATTCAGGTTTTTTGACTTATGTTCTCCTGGGAAATCTATAATCCTTAGACTGACTACATATCCTGTCTTTGAGATCAATATGTTTTGGGGTTTTTTTCCCCATTTTTAGAGGGCAATTGGGGTTAAGCAACTTGCCCAAGGTCACATGGTTAGTAAGTGTTAAGTGTCTTCAGCTAGATTTGAACTCAGGTCCTCCTGACTCCAGGGCAGGTATTCTATTCACTGTGCCACCTAGCCATCCCAAGATGAATATGCTTTGCTTAAATAGAGAAGATGTTTTATTTTAATGTTATTTCTTTTTTATATCTATTCTTTCATATTGTTCTTTACTTCTTTGTAGTTGCATTTCCTGGAGTGTAAGATGTGTTCAGGGAAGACTAGTACCTCTGGTGTGTGGGTTGCCGAGTCCTTTTCAGGACTGCTTTCCACCTCGGGCATCCACCTGATCTACCTGTGGCTCCAAGAAGCTGTAGCATGCACAGTTGTACACCCTGGTAAACTACTTCAGCAGACAGAATAAACCATGTAACTGAAGGGTCTCAAACCCTTCTGTGAGTTAGAGGGATGTCTGATGCAAGCATGTAAAGACTTCCCCTAGTAGAATGGGTGGATGAAAGTAATTTGTTCCAATGGCCATGAAGGCAGCTGAAGCAAGCACTGTTGAACACTTAGAGCTTGATTAGACATCAAAGACACCAAAGTCATCCACTGTATCCTGAGCCACCACCACTTTGTATATTATAATCCACTGGATTATAATAACTCTGGAAGAGAAACTAAGGATGACAACTTTGTGCACTGACTCACTTAAATCCAATTTAGACACAAATCAAAAGACATCACCCATTTGAATTCCCAATCAATTGTCCTTTCTCTCTCTCTCTTTCTCTCTCTTCACTGCAAATGCAAGTTTTTCTATTTTGCCAATTATTCTTGCTATGTAGGCCATAAATTCTGCTCCCACAATTCTTATTTCTCTTTCAAATCATTGAAGAACAGCATATTGTGGTTCCATGTTTTCATCAAAATCTACAGGGTCCTCTGCCTCATTAGGGATATACTTTGTTTGCAGGAGATGCCTGCTAGTTTATATTTCTTTCTGCTATTGATGTTTTCCTATTAGTTTATCTGCTTATACTCAAGGTCTTTGAGTTTTATTCCTCCTTACAATCTTCCTCCCCCTTCCCCTTAGTTCCTTCTATTGCTCACTTTCTGGCTCCCTCCCCTCTATGGTGGTTTCTCTAGGGTCTAGACCTCACAGTGTCTCATTTGCCTCCCACATTGAGAAATATGTGGTTAACTAACCTAAGCCTCTGCTCCAAATTATGGCTGGGGTGATAGAACTGATCCCAGTTGGATACTGGGTTCTTTCTCCCAGGTTTAGTGGAATTCCAAGTAATGCTTCTCCCTCCTCCCACCCACATAATGTCCTGTCCCATTCCCTCTGTTCCTCAATTTCTCTGGCCCAGCAGTACAGGGCATACCATGCTGGTGGCATTGTATCAAAGTAGCATTGGGCAAATTTCTATGGTTTGGAGTTTAGATCTTTTTGGCATTGGGACATGGCAGGGGGCAGGGTATAGAGTTGAGCTCTACAAGCCCAGAAAAGTGGCCTGCCTCATTCTCTCCATTCCTTTCATTTGGTCATTCTCTCTTGCAGCACAGAATGCTGTTGTGGTATTATCTATCATGGCCTCAGCAAATATCCACAGTTTGGAACTTGGATCTCTGGACACTGGAGAGTAGAAGAGGGATTGTATATATCAGGGTGTAAAGTTGGAATTTATTACAAGCCCAGCAGTCAGCTGGCTACTGTAGCTTTGTTGCTAAGACTATGGTGGGTGGTAGAGGAGTAGCCACTGAGTGAGCTTGAATTAGGCAATAGTTCATAGATATTTTTTTAATCTTCTTTTGGATTCTGGTGTCCTAGACCATGAAGACAGCTGAAGTTGCTTTGTCTTTGGCATGTAATTTCTGTTTTGGAGAGGTTTAAAATGTCATGGGGATTAGAGAAAATATCTAGATCTCTATCTTGTTGGGTAGGTGACCTGGAAGTCACTTCCCTCTTTTTATGCAGAGATAAAAAACATGGATCACTTAATATATGGTTGGATTTTATTGATGTTCTGATTGATTTTCCTTGATGGCTTTTCTCTTTCTCACCCTTTTAAAATCAATTTTGTGAATGAATTTTTATTGGTGCCCTTTATTTTAATGTCATCTGCATTTCCTAATGAATATAGCAACACACCAAAAAGTATAACATTATATGTAGTATCCCTCACCCACAGTCCCCCATCTCTGTAAGGAAGTGAGGGAGGTGCCTTCTCATACTTCTTCTTCATTATGAGTGGTAACCAGATTTCCATCCAACTTGGTTGGGAGCTGGGTTACACAAAGGATGGTTCTCTGGATGGGAGAGGTAGAGGAGTATGTTGAGTAATAAAGGAGATGTGAAAGCAAAATATGTTAATAAAATTAGTTTTAAATTAACTTTTTTGAAAGCAGGGGATCATACAGAATAAGGGCAGGGGGTTGGTCTGGATGACCTCTCTAGATCCCCTCCAGCTGAAAGATTCTTTGTTAGAATTTTTGTTGTCTCTGTGTTTTTTAAACTCTCTCTATTGCTTTGAAATTTAATAAAGAGTCATGGTTCACTTCCCACAGTGCCGCTTTCCTCCCACGGGGCTAGACTTGCCAACTTTGTTCATTCGATTTCAGGAAGCGTTGTGGTGGGAAGGATGAAGTGGGTGTTGAAGCTGAGGTGGGATTGAAATGGATGTGCTGACAGAAGGAGCGCAGGCAAGGCATCAGTCAGCCCCTGGGCAAGGTTTGAAAATTGTGACCCCTGCATCCAACTCCCTCCTTGGTCCTTTGGGCCTTCATCATAACAGGGGTGCCTTGACATCACAAAATGAGTCCCTTTTGGAAACCAAAAGGCTGCTTATAGGGAGGCCAGGGGAGAACAGGGCTGGGGAGCTCAGCCCAAACACTGGAGCTTCAGGAAGGCTTTAGAATGAGAAAAGCATAGAAGACTAGACAGAGCAAGCTCTTTATCTGCATTAGTCTCCTGGGTTGAGAGAATTCGGAACATCCTATTCTGAATGGTGAAACAACATCAAAACCTCTGTCTGCTTTAGTTTACTCATCTGCAAAATGGGATAATAGCACCTACATCACAGGGCTGTTATCAGCTGTTGTCAGAATCAAATCAGATAACATATGTAAGGTGCTTTGCAAATCCTAAAGTTTTATATAAATGCTAACTGTTGTTGTTGTGATTCTCACCTCCCCCACCCATGGCCCCCCACCGCTCCTGGTTTCTCTTTAGCTTTCTATGACTCTGTTTCAGAGGCCAATATGGTGTAGGGTCAAGAGACCCAGCCTTGAAAGAGAAGACCTTGGGTTCAGATTCTACTTCTGACCCATTCTGGCTAACTATGTAGCCCTGACTGAGTAACTTAGTCTTTTAATGCACTAAAACTATAAGCTGAAGGGAGCATACAGACTTTAGTTCCTTATCCCAATGAAATTAAGGGAATTATCCCAAAAGACTTAATTTTGAAGAAAAAAAAGGGTTTTCTCCCATATAGGCTTACTTTCCTGCTTGAAAAGCCTTCATTTTAGAATTCTGGCCTATATTCAGGGTAGCCAGATTTGGACCAAAAAGATAACTAATGTCTCAAGAACAAGTCTGTAGGGCAAATTTCATCTCTGACTCCTCTAGAAAGCCCAGTTAGAGGCTGACTTTTTCCCTAACAGTCTATAGAGAAAGGCAGGACCTTTTTATCTTGTGGGGTCCATGAAGACATACTACTAAGGGACAGACTGGACAAGCACAGTCTGCCAGGGGTGGGGACCCTTCAGCCTTGAGGTCATATGTGACCTTCTAGGTCCTTGGGAGCAGTCTTTTGACTGAGTCCAAGTTTGACAGAACAAATCCTTTTATTAAGGGGATTTGCTCTGTGAAGTTTGGATTCAGTCAGAAGGCCACACTTGAGGAACTAGGGGCCACATGTGGCCTCAAGATTACAGGTTCCCCACCCCAGTATCCCTGAGTAGGGCAGGTATAGGGGAGCCAGGGTACCAGGCAAGTTAATCTAGTGTATTTCTAAGGATTGATGCTACTCCTGCCTTGTTAGCATTTACAAAGCTGAAGGTGGACCTGGGGAATGGATAGGGTCAAAATATATATATATTTCCTTCTGGAATGGCATAATGAAGAAGGGGAAGGTCCTAAGTACAGATATAAGGTGGCCTAGTAACTCTGCATTGATCAAAGACAAACACCTTGACCTGGGAGCCATGCTCCTATCTGGGATTCAGAGAGGCTTCTGGGTCATTTAAGAACCAAGGCCTAGTTCCCAGTTCTCTTTGCTGGGGCAACATCAGGTCTGTCTTTTCTTTGACTACTAAAATACTGAAAGAGCACATCTGAGGGAAATCAAGGCAAAAAGTCTGAGTTGTTACCTCGGCAACAAGGGGCCCAAATTATAAGAGTTCTGGAAGCCCTGATGAGGGCTCTAGGGGAAATCTGAAGCCGGAAACAGATATGGGAAGCCATGAAAAGAAAGAGATCATACAGGTAGAGAATGCTTCACAGCTAACAGTAGTCAACGTGTCTGTCGAATAAATAAAAGAGGCCAAAATTTAATCATTCAAACTCACATAGCAAAGAGGAATACAAGTCACCAAATCAACCTGGTTTGTCACACTGAATACTAAAGGTATGCAAAAGAATTATTCAGTAGCCATGCCCAGCTGCTCACTAGATTGTGAGCTCCATGAGAGCAGGGGCTGTGACTCATCCCCCACTTAAATCCCCCACCACACGAATGCATTCAGTGCCTCATGCCTAGCAGGGTTTGACAAATGTTTGTTGGATGACTGAATGAATGAACCAGTCCCAGTATCACAGGAAAGTCATGCTCACAGCAGAATTCTGCCAGCATTTATTTTACAAACAATATTTGAGAAGTTTCTTCTATTTCATTATTCTCAAACACAGTAACTATTTTCAGAAACAGAAGTCAGACTTTGTTTTGCCAATCCAAATCAATTTCTCCTCCTGGGTCACAGACTAATTGTCTGCCAAACACGAAAAATGAGAGGGAGAAACTGCGAGTTCTGTATGGTTGCTTGTTGGGCCTCTTTTTCTTTTCTTTTTTTAGCTATTAATCAGATGTTGCAAATGTTTCCTCTCCTTATCCTTTGATAAAAGATTAGAAATATTTTTTCAGTGAACATAAGCAGGAACAATTTCCTGCACAATCTAAGCCTGGGAAACATCAGAATACTCAGCAGACTGATGCTTTTACTGAAAGTGATTATGTTTCCTTCCATGATCTATTTCCCTTCATTTGGGAGCAGGGCAGGGATCAGGAGAAATGCTCTTCTTCCCAAAGGAAGTGACTTTCCACCAAAGTGGAAACATCCTTTTTAGGGGAAAACTAAAGAAAGTTCTTGGAAAAAGTACATTTGGATACAAGGCCAAGGAATTGAACTGTGCCAGGAGATGAAGGGAAATCCTTGACTGTAGAAAGGACGATGAGTTTGTATTCTGCTGGTCCCAATTTGGGGAACCTGGGATTAAAAGAATTCAGAGAAGGAAGAGATTGTGGGAATCCCTCACATGGCCACTCTCAGTTCCCTCTCTGTGTCTAAGAGGATATGGAGTCAGGCTCTAGTTGGGTGGGCAAAGGATGGTTTGTGCTCTTGGCCACAGGGCATCATCAGATAACAAAGATATATTTTAAGGCCATTCCAGTCCACCCACTCTTCTGCCTGCACCAATAGTCTCTTAGATTCCTGAGAGCAAAATGTCTTTCACATGCTAGTCTCTTAAGATACAGCTTTTCATAAAAATAGACAACCTGCACTTTTTACCCTTCTGGGAAAGGAAAGTCAGAAGTATTTGTTTTCAAGGAAATATAATCCCTGACAGGAAAGGTGATAGGCTTTTCCAGTAAAAATTTAATAAGTAAGGAATGCCCAGGGTTTAAGCCTATCTTTTTTGGCACACTTCTTCAAAAAGGGTAACTGATGGGCCAGGATAATAATACTAAATCGTATTGTAAAGATTTGAATTTGTACAGTGCATTACAGTTCAGAGAGCAATTTCTCATCCATAATCTCCCTATACCCTCACAACAGCCCTCTGATTGGTATTATCTTCACTTTATAGATAAAAAAATGGAGGTTTGGGGAAGTAAAATAATTTTCCCAAGTTGCCCATTTAGCATAGGAGTTCTCAACTATTTTTGTGCCACCGACCCTTCTGGCAGTCTGGTGAAACCTAGGGACTGCTCAGAATATTTTTCAAATACATAAAATAAAATATATGGGATTACAAAGGAAACCAATTCTATTAAAATACATTTATCAAAATATTCTGAAAAACAACTTCACAAATCCCCCAGGTTAAGAACCCCTGGTTAGTGAGTGACAACATTGGAACTAAACCCCAGGTGTCCTAAATCCATATCTATGCCTCTCTCTACTAAATCATACTTCCCCTCTCTCTGGAAAATGGTACATAGCCTGTGGAAGTCAGTAGAGATTCTTAGGGTTAGAGGAAAGAAGGGCTTTACCTTTCAAATGCCTACTAAAGCTGAGAGAGAAAAAGATCACTGTTTATGGAGCCCTTTGATAGTGAAGGTTGTAGCATTGGGATGGCAGGATACAGAAAGTAAGGTAATGGTGACCATTAGAGATGGAGGCAAAGAGGAGGCCTGGGCTGGGTAAGCCAGTACCCCAGTATGTCTTCCCTGTTCCCCAACTTTGGGCAAGGTTTCTTATCCTGAGATCCGTGAACTTTAAATATACACACATATATACAAATATGCATACATACACACAACCCATACATATGTCTATATCTATGTGTAGATATAGATCATCAGTTTTCTTTGTAATCCCCTGTATCTTACTTTTGTGCATTTAAAAACATTATTCTTTTTTTGCCTTTTTTTTTGGAGGGGGGAGGGCCGGGCTATTGGGGTTAAGTGATTTGCCCAGGTCACATGGCTAGTGAGTGTGTCAAGTGTCTGAGGCCAGATTTGAACTCAGGTCCTCATGACTCCAGGGCCTGTAATCTATTCACTGTACCACCTAGGCACCCCTAAAAACATTATTCAATCCCATTGAAAGGGATCCATAGGCTCTCCCAGTTTGCCAGAGGAATCTATGACACACAAACAATAAAACACAAAACAATAAAACAATAAAATGTCTTAGGACATATAAGATCCCAAAGTTCTATTGAAATATAATAACAATAATAAATATTTATACTAAATAGTGTTTAATGTAGTATGTAGCACTATATAGTATATAATGTTCTAAGTTTTACAAAGCACTCTATAAATTTAATGCAATTTAGTCTTACAATCACTCAAGGTGGGTGCTATTATTATTTTTAATTTTACAGAAGAGGAAACTGAGGCTGAAAAACATGAAGTAATTTGCCCAGTCAGGGTCACATAGCGAGTAAGTGTCTAAGGCAGGATTTGAACTCAGATCTTCCTGACTCCAAGGCCAACCCTCTATGTACTGTGCCAATATAGTTATTTTTCCATGTCCCCTCTCCCCTGTTGTGCCCACCTGACAATGACCAACATATCATTTGTTGTTATTTCCTAGGACCTGCCCCTTTGAGAAGCACTAATTGTTCATCTCTTAGTCCTTTTGAAGAAGGCTGGTTGCTTTTCCCATCTTTGGCTGAGAACCTTCCACTAGATCCAAAGGATTTCATTTTTCACTTCTGAAGAAGTCAGAACTGCTCAGAATTTAATTCTCTTCCCATAATCTTGGCTCTGCCCAAGGATAAGCTATTGTTCAGCCCACACAGTGATTCCCAACAGCAAATTCTTGTGGAAAGATTATCTATAGACAGCCAATGTCACAGAGATGCTGTCAGGTGTTTCCTGCTCTAGTCCATCAAGAAAATCATTCCTGTAATCCTGAATCTCCAGTGCTTCGACTGACTGTCCTTCCTCCCTCCCCTTCTTCAGTCCTCCTCAGAACCTTTTTGGAATGAGTCTGAAACGATGTCTTACCATCTTCACAAAGGAGTGGAGCACGAGTGATGAGCTCTACTGATAGTCCCCACCATCAGCTACAAGGGAAGAATTTTCACTTCTAAAGATCCTGGGGATCAAAGCCTTTTCCTTTGTCTTCAGTAATATCTCATCACACCACATGTTCTTCAGCACATTCTACGAACCCTTATGAAGGACTAACTGATCTTCTGTAAGCACAGGTCTGACCATGTCACGCCCCCAGTCCAGCAAACTCCACTGTAATCCTATTAATTGCAGAATCAAATGTTTTAAAATCCTGTTTGGTTTTCAAAGCCCTTTGTAAATGGACCTTGGTGTTCTTCTTACTCTGTACTCCCCACCATGTGCTCTGACATCCAGTGACAGTGGCCTTCCTGCTGTAGCTCACTTCATAAACACTTCACTTCCGGATTCTGTGCATTTTCACTGACTGCCCCGTCCCCCGCTCGTGTCTGGAATACCTTCCTTTCTCGTTGCTGTCTCCTGGCTTCTTTAGTTTCCACCAAAATAAAGTCTCACCTTCGGCCAAGAGGTGTCTCAGTCCTCCTTATTTCTGGGCTTTCCCCCAATATATGTATGCATGCATGTATGTATATATACACATATATGTATCTGTGTATCTGTGTATGTATGACACATTACCTATATTATATACACACATCTGTATACACATACATATATAATAAATTGGGGGAAGCCCTGAAATTATATATTCTAATGTATTCATACATGTGTACATATAAATACATATAAATACATACATAAACACTATATAGACATATATCTATATATCTATATCTACACATCTATCTATCTATATCTATATCCATATGTGTGTGTATATATATATATATATATATATATATATATATATATATATCAGTAAGGCTGCTGAATGTCCACAAGCCAAGGGTTTTGTAGAGGCAATTTCTGAATTAGATGGTAGACTGTATCAGATGAATTACAGGATCTGATTAGACTGCATGAATGAAAATAGAAGAAAACTAAATAAATTATCCTTCTGTCCTCTCTTACCCAGAAGTCATCTCTTATTTAAAAAAAAAAGATTAAAACAGAAACAGAAGAGAAAAGCAATTTAACAAAATCAACAAGTACATCAAAGATCTGGCAACATATACGCTATTCCATACCCATAGCTTCTCCCCTCTGAAAAGAGATGAAAGGAGGTACTTGTTCTCAGCTCATTTGGAGGATTATTTGGTCATGATAATTATATTGTGTTCTATTTCTTTTCATTTACATTATTAGAGTCACGTATATTGTTTTTCTGCTTATTTTATACTCATTCATTTAAGTTCCACTTCGCTTTTCTGAATTCTTCACATTTATCATCTCTTAAGGTGCAGAAATATCCCATTATACGCAAACGCCCCAAATTATTCAGCTCTTCTCTAGTTGATGTTGGGGAGCTGGGTAGCACAGTGGATAGAGTGCCAGGCCTGGAGTCAGGAAGATTCATCTTCTGGAGTTCAAATCTGGCCTCAGACAAGTACTAGCTGTGTGATCCTGGTAGGGTCACTTAACCCTATGTACCTCTATTTTCTCATCTGTAAAATGATCTGGAAAAAGGAATAGCAAAAAACTGCTCCCTGTCTTTACCAAGAGAACCAAATGTGGTTACAAAGAGTTGGACATGACTGAAAATGACTGAACAACAACAAGTTTATGGGCACCTATTTATCCTGTTTCCAATTCTTCCACAAAAATTATCACAATGAATATTTTGGTTTTTATGAGACCTTTTGTCTTTGTCTCCTTGGGGCATATGTCCATCTGCTCTCATAAATAACTAAAAATAGACAGATTAGATAAATGAAACCAAAATGAAATAAATAAGCCAGAAAAACTAATTCTTCAAACAGAGTTGTCTTTTAGGGATATGGAAATAGGAATGCAGATGTGCCAGGTGTTTTAAGCCACAGCAAAGCCTGCCCAATTCGTATCAAACTTGAGCTAGAAATAAGCTTGAAAGCCACCAAGTCTGCCTCTGGGAAGAACCACAACCAATTTATTCCAGAAATGTAGGACTACAGCCTCACTTGAAAGACTTCCAGGGGAAAGAGATTGTTCAACCTCCCCTAGTATGCTATCCCAGAAATGAATAACTCTTGAATAGGGCACCAAAATTCTTCCTGTTTCAATAGAAACCAATTCCTTGTTCCAATTCTTGAGTAAAGATGGGAAAGAGCTAATGAATGACATATATAGCAATAGAGATATTGTGCAAGCATCTCAAACTACACATTTTGAAATGAAACTCATTATCGTACCTCCAAACCCACCCCTTGACCAAATTTCTTAGTGTCTGTTGAGGCTACCACCACCCTTCCAGTCACACAAGTTCCTGACCTTAAAGGCATTCTCAACTATTCTCTTTCCATTGTTCTTCAGTTCTAATCAGTTGCCAACTCTTGCCAATTCTGCCTCAATCTTGCTGGCAATTGTCCCTTTCTCCCCACTCATGTGACTACCAGACTATCTCAGGGCCTCCTCACTCAGTCTGTTGTAAGAGCTCCCTAAAAGGTCACTTGACTTCACACGTTACCCTTTTTCCATCAATGGTCCATACAAATGCCAAAATTATCTCCCTCAAATACAGACTGGAACATCTCACTTCCCTGCTCAAGGATCTTCAGTAGTCCCCTTTTGCCTTCAGGTAAAATACAAATGCAAACTCCTCAGTTTGGCTTTTAAATATCTCATCAACTAGCTTTTCTTTCCTCTCAGCTTGCTTGTTAAAGCCATTCATGGCCTGTTTCCAGACTATTTTTCCAACCTTCTTTCAATTTATTCCCCTTCTCTGAATTTTAGCCAAATTGGGCAACTTGTTGTTCCTTGCCTTGGGCATCCATCAGCTGGCTCTACGTCTGTCCTGCACATCTGGAACACATTTCCTCTTTACCTCCACCACTTACAATCTTGAGCTTTCTTCAAGACTGAACTCAGATGCTGCCACCCCAAAGAAGACTTTTCTAATCCCCATAGCTATTAGGATTCTCTTCTTAAATTATATTGTTCTGTATTTATTTTTATGTGTGCATGTTGTAGTAGAATGTAAGATCCTTGAGGGCAGGGACTCCTTTTTGTTTTGCTTTGTATTACATCACATTGCTCATAGTAGGCTCTTAATAAATGCTTGTTGGATTGGATTGAGCAGTACAGAACCAAATCATGGATTATACCCAGACATCAAGGAAACTGATCCTTGACACATGGGCTCTGGACAGGATCACCCAGAAAAGATATCCTGTGGAAGGAGGCAGGGGTTGAGGGTGGTTTGAAAGCCAAGAATCATACATGACATAGAGAGCAACACGGAGGAGCACCAGACCATGCCAAGCTCACAACTTTACACTCTTCCAACCCCTACTCACTTGTTCACAAACTCCCATACATTTCCACACATGGCCCAATGGGGGTAAAAAAACAACAAACAAATGAAGGTCAATGATCTTGAAATACTAAAGCAAAAACTTAACAAGGTTTCTAAACCGATTTTAAGAGATCCAATTCACTTCAACAAACAATTATGAAATACTTATGTGAAGGATATGGTGTTAGTGTTTTAGTGGAGGAAAACCCTCTAGTTTTTCTGGATTGATCTTTCTTTATTCAACAGATTGTCTATTCCTTATTCACATCCCTGCCTCCTACCTGGCACCCCCTCCCTTCTGCCTTGCTGCTTCTCTGGAGCCCTCCTCCACATTTGGAAACTTTTATGATTGAAACATTCAGGCTAGAAACTTCCACTTTCCTAGCTGATTAGTAGATCCTTCTCTGTGAGCTCAAGGGTGGGAAAACTCCAAATTAAAAGAGCAATTCAGCCAACAGTAAGTTTAATAAACATTTGTCCAGTGCTTATTATATATCCAGATGCCAAATAATAAAAATAAGTTGAAAAAACCCTAAAGTTGAAAAAAAAAAGGCAAAAAGATGGGGGTGGCTAGGTGGTGCAATGAATAGAGCACTAGCCCTAGAGTCAGGAGGATCTGAGTTCAAATCTGGCCTCAGACACTTAACACAAAACTAGCCGTGTGACCTTGGGCAAGTCACTTAACCCTAGTTGCCCTACCTTCTCCCCTCCAAAAAAAAAAAAAAAGGCAAAACAAAATAAAATAAATAAATAAAAAGGCAAAAATAACAGTCCCTATCCTCAAGAAGCTTATGTTCAAGGAGGGGAGAGAACATGCAATAAAGAGGCACCTACAAAATACAGGTGGAGTAGATGGTAGGCAATCCAGAAGGGAGGAGGCTCTAGCAGCTGGGAGAACCAGGTAAGACCTACAACTAGAATTCCAAGGATGGGAATGAAATTGACCTGAGCAGAAACCTTATAAACCTTGAGTAGATCCCTATAAAAATGGCAGCTCTAAGCCAGGAACTGCCATGATCCTGGAGCTGCCTGAGCTATTCTGAAACATGGATCTAGGAATCCTAGACAACTAGGGACAAGTCCTAGACACCTCCCTTCTCCAGTCATGGCGTGAAAACAGCCTGCCCAGCACTCCCTGGTGACATCCTTGAGTGAAGCCCTTTCCTGCCCTTTCTCAGAACCACCTTGAAAGTGTTAGTCCCAGTCTCAAAGGGAGGAAAGGCAATGATGTCAGCCCTTGTTGGAGATGTCGGTTTCCATTGGGAAAGGGACTGCTGTAGTTTGGAGGTGTCAGTCCTGCCCTTCATTTGAGAGATTTGGTCTGTGCTTGAATTCTTCCCTTATTGTACCCACTTCCCATTCCCCTGGATATCTCTTACTAAGTCATAGCACCTGTGGTACAATGAGGAAACACTCTGGATTTGGAGTCAGAGAACATTCAACATTCACCTCTGTCACTAACTGAGTGACCGTGGGCAAGTCACTTAAGCTCCCAAGGATTCGGTTTCCTCATTTGTAAAAGGAGAGAGTTATATTAGATTACATGGCTTTGGGGGCCCCATCCATCTCTAATCTTTGGGGCCTTCACTGAGACTTGCCAAATAAAACAGCCTAATGTCTCATTTGCGGACTGGACTAGATTGCCTAATTCATATTCAAAGCCCTTTTAGTCCCAGCAATAGAACCTTAAAGCAGTTTAATGGGGGAAGATACAAAGCTTAGATGAGATATGGTTCCTGCCTTCATGGCATTTAGTCTAGTAGGAGGACATCAAATCTGCACAGAGAATATTAATATATAATAGTAGTTCATGGTGATGGTAAGGGGGTCCATAAAGGAGTAGATTGACAAATAATAGTAATGTTATAATGATAGCAATAAGGACAGAGTTGATTTATCAGGGCTCTAGAAACATGAATGAGATGGTGGACTGGGTTTTTTTGGAGGGGGTAGGCAGCTGTTAGGATGAAGTATATTACTACAAAGTGGTTGGTGAAGCTGTTTAGAAGATGGTTAGGGAGTAGGGAGTGACATTAAGCATGGCTGTAGTCTTCCTGAAATAGTGGTGCAGGAAAGGCAGTCACCAATCAAGTCCCCAAGATCTATGGGGGTGGTTCTATAGACAAAAAGAGCAAAATCTTCAGGACATTTTTTTCTGGGGTGGGCAGCAAGGTGGTTTTGGAGAAGATGGTCAAGGAGTAGAGAGAATATAAGTTGTTGAGAGCAGGAATTGTTTTACTCTTTGTATGTCGATGCCCAATACTAACAATAGTAACAAAGCCTGTCGCATCGTTATCCCCATAAGTAGGATAGGTACTTAAGAAGTGTTTGTTGATTGATTGATTGATTTGGCTCCTTTGAGAGACATAGCATCCTGTATGAGGATGTTAATGTTTCCACTCTACTCTGGCCAGATCACATCTAGGATACTGAATTTACTGTGCTTTAGGAAAGACATGGAAAAAGGCTGGAGTGCATAGAGAAAGGGGTGACTAGAGTGGTAAGAAGACTGATGAAGATAGCATATGAGTATGAATTGAAGAAACTGGGAATGTTTAAACTAGAGATGAGAAGTTTTAGGGAAAGGCATGATCATAGGTTTCTTCTTGAAGTCTTTAAAGAGCTGCCAATTTGAAGAGGGATTAGATTTATTCTACTTGACTTTGAGTCAAATATCTCTGATTAAAATCCAATATCCAAAACATACAGTATGGGACAAAAATACAAATATACAAGACCAAAAGCTAATCCTCAATGGATAAATGATCAAAGGATATGAATAGACACTTCCCAAAAGAAATATAAACTTCTAACCACCATATGAAATATTGCTCCAAATCATTAAATAATGTGAAAAATGCACATCAAAACAATTCGGTGCTTCTACCTCACATCCAGCAAATTGGCAAAATGACAAAATACAAAAATAGCAAATGTTGGAGAGGACACTGATACATTGTTGGTGGAGCTGTGAAGAGTTCTGGTCATTTTAGAAAGCAATTTGGAATTATAGTAAGAAAGTGACTAAAATATCCGTATCTTTGACCAAGAGATGCCACTACTAGACATAAATCTCCAAAGAAGTCAAAGGCAAAAAGAAATGCCTTAATGCATCAAAATTATCATAATAGCGTTTTTCCTAGTAGCAAATAACTAGAGACAAAGTAGATGCTCATAGAACATGGAGTGGCTAAAAAAATGGTGGTTCATGGATGATGAAAATGTGATATATTGGCTAGAGGGATGGATTTGGAGTTAGGAAGATGAATTCAAGTCCTGACTGGAACACATACTAACTATAAGACCCTTAGCAAATTATTTAAACTGTCTCAGCCTCAGTTTTCTCATATGGAAAATGGGGATAATAATAACATCTCCCTCAAAGGGTTATTGTGAGAATCAAATGAAATGATACATAGATATACACACATATGTACACATTTACATATATATTGGAAAACCTCAAGGTGCTATATAAATGTTAGTTATTATTGCTATTATTACTGTACTCTAAGAAATGAAAGTGAAAAATACAGGGAGGCATAAGAAGACTCTATTAAAGCAGAAATAGGAAAACAATGTACGAAACTATAAATGGGAAGACACCAACAAACTAGGGACCCTGTGTGATTTTAATGACTGAGCTTAATACAAAAGAAGAGACACAAAAACTCATCTCCCTCCCTTCTTTGCAGAGTTTGGGGACTATGGCGGCGGAACATCGTATAGATTGTCAGATTCAGTCAGTGCATTGGTTAGTTTTCCTGAGCTGCCTTTTCATTCTTATTCTTGTTCAATGCTGCACTCTCTTTGAGAGTGATTTTTCTCTTGGAAATATAGAAATAAGAGCATATATAAATGAAAGAAAATAAAATTTAGGCAAAAATATTGCTTTCTATCTAGCCCCAAGAAGCAGAACTAGGAACAATGGACGGAAGTTTCCAGAAAGGGAGACTTTTGGCTCTTTGTAGAGAGTTTCCTGATTATTAGAGCTTTCCCAAAGTGAAATGGGCTGACTCAGAAAGAGCTAAGTTTCTCCATATTGTAGGACCAGTCAAGGGCTGAATGACCTCAACTATCTTTGATAATGTAGAGGTGATTGTTCAGGTATAGTCTTTAAAAGATGGCATGTTATTTAGAATTCCATTCTAATTCTCGGTTCTGTGATTGATTGGGCATCCATTATGTGTGAGGTGGGATGACTAGTGCCCTTGTCCTTTTGCCCCTATTTAAAATTCACCTGCTTTGTACTGGCAGGTATAATCTTGACACTAAGCAAACCAAAACCTAATTGCTTACATGTTGATTCCCAAGTGGAAGGTAGAAAAGCCTGTATCAAAGAGGATTGGCCATTGTGCCATGAAGGACCATCCACTCAGGCTTACAAAGAGAAATTACTTCCAAAATCAATCTCATTCTCTCTCTTTCTCTCTCCACCCCCCCCCCCGCCCTCTCTCTCTCGCTGTTTCTCTCTCTGTCTCCATATTTATGTGTATGTATGTATGTATAGGTATATGTATATATGTATATGTGTGTATATACATACATACATATATATATATATATATATTACTTGGGGTTCAGGTGGCCCCTTCTTTATTTATTTATTTTTTTGCCTTTTGGAGGGCAATTGGGGTTAAGTAACTTGTCCAAGGTCACACAGCTAGGTTTTGTGTGTACATTAAGTGTCTGAGGCTGGATCTGAACTCAGGTCCTTCTGACTCCAGGGCTGATGCTCTCCTCACTGTGCCACTTAGCCTCCCCCCCTTTTTTTGGCCCCTTCTTTAAATGTTCAATGAAGGTCAGGGAAGCTCCCTCCCTTCTTCCCCCAACATTAATGGCATGGGCATTCACACGGCAATGGGATCATGCCTTTATCTAGCTGACTCTGGGAAAGAATCCCCAGGCCCCAGCTTCCTCTTCTGCTTTGAGTTTCTTTCTTTGAGCACAGGTGACCAAGTAATAATCCTGGAAGTGATTTTTCCAACTATGGTGGGTGTTTTATGAGATTAAGATGTTGGGAGCTCTGAGGTTGGGGTGGGGCGAGGGGATAGTAGTTGCCAAGCAGAAGAAAATTTACACAACAATTTTTAAAAGAGAAGATGATCATAGCAGGAGGGTGAGCTCTGCATGCCTGACTGGCCAGAAGATACAGAACTTGAACAAGTTTTTTGGACAGTAAAGCTCTGAGGTGAAAGTGAAATACCTATTCAGCAGTTCCACAAAATGCTTCATGTTTTAAGTATCAACCTCCCAAGTAAATATATTAGGAGGGATAGATTGCTTTTTCATGTTTTAAGTGAATATCAATGTGGGCTTATGAGTCTTTTGTTTTTTAAATATTTTTTGGTAGGGGAAATAAATAGCTGTCCTATACCTGATCTATACCTATACCTCTGAGGCAGCAAGATGGCTCAGTAGATAGGACATCAGGCCAGGAGTCAGAAAGATGCAGATTCAAATCTGTCCCCAGACATTGACTAGCTATTTGCCCCAGACATTGACCTTAACCCTGTTTGCCTCAGTTTCCTCACCTGTAAAATGAGCTGGAGAAGGAAATGGCAAATCACTCCAGTATCTTTGCCAAGAAAACTGCAAATGGGGTCACAAAGAGTTGGAAACAACTGAAATGACTAAACAACAACCTGATCTCCTTTGGAACTTGAATGACTTTTTTTTTTTGCTTTTTGGGGGGCAATTAGGGTTAAGTAACTTGCCCAAGGTCACACGGCTAGGTTTTTGTTTGTGTGTGCGTTGTCTGAGGCCGGATCCGAACTCAGGTCCTTCTGACTCCAGGGCCAGTGCTTTACTCACTGCGCCACCTAGCCGCCCCTCCTTTTTTCTTTTGCTTTTTGGAGGGGAACTTGAATGACTTTCTAAAACAGATGTTCTAAAACCTTTCTGGGGAAATAGAAGCCATACTTAGAATCTGTTTTTAAAGAAAATTTTCCTGGAATTACTAGGGCAATTACATAATCAGCCAAATGCTTTAAGAAAAGCCTCTTTTGGTGATCAGGCAGCCCAAGAGCTGAACGCAGTCAGTGTTCAGAAGTGTCCCCTTGGTGGGAAAGAGCTCCCCAGGTCATGTGTCATCTATATTCATTCAAGGTTATTTTCTGTCTGCTCCTATTTTCCTGATGTATCTGT
Source organism: Gymnobelideus leadbeateri (assembly GCA_011680675.1). NCBI lineage: Eukaryota > Metazoa > Chordata > Mammalia > Diprotodontia > Petauridae > Gymnobelideus > Gymnobelideus leadbeateri. The sequence continues at coordinate 333,256 of WOXC01005602.1, read as the reverse complement.
CCCCACATCTAGAAGATCCTCTACAAGTGACTCATAGACAAATGAGTAGAGACTGGGTCTGTGCAAATCCCTGCAAGCAGGATAAATAATGGCAGTGTTAAATCCCCCAGTCACCTGTTTAATGATCACTGTCCAATGGTGTTGGGGACACCTACTCCACGGTCACTCCTGGAAGGTGAGGTGAAAGGCAGAACCCTCAGACAACGGCTGGCCATCCTGACCATGAGAAAACTCCAGGACAGCATGCTTTGGTACCTTTTCCCTTCATGGCCTCTGCCAAAGCCAAGTTCATGTCTGTATTTTCAAAAAGCACATTGCTGACAGATTCCAATTTGTGAAGATTATCCGACATTCCAGTATATTCGGTTGATCTTTTCTTAGGTTTTCATTGTTCATGTTCTCTCTCTTGCCACTCTCCTCCATCTCATTTTCCTATGAGCCTTTCACCACTGTCTCATTAGAGCTGGAAAAAAGACCTTTATCTTGTTCATTGCGTAGAAACCAATTTGCTTCAGGTACTGGAATGGTGGGGGATACAAAATGTAAAAAAAGGGTGTAGTATGAAATACTTATAGCCTGCATTTCTGATTCCAGTTGAGTTGATGCCATTGTAAATACTGTCTAATGCATGACTGACAAATCACACGTGTAGCTAATCTGCTCCAGAAACTGAAAACATGGGCTAGATTGTGTTGCATTAGCAGAATAACTCCCCAGGAAGACAAATCAAGCAGCCCTAGTAAGTGGGGAAATTAACTCGGCATCACTGAAGTCTGAATGCAGAGTTATTTCTTTCACCAAGGTCAACCTACTTACTCAAGGTCTAGCCTCTCTTTCTGAGATCTCAAGGGTTTATTTGTTGTTGTTCAGGTGTTTTTCAGTCATGTCTGACTCTTCATGACCCCATTTGGGTTTTACTCGACAAAGACTCTGGAGAGGTTTGCCATTTCCTTCTCCAGCTCTTTTTACAGATGAGGAAACTGAGGCAAACTGGGTTAAGAGACTTGCCCAGGATCACCTACCTAGTGTCTGAGGAAAGATTTGAACTCAGGAAGAGGAGTCTTACTGACTCCAGGCCCAGCACTCTATCCACTAATTCACCTAGCTACTCTCAAAGGTTTATAATTACCTTCAGAATGTATATATGAGTTACAGAAAGGTTTAGAGGAATTCCCCAATAATATTCCAATACAAATTATTATTTAAAAATAGGTGAACATTTCAAATTTTAAAAATGGTTTGGGAGGAAAGGTCTTGTTTTCAAGGCGTTGCACCATTGTTCAAGAAGCTGCTGGGGCATTAGACAAATATTGTCCTAATATCTAAAGCACTGCCCAGCACTTGCTTCAAGCCTCTAAGGTCATCTATTGCATCCTGGACCATTACCAGTCATCTTGACTCTTGTTCTGCCACTGGACTTCAATGACTCTAGAAGAGAGAGTGAGGCTGGCATCTTTGCACAAATTTGCCTTACTTTAATCCAATTCATCTGCAGGTTGAGACATTACTCCATAATGTCATTGGTGCTCTTCAAGAATGAAGGACAAACAATAAGAAGTTCCGAGGATCTATATTGCCTCTAGGATAAAATACAAATGCTTTTGGTTGGTTGAAGCGTTTAGGCTTGAGTTGATCATTAGTTTATGAAATTATTATTATAAATTATATTATTATAAATGATTATCTATCATTGTATATTGTATATAATATATAACATTATTATAAGTATAAATATTATAATTTTCAATTATAACATTATAAATGGAGCCAGGCACACTCTATTCTTTAGGTACTCACAATCAGCAAAGGGAAATGGGGTGGCAATAAAACTTTAATTAAATCAGAGGGTATGGGGACAAAAAGCCCATAAAGGCAAAGACAAGCAGTGAAAGACCTACAGAGGCAGACAGCATAGGAACAGGAGATGAAGTGGTGAAGGAAGGCAAACATGGGGAAAAGGATAAGGAGGAAAGGGGCAGTGTATTACTCTTGTAACCACGGATTAGAAGTGGGAGCACTAGGCAGTATGGCCCCTGCAGAAAGAAGAAAGAGGGGTCCAGGGGCAGGTGTTTGAGGTCTTACTTTTCTAGGGCTTTTTAAGGACACACAGCAGCTCCTATCTGTGCTGTCTTGGGGTTAGCTCATTAGCACATTCAAACCATCTCAAACATCTGGAGCCGTGGAGGTCCAAGTGTCATCTGAAGTTTACATAGCATAGAACCAAAAGCCTTGACAATCAGCACCCAGATGGGTTCCCCTTATTTGTTACATATTAATTACCAGGATGAGAATTTTGGTTAATATACAAATACAGTCTGTAAATCATGCTCTTTTGATTTTGGGGACAGTTTATACATGACTTTCAGATTCCCCTTTGCAATTGTCCTTCCTGCTGTTGCCCCTTTCTAACTGTCTGCTTATAAATTTACTTACTATACTGATTAGAAGAGGCAATGGTGGGGGGGGGGGGTCAGGGAGGCTCAAACAACAAGATACATTTTTAACACCAGATTCCAACCTATCCTTTTAAGGTTGATTGCTTCTCTCCACTCACTCTACATTCTGGTCAAACCAACCTATTTGATGTTCTCATCTCCCAGCCTTTGCGTATTCCCCATGCCTGGAATTGATTCCTTTTCTTCTGATTTCCACCTTTTGGAATCCATAGTTCACTTCAAGTCCCACTTCCAGTGCCACCTCTTACAAGAGACCTTTCCTGATTCTCCCAGCTTTTGGTGTCACCCCTATCTATCTTATACATATATATATATATATATATATATATATACATATATATATATATATATATACACACACACACACACACACACATACCTCCTACATACCCACATACATACATACCCATAGTATATACACATATATGTATATACATATAAATATACACACAGATATGTACATATTCATGTATATATGTATTTGTGTATTACATGTGTATTATATACATGTATTTATGTATACATGTACATACATGTATACATAAACATGTTGTCCTAAAAGTCTTATTCTAGTTTTAATAGACTTTTGGGGCACCTTGAATAATGTGTATGTGTTTGTGTGCATATGTGTGTATGTGTGTGTGTGTGTGTGTAATGGAAATGCAAATTTAAAGATCTTCCCTGCCCCTAGCTTAAGTGCACCTGGAGCCTGGGGTGGGAGGCTTGTTTTTCAGGAAAGCCCATACCTTGATACTTTGTGATTGGGCAGTGGGTCAAGGAGGTTGTTACATTCTCTGAGCCAAGAGAAGGCTATATAAGCCCTGAGGAGAGGCTTTGCTTTGGGGCTCACTTTGAGAAGTGTTGTGTGATTTGACCAGATGAGACTCTGGGAAGCCGTTGTTGAGAGCCCCCCGGCTTTGAAAACCCAGATGTTGATGCTTCCCTCTCTGGTAACTGATTTGGTATTGATATAATGTTTGGACAGTTTGGAAGCCTGTCTGTTTGATCTGTAAGTTCTGTAACTCTGAAGTTTGGGGTGCTGACCTTTTTCCCCTGAACTAGGTAATGTATGTTTGTTTGATTAAAGTAAGCTTGTTAACCCATTTTGAGTTGCTTTCCTTTTGAAAAGCAGATCTAAGAACCTGTGTTAGCAGTCACCCTGGGGATATTGGGGTGCTTGCTGATACAGTGTGTGTGTGTGTGTGTGTGTGTGTGTTATTTACTTATCCATGTGTGTCTTATTTCCCCCAGGATAACAGAAGTTCCTTGAAGGCAGAAATTGTTTTATTTTCTTATTTGGGTCCTCAGCACCCAGCATTGTAACTATGACACAGCAGGTCATTAATAAATGCTTACTGAATCAACTGTACCTTCCAGAAATAAAACGACTTCCAAACTAAATAGAAATTCAGATAACAACTTACTCAGATAATGTAGATTAATGATAATGTCAACCTGAAGAGAGAGCTCCAGGGTTACACCAGCAGGTTCTTTTCTTGACCTTGGCCTTTTGAAATTTATCAGTGACTTGGCTGGGATATATTGTGAAAAATACAATGATCTGGAAATTTAGAGACTTTGTCATAGTTAGTCACATTAGTCAGCATCTCTGCCACCAATTAAAGGCGAGTTATTTAACCTCAAAAGCTTCCATTCTCCATCTGTAAAATGAAGAACTTAGACACTCTCTAAGTTTTCTTGGAGCTCTAGCAGTCTATGACACAAATCAAAATATAAGAGGTGTATTTATCAATTCACAGATAACACAAAAGTTGGTGCTATAGATGCCAAAACTTGCCAAGATCAAGTTTGGAAATTATTTCATTAAACTGGAACCATGAGTAAAAACAACAAAAAGCAAGGTAACAGCACCTACATGAAAGTCTTGCATTTAGGTTTGCATGGATCAGCTGCATTGATTTTTGTCAATGGGCCAGAGCACATGCAGTGTGCTCCTAGAACCAGGAATTTGTCCGTCAGCTCCCATGGCAACTCATGAAAGGTGGTGCTGGTGGTGATGACAGAACAAGGTAGATGCTGAAGACTGCGGAACAACCAGAAGGAACTCCTGCATCCAGAACAGGCCGAGACAGACACTGTGTGCAGGCATGGCCACCCAATCCGGGAGGCCTTATTGCCGAGAAGGGATGAACTCAAAACCACCGTGTACCCAGAAAAGGCAGATCCCATGGGACAACACCACAACCTGATCATCTGCTCTGTCACTCATTTCCTTCCTGGCTATTCTAAGGAGAGCTGTCCATTCCAAAAGAAGCAGAAGGTAACAGTTAATGCTGTGCTCATGGGATTCATCAGGAATGGAGACTGGTCTTCCCTGTTGGGGCCTGGCAATAGTCCCCAGAATGGAGATGTCTATGCAGCTAAGGGGAACACTCCAGCCTTCAGATCCCTGAAGCATCATCTGAAACTGCTCAGAGGAAGATGTGGGGTGAAAATGGGCCTTTGTGCTGGGGCAGATTTTCCTTAGGGATAGGCCTCATCATCACTTTATGAGTTTAAAAGGAACCTGTAGTTTATTTTAATTTTTTTTTTTTTTTGCTTTTTGGAGGGCAATTGGGGTTAAGTAACTTGCCCAAGGTCACACGGCTAGGTTTTTGTGTGTGCATTGTCTGAGGCTGGATCCGAACTCAGGTCCTTCTGACCCCAGGGCCGATGCTCTACTCACTGCGCCACCTAGCTGCCCTGTAGTTTATTTTTTTAACTTTTTTTTTTCAGGGGGAAGACAATTGGGGTTAAGTGACTTGCTCAAAGTCACATAGCTAGTATGTGTCAGATGTCTGAGGTCAGATTTGAATTCAGGTCCTCCTGATTTCAGAGTTGGCGCTCTATTCACTGTGCCACCTAACTGCCCCGGAACCTGCAGCTTAAAACAATAGGGCTCCTGAGCTGATTTCTGAGGCCGTGGGTTCCCTAGAACTGGTACCTCCCTTCTTACCCTCCCTCCCACCACTCAAGGCCATCTGTTCATATCCAGTTTTCTAGGAGGTGTTGCAACTCATCTATGCCTTTTCATCTTGTGTGTCTCTTTTCCATGTCTTCCCATAAATCCCCCACGAGGGAATTATCCAGTGTGATGCTGGTGGCCTTTAATTTACATTTCTTGACACTATGTGAATACTAATGGACCACACAGTCTGTTCTACGTGGTTATTGCTCACTATTATTTCCTGGTCATATATCACTTCTCCTGTTTAATTTTTCCTTGCTAATACGTCGTAGACTATTTTCATGAACTGTGTGCCTCTCCATTTCCCTTTTAGAACAAAGACCTAAAATGTCACTGCTTTTTGAAAAAATCAAATACACAAAGAATGGGTAAAATAGACTTGGATTGGCAGCAGTTGACAGCAGCTGATTAATTGATTGATTCACATATTCAACAAATATTTTCAAACAAATATATTCAAATGCCATAAAGGATAGGGTCCTTGACATGGAGCCAGGAAACTCTGGGTTCAAATCCCACTGCTGAGACTTTCTAGCTTAGTGACTAAGCCCCACTCAATCTCTCTGGGTCAAAGGCAACTCTAAAAGTGAACTACTCGGGCCATAAAGCATTATGACAGACCTTGGAGATACAAAAAAAAAAAAAAGAAAAATCAACAGTCTCTGGCTTCAAAGAACTTATAACCTAATAAGGAATATATGACATAAATATGGCAAAAAAAAAGAATATGATTAGACAAGATGGAAAAAATGACAAATTGCTCCAAGAATACTTGAGATAGAAGAGATCACTTTCTACTTGGAAAGATTAGAAAAGGTTCCAAGGAAGAAGAGGCATCCAACATCAGTCCCAAAGGAAGACAAGGATTCCAACATGGAAGGTATTGTTTCCAGGCAAGGATACTGGCCTTTACAAATACAGAGAGGAAGGAGAAAATATGGTAAGATTAGGAAGCAATCAGTTGTCTATTTTGGCTAGAATGTAGACTATATAAAGGGACAGTGTAGGAATGAGCTTTCAAAGAAGGTAGGTTGGAGCCAGATAGTGAAGGACTTTAAATGCCAGTGTAAAGATGCTGTACCATAGACAATAGGGAGCCACTGAAGGCTCTTGAGAAGGGAAGTAGCATGAATAGACCTTGGGAAGTTTTGTACTAGGAAGATTATTCTGTCAGCCTTCATATTTGACATGAGAACTGGATTGAGAGACCAGAGTCCAAAGATGAGTTAGGAAGCTATTATAAAAGTTCACGTGAGAAGTATTGAGAACTTGATGTAGAATTATAACTTAATAAGCATTTATGAAGGACCCATTAGTTACACAATATTATGACAGATATTGGTGATATACAGATAAAAAAATTAAAACAGTCCCTCCCTTTGAAATGTAAACATGAGATGATATATGTGCGTAATCCTGGGTACCACTCTGAGGAGGAGAAAGGAACGAAATTCTGCTGAGCAGAACTCAACCCTTTGGCTCACCCTGAATTATGAAGGAAAGAGGGTGTTGGTTTAGAAAGAGAAGAGACTGAGAGGCTATCTGCACCACTATAACATAGGGCTTGGAGGAGACACAGCATATACCATCGATGACTTTTGTTGAAAAACAAAGTAACAACTAAAATGAACCTCAGAGTGCTACCATAGCTGGGAGTGTATAGGCTATGAATACAGGACACACTCATTATTTATAAGCAGGACATTAATGATCTCATTATATCGTTCATGCTATTGAAGCCCTGGGAATATTTCTGTACGGGGAAACCATGCTTATCCAAAAGGGATTTCTTTTTTAAGTGGGGGAGTCAGAAGGGGGAAGAAGAGTTAACAGAGCTAGCATACATACAGTGTTTTAAGGCTTGTAAAGCCTTCGATTGAGCCTCACAACGACTCCAGGATATAGGTGCTATCATCTTCATTTTACAGATAAAAAAAGAAGCAGGTTAAGTGCCTTGGTCTGGGTCACACAGTAAGTGTCTGAGGCAGCCAAGTATTTGAACTCAGAGCTTCCTGACTCCAGGTCCAACATTGTCCACTGCACAGTCTAGCTGCTAAAGATGCCCAGGTACCTTAACCAGGTGAAATTATGGACTTTAATTTAGAAGCTTACATGGATTAAATGCAAAGAATCTTTGGAACTGGAGTATTGCATAGGAATAATGTTCAGATTTGCTGAGGAAACATGGCCACGAGCTTCTATCTTAGGGGGATTAGGATTACAGCTCACAGTGAAAAAGGACACCATATTCTACTGAACCCCTTGAAAAGGAGAAGTTGCTTGGGTGGGGAGGAAAGACTACTTCTGTTTCAGCCTTGTTCCCCTAATACAAGGCCACAGGAAGGCCTTACAAGTCTCAAAGCCTCAGGAATTCTTTGGGATTCCCATCTTCCCAATGGTGTCCTAGAGTTGTCTCCTTATGAGCTGACACCAGTATCCACATGAATCAACACCCTAGATTCATGGCTCCACAGAGAGCACAGCAAGAAAGCTGTATCATGCACAAAGGGAATTTCTTGAACACTACATGATAGGAAGAAAAAAATTTCCAGAAACCAGGAGCTGAGTAACCTAACTTATTTTAAATTCCATGGATAAATGGGCTCTTGGACAAGGATGGAGTACATCTGATGAGAAAACTAAGACCAACACCACTACTTGGGTAGTCATACTTTACTGTTAATACATTTTTCTACCTCCTTTTCTGGTCATAATGCCTTTTAGTCTTTTTTTTTTTTTGCACAAAAGTTACTGTCAGTAATATGCTATACCCCACTTATAAAACATATATATTTCCCATTGACAACTGGGACACCTACAATTTTGATTTGAGATTTGTAGCCTGCTAAAAATACTGTGAGGAAACTAGTGTTTAAAATGAGGTTTTGTGTCAATAATTAGCTTGGGTTTTTTGAAAATGCTGTGTTGTTTGCCAAATGAAATCCTGGTCAATCTCTCCCTCTTGGCTTTTGCCCACTTACAGTGCCCAAGATATACATATACATACATAAATATACACACACATTTGTATACATAGAAATGGACTAACTCAACAGACTACCCATTCAACTATATGTATGTATTATAACCTAGGTTATTATGTATTTTGTCTATTATTATGTCTAGAAGTAAAATACAAAGTAGGGTATGATGAGGGTAAAGGAGAGATCCAGAGAAAGTACTCTAGGAAAAATTCATAAAGAGACAACTTTCAGCCAGAGGCAAATCAAGGGAGGCTTTGCAGAGGAAGTGACATCTCAACTTAACCTTGAAGGAAGAGAAATATTTTGCGAGGCAGAAAAGAAAAGTAAATGTCTTCCAGCCATACAATACAGCCTGCAGAATTCATGGAGGTAGGAAATGGCATGCTGAGTACAAAGGTCAGCTAGCAGTTCAACTTACTAGAACAAAGAGTGTGTGATAGGAGAGTTCTCTCTTTTGCATTTTTGCCTGGCAAGTGACAGCTTGATACACACAATGCAAGTTGGTCTGCTTATCAAAGAAGAGCTGAAAAATTTAGAGAAAAGTTTCAAATAAAATAAGACACAACCTAAACAGGGCAGAGGAGAATCACAAACTGTATCAGGAGCATAGAGAGAAAGAATATGACAGGAGAGAGAGGACAATGAGGACCACTGAACCTTAAGAATTATGGAAGCCCTTCTTATGGAGTAGAAGAGTTGAACCCTATAAGGAAGAAGCAGCTTCTTGCATTTCAAAGAAGAATGAGCATCCACACATACTAAAAGGCAAGGGGCTCTCTAGTAAAAGCGGAAGAGAAGACTTGTGCTTGGTAATTGAGGGGTACTGAGGTAGCCATAGATGAAGCTGCCATGAATAGGAAGGTACACTGTGTACTGCGGGTGTGTATGAAGGATGAGATAGAAGACCTTCTCAAAGCTGATGCTTATTACCCGTTGCTGAGGATTCTGCTCCAGCCGAGAACCTAGGAAGAACTGCTAAGGATTCTGAGGTAATAAGCAAGAAACTTGAAGACCCTATTTTAGCATTTTCATTTATTGCTGCCAGTTGAAAGCAGAGATTTCAGAAGAGATCTGAGAAGTGGCTAAAATGCAGAATCTGACAACAATCTTTGGACCACAGCTCAAAATAAAGGCTCTTGGACAGAGATGGAGTATGTCTGAAGAGAAAATTGAGATCATATGTAGTGACCTCCCTATTTTCTCATTTCAAAACCCATTGGCATTTTCTCCTATTCTGTTCTGAGAGATGAAATGACCATAACATAGTAATTTATTAATAACAGTCTCTTCGTGGTTCCTAACCAGTCCCACTATTGATGTCATCAGTGACATCATGATGCTGACTGATGTGGATACCACAGAACAGGCTGTCCTATGGGAGACTAATGATTCCAGAGAAGTCTCTCTGCTAGGGATGAGTGTCTATTCTCCTGAACAACGTTGATAATTACAATAAGGCCAGTATTTTTCTACTTCTTTCTCTCAGGGAAGTTCTTTCAGGGCTTTGATGATCAAGGCTGATGCATGAGGTACAACTTCATTCTGGTTTGTTTGTTCCTAATGGTGTTTCACTGTGTTCCTTACACCTTTCTAGTCACCACTTGCCTTATGTTGATAGGATTACTAATCTTTTTTGGAGACAACCCCAGGGGACCAATTTTAGGAGCCAGAGTAAATATGGCACCAACTTCACTGGGGCAACTCAATAACACGTTAGTCTTATTTACAGCTGATCTTGGTGGTCTGGCGGTGATGAAAATAGATGTTGCAGGATGGTTGGCAGTGTCAGATGAACTCAGATTTTTTTTTTTATTAAGCAATTGGGGTTAAGTAACTTGCTCAAGGTTATACAGCCAGTCATTATTTATGTGTGGGTGCTCATTTTCTGAGGCCAGAACTGATCCCGGGTCCTCCCAACTCTGGGGCTGACGCTCTTACTCACTGTGCCACCTAGCTGCCCCCTGAATTCAGATTTTGACCATCAAAAGTTCATCTATGAGTTGGAAGTCAAGGGGAATTGCACTGAATATTAAATACATTCATATGTAGAAATCCACATACCAGAGGGTCATGGGGAAAGCAAAGCAGGAAGTTCCACTTCAAGGATCCAAGATAGCAGAGTAAGAAGTCATGCTCACCCTCCCTTATTGACCTCTGAAAGCCCAGAAAACATCACCCCAGGAAAAGCCCTGGTCAGGGAGTAGTACAGGAGGGGAGGTGTCACTGCAAGCCAGCTGTAAGTCCCATCTCAGGAAACCAGAGGGAGATCCTGAGACCGAGGGTGGTGGAATAAGCAAGCACCAACACCAGGACCCCTGAGCACTTCAACACAGGCAGGGGAACTGGTAGACACCAGACTGGAAAACCACCACATGTGCTAGTGTTCTCTAGCAGCCAAATCTTCTGGTGCTTCAGCACAGCTCCAGGAAGCACAACTACAGGAGGCAGAGCTCCAGGCTGGCAGACATTCTCCAGCAGCCAAACACTCAAGTGTAAAGCCCAGGTAAGCAGGCATCCTTCAGGGACCAGACTTCCTACCTCCACCCTGAGAGCTCCAGTGTTGCTCAACCCAGCTCAGCACCAGGTAAGCTGCCAGATCCTTACAGCTGTCAGCACCTGAGGTCCCAACACACAAAGCCAGTGACCAGGTCCCAGGCTCCCAGCACAACAAGCTTGGATCAGTGACCCCTGCACTCCAGGATGAGAGCTCAATTTTAAAAGGCAGAAAATAGGCAAACATCATGAGCAAAAAGCAAAAACAGACAATGAACACAGATTCTTATTATGGGGACAAAGAAAATCAAAACACAAATTCAGAAGAGGACAACAAATAAAGTGGTTTCAAGCCCAAAAAAGCCTTCTTGAGGGAGCTCAAGAAGGGTTCCAAAAGTTAAATAAGAGAGGTAGAAGAAAAATTGGGAAAAGAAATGAAAGATATGCAAGAGAAAGTCAATAGCTTAGAAAAGGAAGGACAGGGGCGGCTAGGTAGCTCAGTGAATAGAGCATCAGCCCTGGAGTCAGAAGGACCTGAGTTTGGATCTGACCTCAGACACTTAATGCACACACAAACAAAAACCTAGCCATGTGATCTTGGGCAAGTTACTTAACCCCAATTGCCCTCCAAAAAGCAAAAAAAAAAAAAAGAAAGAAAGAAAGAAAGAAAAGAAAGAAAGAAAGAAAGAAAGAAAGAAAGAAAGAAAGAAAGAAAGAAAAGAAAAGAAAAGAAAAGAAAAGAAAAGAAAAGAAAAGAAAAGGAAGGACAAAAATGTATTGTAGAAAAGAAGTCCTTAAAAAATACAATTGGCCAAATGGGGGGGGGGCGGGGAGTACACTGATGGAAACAACTCCTTAAAAAGCAGAATTGGCCAAATGAAAAAGGAAGCACAAAAACTCACTGAAGAACTCCTTAAAAAGTAAAATGGGCCAAATGGAAAAGGAGGTACAAAATCTAATAGAAGTAAACAATTCATTAAAAATTAGAATTGGGTAAGTGGATGCTAATGACTCTTTGAGATATCAAGAATCAGTCAAACAGAAACAAAAGAATGAAAAAACAGAATAAAGTGTAAAATACCTCATTGGTAAAATGACTGACCTGGAAAACAGATCCAGGAGAGACAATTTAAAAATTATTGGTCTAGGGGCGGCTAGGTGGCACAGTGAATAGAGCGCCTGCCCTGGAGTCAGAAGGACCTGAGTTTGGAGCCGGCCTCAGACACTTAATCCACACAAACAAAAACCTAGCCGTGTAACCTTGGGCAAGTTACTTAACCCCAATTGCCCTAAAAGGGGCAGCTAGGTGGCGCAGTGAGTAAGAGCGCCGGCCTCGGAGTTGGGATGACCCGAGATCAAATCCGGCCTCAGAAAATGAGCACCCACACATAAATAATGACTAGCTGTGTAACCTTGAGCAAGTTACTTAACCCCAATTGCTTTAAAAAAAAAATTATTGGTCTACCTGAAAACCATGTGAAAAAAAGAATCTGGACAGCATTTTTCAGGAAATCAAGGAAAATTACCCTGAAATCCTAGAACCAGAAGGCAAAACACTCATCTAAAGAATCTACCAAACAGAGCGGCTAGGTGGCGCAGTGAGTAAGAGTGCCGGCCTCGGAGTTGGGATGACCCGAGATCAAATCCGGCCTCAGAAAATGAGCACCCACACATAAATAATGACTAGCCGTGTAACCTTGAGCAAGTTACTTAACCCCAATTGCTTTAAAAAAAAAAATTATTGGTCTACCTGAAAACCATGATGAAAAAAAGAATCTGGACAGCATTTTTCAGGAAATCAAGGAAAATTACCCTGAAGTCCTAGAACCAGAAGGCAAAACACTCATCTAAAGAATCTACCAAACAGGGCGGCTAGGTGGGGCAGTGATTAAGAGCGCCGGCCTCGGAGTTGGGATGACCCGGGATTGAAACCAGCCTCAGAAAATGAGCACCCACACATAATGACTAGCCATGTAGCCTTGAGCAAGTTACTTAATCCCAATTGCTTATAAAAAAATTAAAAAAAAAAAGAATCTACCAATCACCTCCTCAAAGAGATCCCAAATTGAAAACACCAAAGAATATTGTAGCCAAATTCCAAAATTACTAGGTCAAAGAGAAAATACTACAAGCAGTCAGAAAGAAACAATTTAAATATCACGGAACTGCAGTCAGAATTATGCAGGACCTTGCTGCTTCTATATTAAAAGACTGGAGAGCATGAAATATGATATTCCATAATGCAAAGGAGCTTGGGTTACAACCAAAGATCAACTACCCAGCAAAATTAAACATAATCTTTCAGAAGAGTAGATGGAAATTCAACAAAATAGGAAACTTCCAAATCTTACTGATGAAAAGACTAGAGCTCAACAATGAGTTGGAAGTCAAGGGAATTGCACTGTATATTAAATACATTCATATGTAGAAATCCATAGACCAGAGGGTCATGGGGAAAGCAAAGCAGGAAGTTCTACTTCCAGGAGCCAAGATGGCAGAGTAAGAAGTCATGCATTCTCCAGCAGCGTTCTTCAAATCTTCAAATACAAGACTCAAGAGAAGTATAAAAAAGTAAAACAGGAAAGAAAAAAACAACATGTTATTAAGAAGGGCAAAATTGGGATTAATGTATACATGGGATATCTACTAAATTTATATATGGCATTAATTGGGGAGGATGGCTAAGCTAAAACCAGAATAAAAAAAAATTTTTAATAAGACTGGGAATAATCTAATAAAATGAAATTTAATAGGGGTATTAAACTATTTAGCTTTATACTTGGGTTAAAAATACAACTGTACTAGGTGGGGGGATATGTCTAAAAAAATAATTCCTATGAAAAAATCTGGGAATTTTAGGGGGCTTCAAGCTTAATATGAAATATGCAAAGAAAAAACAGTTAATGCAATATTAGGCTGAGGTTTAGTATTTGGGACTGGGAAAATGATGTCTTGGTATACTCTAACCCAGTCAGATTGGATCTGGAGTACTGTGTTCAATTTAGAGTGTTATTATTTTAGGAAGTGTCTAGAAGAGGCCAACCAGGACGGGTGAAGTTCTCAAGATAAAACATACCATGAGGGTCCAAAGATGAGGCTGTTTAGCTTGTACAGAAAGACTATATATATGGAGTTGCCATTCTCAGGTTTTTGAAAAGCCGTCAGGAAAGAGTCTTGATCTTAAGAAGGCAGAACTAGCAGAAATTTAGGGTTGATGAAGGAAAAGTTCTTTAATTAGGGCTATCCAAAAATGGAACAAGGTGCTTTGGTTGATAATGAATTTACCATCATTGGAGGTCTTCAAGCAAAGGTTGGATGACCACAGAAATTTTCTTTCTGTCTAAACTGAATAATAGTTTCTGAGGTCCCTTCCTACTCTTAATTTGTTGTAAAACTGCTATATACAAGACCTGTCATCTTTTGAAGCCCCTTCTGTGTTTAAGATCTATAATCTTTCCCTAGGTATTTGTAGTTCCTACAATTTTGCTCTAAATCACCTACTCCATATAGAGTATATATATATATAATTTTCTTTAAATACATGTTTAATAGTTATACTTTTTTTGAAGATAAAAACAAATGGAAAGCACACTAATTTGTCTCTCTCTCTGTTACTGAGGCCTGTCTGTACTGACTTACCCTAACAAAAGGCCAAGTGTCAAAGAAAAAGTAAATATCCATCATAAAGAATGGCCAGAAAATCCTCACTTACAAAATGATGGCGAACATCAGTGTTCCAGGAAATACTATTGACAGAGGGCAGTGTAACATTTAGCAATTACCTATGATTTCCATTTTATATCAGACTGTCTCATCAAATATAAGTTATGACCAAAATCACTGGGCTATTTGTACAATACACAAAAAAAGGATGAGTATCTTCTCATGCAAAATGAATCTGGTTTTGTTTTTTTTGTTTTTTTGCTTTTTTTGGAGGGCAATTGGGGTTAAGTAACTTGCCCAAGGTCACAAGGCTAGGTTTTTGCGTTAAGTGTCTGAGGCCAGATCCAAACTCAGGTCCTAATGACTCCAGGGCCGACGTTCTACTCACTGCACCACCTAGTCGCCCCTAATCTGATTATTTTTTAAAGACAATGTTCTCTTTATCTAGGAAGGAAAAATGTCCCATAAATCCTCGAAATGGCAATCTTCTGTGGTCCAGAGTACTTCCCCTTTTTACATTTAAGAAAGAATGTTGGCTAAAGGTGGCTTAGGCTCTCCTAGAAGCTTTATAACTACCATTCACAATGAAATAGTGCTTAAGAGGGCATAAAAGCTTATGCCTTGAGGGCTTCCATGAGGTAGGTGATGCAGTTTTACTGATTATAGGAACTGAGTCTCAGACATACGAAGTGTTGCAGTCAGAACACTGACTCTGGTCTTCCAACTCTAAGACATTAGTTCACCCAACTTTGCTCTGGCACTGTGGCCCTTCCTCACTGGAAAAAAAATAGTATTTCCCACAAGAAGTGTGTCAACAGTTGCTTCATTTCAATTTTCTCTCCCATAGAAGTCTAATTATAGAGCTAAAGTGACCTCTTTATGACATAGTTTCTGACCCTTTAAACTAAAGAGAATAATTTATAAAGTTAACCTGAGATAGGGATGTAGTCTACATGGCAAATTCTGTTTTGTTCAGTTTAGACAAAACTGTTTGTGTAGGAAGGGTTTATACCTACTCCCTTAATCCTTATGCATTTAACTACAACCACTACCAGCTTTGTAATCAAGATGTCAAACAGAATAGCTTTATACTAGGTGTGCCCATATTATACTGATAAAAAGGAGTGTCCTCTCAGTTCTGCAGAGAAAAATGTATTTCCTAGATAGAAGTAATAATATAGAATAAAAAAAGATTATTGCCCTTGGAATATAGATAAAAAGTCCATTTTGATAAGAATCAACATGATGAAGGATTATCTGTAAGAGTTCTATATTATGGAAGACAACCCAATGTAAATTATGCTTTTTGATTGCTATTGTCACATATGTAGAGTTCTATAAATATTCCCCTATTTGTGTACAGAACACTACCATCATTTCAGACATCATAGTTTATAAACACCTTTCTCTCACTCTCTATCTCCTATCCATTCCTTTTTCTCTCCACGAACATGGTCAATACCCAGTTCAAGTTTTCATCCTTCTTGCCTAAAATGATGCTTCCTCATTGGTCAGGCTGCCCTAAGTCTCTCCCCCCTTCAATCCATCCTTTAGGTGGAGATAACATTCTTAAAGCACAGGCTGGTCTGAACAAGTCACTTCTTTGCCTATGAGCAATCACCTGGTTTTGACTTCATATTCATTTGGTGACTGTTTTCTCCAATTGAGCTTCCTGAGGGAAGGGACTACTTTGTTTTTTGTCTCTGTAACTGAAGCACTTCTCACAGTGCCCACAGGAAGTACTTCACAAATGCTATTTAGTTGGTGTGGTACATACTCTAGTGCCTATCCATGACCACATAAGTCATGGTCTACAAAAGAACTACCAGAGAGGAAGAAAGGAGCGAATACTTCTTAGCTTTTCTCCCTACTTCAAACATGTTAAGTAGTTCTGCCAGAAAAAAAAAAAAGAGA
Source organism: Gymnobelideus leadbeateri (assembly GCA_011680675.1). NCBI lineage: Eukaryota > Metazoa > Chordata > Mammalia > Diprotodontia > Petauridae > Gymnobelideus > Gymnobelideus leadbeateri. Next base: position 316,778 of record WOXC01005602.1, on the reverse strand, counting down.
TAAACTCCCAAGGTAGTGAAATGGTAGAGAGGATAGAGCTTGGAGACCTAGAGTCAGTTAGATCTGAGGAGTTTCAATCTTATCTCAAATATTTATGAACTGTGTGACCCTGGGTTAAGTCATGCAACTTCTCAACTGTTTTATCTGTAAAACAGGGATAATAACAACACCCACCTCAAGGTTGTGGTGAGTTTCAAATGAGTTAACTCTATGAATGCTAGCTATTAAAACAAAATACAAAAACACAAGAATTGAAGACAAAAGGTTGAGTAAAGTTATGTATGCACAGGTTATTTCCCTACTGTTTCAGAACATTTCCTTAGTTGACTTGTGATAGAATTGTGTTATCTCAACCTCCAATAGATGAAATCCCTCCCTGGCTTCAAGAGTCAACTCAACTACACAAAACTTTTCCTGGTGTCCCTGGGAGGAGGTGCTTTCTCCCTCAAACTTCCTATAACACTTTTTGGACCTCTCCTTTGCATTTTTCACAGTCTGCCTTAAACAAATCTCATTCTCCCAAGTAGACTGTAATGAAGGCTAGAACTTTGATCTTATTACTTTACATAGAGAAGAAATTTAATATTTGTTAAATTTATTTGTCGAATAAATTATGTATCAATTGTTTTCTCTGAAGCTCGTATACATTGAAAAACAGAGGTCTCATGTAATGTGTTATAATAGAATTTAACTTGTGTGTATTTGAAAGAATATTACTTAAAATCACAAAGAAAGGATAAGACCCAATCTGATCTAGTAACTTGCAGAACACTTCTGGACTATTTTGCCTTCACAGGGCTGTTGAATGTATTGTTTCTTATTAATGATTTAACCATATCCTGAAAGGGATACTAGACTTAGACCAGACCATGACTACAAAGAAAAGATGGTGTGGCCAAATATGAAAATTTTGATTAGAATAGGACCATAATTTATCAGTTGTTTAGAAAAGAGATGAATAAAATTAACCATTTTAGGGCCTGCAAGTTTTAATTACAAATGTGCTTTGTATACAAAGATGACCTTAATGGAATCACCATCAGTAAGATGTTATTTAGGATCTCAAAAGCTCACTGAGGGGATTCATTCCTTCAGAATTAGATTGGAGCAAATGGAACCCAAATGGAAGCTAGTGACTTTATGAGAAATCAGGATATTATTAAACAGATCCAAGCAATTGAAAGAATAGAACACAATGCGAAATATCTCATGGGAAAAACCACTGACTTGGAAAATAAATCCACGAGAGATAATTTAAAAATTATTGGACTGCCTGAAAGCCATGATCAAAGAAAGAACCTAGAAATCATCCTTCAAGAAATTCTCAAGGAAAATTGCCCTGATGTTTTAAATCCAGAGGGGGAAATAGAGGTTGAAAGAATCTACAGATCACCTCCTGAAAAAGATCCCCAAAAGAAAACTCCTAGGAATATTATAGCCAGGTTCCAGAATTCCCAGATCAAGGAGAAAATACTACAAGCAGCCAGGAAGAAACAATTTCAATATTGTGGAAATACAATCAGAATAGTACAGTCCCTCTACACTGAGGGACTGAAGGGCATGGAATATGATAATCCACAGGGCAAAGGACCTAGGATTAAAATCAAGAATCACCTACCCAACAAAACTGAGTATCTTGTTTCAGGGGAAAATATGGTCATTCAGTGGAAGAGGACTTTCAAGCATTCTTGAGGAAAAAACCAGAGTTGAATAGAAAATTTGACATTTAGACACAAGAAGCAAGAGATGCTTGAGAAGATAAACAGGGAAAAGAAATCAAAAGGAACTTATCAAAGTTGAACTATTTACATTCCTACATGGAAAAACAATAACTGTGACTGATGAAACCTTTCTCAGCATGAAAATAATTGAAGAAGGGTATATGGGCATATTAATACATATGTGAATGTGTGTATATATGTTTACAGGTATACATAGAGGGCACAGGTTGAATTTGGTGGGAAGGGATGATACTTAAGGGGTGAAGTTAAGAAGTGAGAGAGGAATGTGGCAAGAGGAGATGGGGAGAGGGTAGGGTAAACTCTCTCATTTAGAAGAGGCAAGGGGAAGTGGTTGCAGGGAAGGGGAAGAACAGGAAGGCAAAAAGGCAAAACCATATTCTCATTGAATTTGGCTCAGGGAGAGATTGACATACATACTAAATGGGATATCTCACCCTGCAGGAGAGTAGGGGGAAGGGGGATGAGAGGGGGATGATGGAGGGGAAGGCATTCTGGGGGGAGGGGAGGTTGGAAAATACCCAATTTCGAAGAGGGACAGGATCAAAGTAGGGATTGGACCAGGTGGGGGGTGGGATGGGTGGGAGGGAAATATAAGCAGTCTTTCACAATATACCTACTATAGTAATGTTTTGCATAGCTATATATGTACAACACATACTGAATTGCTTATCTTCCCAGAGGGAATGGGTGAAAAGGGAAGAAAGGAATGGATCTGAAATTCGAAGTTTTGGAATATTATTTTTTTTTAAGCAATTGGGGTTAAGTAACTTGCTCAAGGTTACACGGCTAGTCATTATTTATGTGTGGGTGCTCATTTTCTGAGGCTGGATTTGATTTCGGGTCATCCCAACTCCGAGGCCGGCGCTCTTACTCACTGTGCCACCTAGCTGCCCCTTTTTGGGCAATTGGGGTTAAGTAACTTGCCCAAGGTCACACGGCTAGGTTTTTGTTTGTGTGGGTTAAGTGTCTGAGGCCGGATCTGAACTCAGGTCCTTCTGACTCCAGGGCCGGCGCTCTACTCACTGCGCCACCTAGCCGCCCCTTGGAATATTATTAATACTATTTTGCATGTAGTTGGGAGATAAGATGTACAGGCATTGGGGCACAGAGATTCACCTTGCCCTGATGGTGAAGTTGAAGGAGGTATGGGAGAAGATACAGGAGAGAGTAGATCAGACGAGGGGATGTCTCGTGGAACTGCTGTTTTGGAGTGGTGGGTAGGGGGAAAAGGGGGGGGGGGGATTGTAACTCAAAATCTGGTGGAAATGAGTGATGTAAACCAGAAGTTAATAAAGCATTTGTTAAAAAAAAAAAAAAGAATGGTCAATCCATGGCATACATATCTGGCTGTCTCTACTTCTCCCTGTTTAGCATACATGGATCAACATAATAGCTGCTTTCAATTGCATATAAGGAAAGGTTTAGAAACTGATAACTGAAGTGGGGTGGGGTAATAAAAACATTAGTTTGTGTATGACACAGTTGTTTTTTAAAAGTCAAAAGTGACAGTGAAATTAATGACTGCATGGCCAGTCACATTCTTTATGTGCTTAGGCCAATCAAATGACCACATGTGTGTACACATGCCTTAATTATTTAGCTAGGAAATGTCTAGATGTATATCAGTTCATAACAATAAGTAAGCTGGTAAAGGGTATGAATAATTTTTGATTAGAAGTAGGTGATTTAGTAGTGCTGAAAGACAGATTTATTCAGGATTTACTGAGGCTTTGGATTCTAGATTTAATATTCATATAGAATAAAAAAAACATATTTCTAAACTTTGGTCACAGCGGCTTTTGAAACCATCTACTAATTTATGGAAGGGCTAAAATCTGCATTGGTAGAAGAAACAACCACAGTGATGTATTTTTCTAGCTTTTTCATGTCCAAGGACCTCTAAAATTGGGGTCAAACATAATAATAAAAGATGGAGAAATACAGACCATGTTCACCATGATTAGAGTTTCAATAATACTAGACTATAAAACAAATTCTTTAATTTTTCAAGTGTTCTGAGAAACAAAATTATATACTTAACCCAGCCTTGAAGATGAACACAAAATTCACCAGCCTACAATGTTGCCCACAATTATCTGAGCACCAACTCTGTGCACAGCACTATACCAGGTGCCATAGGAGAGTTTACCAGATGTAGAGATGTGATTATACTTTTAAGGACCTTACTATCTGTAATATCCAGATAGTAAAATAAATAAAATCAACATTGTTTATTACTGGCCTGACAGAAATAATTACTGGTCCCAGGCACATGGCCATCTACAAAGCTGATTTAAGCCCATTTCAAGCAATAATTACTTTAGCTCCTGCCTCTGAAAAAAAAATTAAAATAAAAAAAAAAAGGAAAGACGCCTTTCAATAGAAAGATATGCCACACAGAAATTCAGAATGAAAATTTTCTATGCAAGGGCTTCTCCTGTGCCTATCTGAAGGCATTAAAATATTTAAAATAAATTCAATTCAAGCTTTTCTGTTTACCTATCTTCAAGTTTACTTTTCCAAGTACAAGTATGGTAAACAAGAAAGCATTACTTTTAAATTACTCCTTTTTTTCTGAAGAGAAATATTTCATCTTGAAGAAGCATTGCCAAAATTATTGATGGAAATACAATTTAAAAACCATGTTGAATCATTTACTATTATTTTGATGAAGTCAAAATAAAAACAATTAATATGAAAATAGCTATTCCAAACATCTGAGTTTAAACTTTTTTAAAAGCATGGGTTTTAGGTGGTTTTTTTCTTTTTTAAAGAATGCTCATCCATCCATCCTACACCTCAAGTCCATTTTAGTTCTATTTTTATAAAAAAATTTTGGGAAAAATTCTCTCAGTTCAACTTAGTAAAAAGTGATATCTAGAAAATATTCAACTTTATCAAGATGTCTGTTTAAAAAAACCTTCAGGCTACTAAAGCATTCTAAGGCACAGTGTTTTAGAAGAAGTATCTTCTTCCATTGGCGTTGCTTATATATGTAGTGTTTATAACTGAGTCCAAAGTGAATCACTGGTGCTCCATTATGGAATTTGTGCCAGAAGATTCAAACATAGGCTCCAAGAGCTGCATGAAATTCAGTGAGACACTGCACAAGCTGCTGGAATTTGGGTCTTTCCTCAGGGTCTAGAGCCCAGCAACAGGCCATCACAGCAAACCTGGGAGACAAAAAGGAAAAAATTATTACTGGCAAAAGCAAGAAAAAGACAAAGTAAAATAGGAATGAATCTTGTTCTTAATAAAAAGGCAACAATTGATTGATGTTTTAAAATATACTAGAGGTTAGCTTACAATTTAGTTGTTCATTATCTCTAAGTTAATTGATTTTTCCTTAAAATGTTTTTGCTCTTTTGGGTCATTTTACTATTAATTATTAGGCTCTATCAAAAGATGGATATGGACAGTGAAAGGAAGAAGAATTTCAAGTGAGTCAATTTTACTAATTTAAAAGAACTAGTAGGGCAGAATATTCAAACAACAGTGTTTGGCATATCAACTGAACTGATTTTAAAAAAAACCTCTCACGATTATTTTAAATTTATTTATTTATTTTTGCTTTTTTGGAGGGCAATTGGGGTTAAGTAACTTGCCCAAGGTCACACGGCTAGGTTTTTTTTTTTTTTGTGTGTGCTTGCGTTAAGTGTCTGAGGCTGGATTTGAACTCAGGTCCTTCTGACTCCAGGGCCGACGCTCTACTCACTGCGCCACCTAGCCGCCCCATGATTATTTTAAAAAGATACATTTTAGAGATGTCTTCTATATTTATACTACTGTAATTTCAACTCTGTATTCTAGGTTGAACCCTCCCCAATTGTGACAGAAAAACTAATCAAGCAAAAATATTCAACATAGTGACTGCATCAGACAACACATTCACACAACAACATTCTTTCAAAGTTGTTGCTCAACTTTTCTACTGTGAGGGGGAAGATACTTTAAAAATCTATTCTTTGGGTTCTTTATTAGTTGTCCAATTAATTGGAGTTTAAATTCCTTTTAATAATCTTTCAATTTACATCATGCTAGATATTTTCACTTGGTTCTGCTTATTTTGACCTGCATTAATTTGATAAGTCAAGTAAGCAGAATGGAATCACAGAATTAGAGCTGGAAGGACCCCTGGATCTCATCTATGCTAACCCATCAATAAAAAATGAAGAAACTGAGCCTTGGATCACAAAGTATAAGAGCCAGGATTTTAACCCAAGATCACAGAAACTGGACTAAAAGGAACTACTGGAAATATTGGAGTGGTTTGCCATTTCCTTCTCCAGTTCATTTTGAAGATGAGTAAACTGAGGCAAACAGTGATTTGCCCAGGGCCACAGAACCAGTGTCTGAGGCTAAATTTGAACTCAGGTCTTCCTGACTCCAGGCCTGGCATTCTATCCACTGTGCTACCTGGCTGATCCACTTAAATGTGAAGACATTTTTTTTTTAATGTGAGCTGAGATCACAAATTCATATTAAAGTTGGGTCCCTCATGAAATAACAATGTTACAGACATTATGTTCCCCAAGTTTATGGTTAACTTTCCTCTTAAGATTAAAATGCTAAAGACTGAGAAATCGTATTAACTCATGTCCTTAAAACGTTCATATCATTTCAATCAGTCAAGTATTTACTAAATGCCAACAATGAGCCAGGCATTGTGCTAGAGATACAAATGTAAAGAGTGAAATAATCCTTATTTTCAAGTTTATATACCATATTAAATCCACACAATTGGAACACAGTGAGTTCAGATATACAAAGTATTTTTTAAAATCCATTAAGTATGAAATACATTTTATATGTATAAGTCTATCTATCTACACTTAACATATAATTGTTTTTGATTGAAACCTTTAGGAATGCCCTTCAAATAATACATAGCTATTGTTATAAATGGAACAATATACATATATTCAGTCAGATACTTTGTGTAAATTATTCTCTCAGGCTAAAGTCAGGTACATTAAGAAATAAATGGATTTGTTCTAGCCTTTAACCCAGTCATCTGAAAGGCATCATGGTCTCCTAAAATCTCAAATTCAGTATAAAAAATAATTTACTTAACAGAAGTTTTCTCACTAACTAGGAAAATTCTGATCAGGGTTTTTATATTTCATAACAAATATATATTAGTCAATGAAATAAGGCTGAACTTTTATTTCTTCCAATATACTGAAACTTACAATTCATCAGGGCAGTTGATTGGTTGAGCTATTCGGTAGCCATCTTTTAGATAAGCAGCCATCTCAAAGGGGTCAATATCCACATATGGAGTCTGGCCCAGAGTCATTAATTCCCATAGTGTTACTCCAAATGCCCACTAAAGAGAAAAGAAACAAAAAAGTACATTTTCTTCAAAAATAATGATATTTGTAAAGATTTTACTAATGATAACTTATTAAAAATGAATTTTAATTGTTAGGTAAAATATGTAGCATTTATCGTTTTGAAAATTAATTTCTTTTTCTTCTGAATAAGTTTTATTAATGCTTTTTTTTTTTTACAAGTCACTTCTGAATATACTCTTCAGACCTTTGTAACAAAGAAAAATGGTTAAGCAAATCAAAGTAATCAACTCTGACAATACATGCAATATTCTGCATCCACAGCTATCTCCTGCTTCTCTTCTGCCCCACCCTCACCCCCATACTGAGAGGAAGGTGCTTCTTCATCTCTTTTCTGAGGCCAAAACTGATCATTACAAATACTCAGTTTGACTTTTAGTGTTCACCTATATTACTGCAGTCATTATGTATATTGTTCTACTGGTTACTTAACTGCATAAGTTCATGCACATCACTACATAGTTCTCTGAATATCTTCCATTTGTAATTTTTATGGTACAAAAATATTACATTATGCTCACGTGCCAAAATTTGTTTAGCCAATCTCCAATCCACAGGAACCTGCCATTTCCAGTTTTTTACTACCACAAAAAATAGCTTTGAGTATTTTGATATATATGGAGCCTTTCTTTGTCTCTACCTATATGCCTATTAGTGGAATGTCTCAGTCAAACTGCATTAAGTTTAGTGGCTTGTGTAACTCCAAAGTATTTTTTCAGAAGGTCGCATCATTTAACAGCCCTGCTGGTAAGGCCGGTGAGCTCATACACATTCTCTGTGGTATGCATATTCCCTCCAAAATTAACTATTTTTCATCCGTCATTTTTATCCAATTGCTGGATGTGAAACAAAACTTGAGAGTTATTTCCATTTCTTTTGTTGTGACTGGAAAAATGTTTCATACTGATAATGATTTATAATTCTTCTGAAAACTGTTCATATCCTAAATCTTAGCCAAATAACAAGGTGGCAATTCCCATTGTGTATCATGGATATTAGTCACATTAAGAAGAGATATCTGATTCAAAGATTTTTTTTCCTCCAACTGACAGTTTCCCTTCTTATCTTAGCTGTGCTGATCTTGTCTGTGCATAAGTTTTTCAAACTTTTATGTAGTTGAAATTTTTTTTTCTTTTATGCTCTCTATCCCTTGTTTGGTCAAAAAAATTTTGTTTTTCTGAGTTAGAAGAAATAAAAACACTGTGTTTAATAAATGCATTATGATGTAATGGAAAAAGCACTGGAGGTCCAGTTCTAAAATGTGGCTTTGACACTTGACTCCAGTACTTTTTGGTGGCCCAATCAAAAACTCTCTGAGCCTCAGTTTCTTCATCAGTAAAATGGAAATGTTTATACTACCTACCTCACAGAGTTGTTGTAAGGGTTTTTATAAACTAAAGAAATGCTACATAGATATGGATTTTTTCATTTGAATACAAGTATCTATGTATCTTAAGGTGACAGGAACTATTTGGAATGTTTATCCTGGGACTAAACTCTAAATTGCTTATCCCTAAGATGTTCCTTGCATGAAAACCTTTGCCATACATATAGTCAGTATGCATTATTAAGAAATCAATGCTATTATGAGAGTGTATTAATTCAGACTATTTGGAGGAAATATCTTGAATATATGAAACATACATTGCCCAAACAAACAAAAAAACTATGGGGTTGGGGGAAAAAAATCTGAAGAAGACAGTACTGCTGCTCAGAATGTTGAGATAATGATAATGGATGTTAGTAAGAAGGATGAACTACTCAACTCTTATTTGATACACATACTGATATATACATACACATATGCACTTGTACACTTTATACAAAATACTTTGCAAATCTTTGAAGTGTTCTATAGATACTAGCTATTGTGAACCAGCTAAATCAAAACTAAAAGGACACACAATACAATGAGATTTTCTGAGTTGTTTTCAACTCTTCACTAGGGGTTTTCTTGACAAAGAAAATGGAATGGTTTGACGTTTCCTTCTCACTTTATAGATGAGGAAACAGAGGCAAACAAGGTTAAGTGACTTGCCAGAGTCACACAGCTAGTAAGTGTATGAGGTCAATTTGAACTTGCAAAGATGAGTCTTTCTGACTCCAGGCCAGGCACTCTATTCACTGTGCCAAACTAGCTGCATGCATACATATACACATGTGCCTAAAATGCCTGAATACAATGAGAAGACCTCACTTCTTGTGTCAAAGTCATGTGGCAGTTCCCATCTTAAAAATTAGGCTTTATCTACCAGGCATCGTGATTTTTTTAAATGCCTTTCATCCTCTATGAATACCTGGAAATGTACAGATTCACTATCTTGCTTTCTTATTGTACTTAAAAAAATTTTCCCAATTTTTAAAAATTTTCAATTTTGTTTCTTTATCTAATTTCTCTTTATTTACTTAGTTTTCAAAATCTCTTTGCTGTTTGTTTTGGGACTATTAATTGGTTTTCTAGATGTTTTTTCAACTGCATGGTCAAGTCACTAATCCTTTTTTCCCCTCTTTTATTAACATAAGTGATCATTCCTTATCTAAGAACTGCTTTACATATGCACCTCAAAGCTTGTTGTATTGTATCACTATTTTACTGTCTATACTTGAGAAAATGAATAGGAAAAGGCTAATATCATGAAGATTAAAATTAAACGCAGTCATGCATGCATTTTTTCCCCAATTAAGAATTTTGCAGTATACCTCAATCTGGATCCAAATCAAGGCTTTATCATTCACTATGTTTGTGGCAGTAAAATTTCTAAACCTATATAGCCCAAGTTTCCAGTATTCCAAAAGCCACCACATTATTTGTTATTGGAAAGACACAGTCTTCTCATAATTTCTTTGCATTAAGTGACTGACAATTTTTATTAAAGACTTTAAAATGAAGATGATTTCAAATATCAGTACAAAGCAATTACACGCTGATTTCCAAAGAATTCAATTCAATTTAAAAAGCAGAGTAAATACTACAATTTAAATTGAACTTACTTCACTTCAGTAATGAAAAGATCTGTAAATGTGTCAGTTTGGATATTCCTGCTATCAACAAAGATTGTAGCTACTCTATAACTTAATAAAATAGGACCTCTCAAAGTTTGTTCCTCTAGGAGAATCCTTTTAGATCCCAGGTTACTTCACATTATAATGAATCAACCAAGTAGTGGAGGATAGTAGTTAAAATGCTATACATGTTTGAGTAATTATTATTGGTCCTCGATAATTAATTTTGCTCAGTGGAAAAGCTAAGTTTAAAAACTATACTGAGAGAGGTGGTGCTCTTGGAAAATTCAAGTTATTTACTTCACTGAGTTGATTACATGCAATAACTTCACACATATTCAACACTTGCCAACTATGGAAATTATACTGAACAAGGATAAAGAAGAATGCAGTTCAAATTTATGAAAACAGCAACCAAGGATATGTAATAATATTTTTTGATGGATACCTACATATACTTGCTTGGATTTCTCTGTGGTTTTTATAAAACATTTCTGTGTACCTATGAAATGAACACTGTGTAATAACAATATAAGCCAACCTTCCAATCTTCCTATCTCTGCCCTCTAATTGCTTCTTCACATGACTATCAGATTAATCTTTATAAAATAAGATAATAAAATGCTGCATGAAGCAATGTATATAGAGGCCTCTATAAAGCATAAAGTTCTATAAAATATCAGCTATTACTGTGCACAGATCTGATCATTATCACTCCTGTTCAAAACTCTTCAATGACTCTCCACTGTAGGATTACAATATTTAAGAGATGGAAAGGACCTAAAATCATTTAATCCAAGACCCTTATTTTACATATAAGAAAACTGAGAAGCCCAGAGAGGTTCGGTGTCTTGCCCAAGGTCACAGAGACAATAAATGCAGCAGGGTTAGGATTATCTGTCAAATAATGTTAAAATTTCTTAGTGAGGCATTCAAAGTCCTTTACAATCTAATACCCCTCTACCTTTCCAGAATGATCTCATACTACTACTATCCTCATGTCCTACATTCTAGCCAAATCAGACTACTTTCCATTCCTCAAACGTGTCAAAATTTCCTTTTAATGGATTCCCCTTCCCGTTCTCCTTCATGTCTACCCAAGTCCTACTAATCCTTTAGCATCTCAAATGATGCCTTCTCAAAATCCTAGTCTAACTGGTAAATCTTTCCCTTCTCAAAGTACACATAACACTCTAACTCTATACTGAGCACATCTATTTGCATATATATTTCTCCACTCTATTAGACAGTAAGATTCATGAGGGCAGCAATTTATTTAGTCATTTCCCATTTGATAGACATACACCATCACTCTTCCCCTCCCCCCCACCGCCCAGTTCTTTGCTATTATGAAAAGTGCTCACATATATGGGCTTTTTTCCCCCTTTCTATTTTTGACATACTCAAGGTATTATAGGTAGCAGTGGGATCTCCAGAACAGAAAGTATGGACATTTTGTTTACTTTCTTAGTATAATTCAAAATTGCTTTCCTGAATGTTTGGACTAATTCAACAGCACCAAGAACAATATAATAGTGTTCCTGTCTTTCCATAACCTCTTCAATGCTGAATATTCCAATACTGAAGCAGCTAGGTGGCATAAAGGATACAGCACCATGCTTGGAGTCAGGAATACTTAAGTTCTATGGTTACAGACACTTAACCTCTACCTAAGTTTCTTAAACTACAAATTGAGGATCATATCATTTACCCTCAAAGGTTGTTGTGAGGATCAAATGAGATCATATTTGTAAAATTATTAGCATAGTACCTGGTACATAGTAGGCATTTATTAAATGCTTATTTCCTTCTCCATATTGTTATCTTGGTCAGTTGGCTGGGTGTGAGATGAAACTTCAGTTCTTTTGATTGGAATGCTCTTGTTATTAATTATTTGGTCAGTTTTCATAGGGTTATTAACAGTCTGAAATTCTTTTGAGAATCGTTTATATCTTCTGTTTCTAGGGGAAGGGACCTTGGGCTACATATCTGTTAGTTTCATATATATCTTGGCTATCAGGCCTTTATCAGACCTATCTAACTCGTAGTTTTTTTCTTCAGTTGATAGCTTCTCTTTTTATCCTAATTCCATTGATTTTGTTTATGCAAAAGCTTTTCAACTTCAAGTGATCAGCATTATTTATTTTAACTTTTGTGACTGGCTCAAGTCCTTGTTCAGGTAAGAGTTCTCACCCTAGTCATAATACAAAAGGGATCTGAATTAATTTTCTTCTATATTTTCTATGACGTGACCTTGAATGCAGGCTATGTAAACATTTTGAGATTGTTATATATGATGTAAGTTTAGTTTAAACCCAATATCTGCCAAACTGCTTTCCAGTTTTCCCAGTTCTTCTTGTCATATAGGAAGTACTTACCCAAGTTACTAATATTTATCATTTTGCTGAAAGCTAGGTTACTGAGTTAAAATGTTTCTGATACTTTCATATTTAGTCTGTTACAATAATGTATTTTTGTATTTTTTAACATACTATCGGTCTTGATTAATGCTTTAAAATATAAAATGAAAGTCTAGAGGTTCTATTCCTCTCTTCATTTACATTTCTTTTCCTTGTTTCCTTTCAGACTGTAAAACTTGAATCCCTCTAAATGGATATTATTAGTTTGTCTAGCTCTATAAAGCATCTCCTCAGGACCACGACTGTTACAGCATTTAATCTGTAAATTAATTTGGGTAGCATCAATTTTATTATACTAGTGTGGCTAAGCCAGGAGCACTGAATATTTCAAAATGCAAGCCATTATTTTATTGTCTAGAGTATTTTAAATTGAATCTCTAAAATCTTATGCATCTTGGGAGATTATCTCCCAGATATCTTATGCTTTTGGTAGTCATTTGGAATGGGACTTCTCATTTCTTCTTAGATTCTGTATTGTTATACAGAAACACTGCTGATTGTGTGAGTTTATTTTGCATCCTGCTCTTTACTGAAGTTGTCTCATTTTCTTTTCTTATTCCTTGGGGATTTTTATGTAAACCATGTCAGCAAATAGGGATAGTCTTTGCCTTTGTTTTGACCTTTAGTTTATTTTTCTTGTTTTCCTGTTTCTAGTGTTCCTCAGTCACGTACAATATGAGTATGTATGTGTATTATTTTTAATGGTTTTTCTATTACAAAACTTCATAAGGGGGGGTCCTCTACCCTCCCCCCCATAAATGAAAGTTGTGCTTTGTCAAAGGTTTTTTGGTCTAACTATAATCATGTAGTTTGGGGTGGTTCTGTTTTTAATAGTATAGCAAGAATGGGTATTTCACATTAAAGAGGTGAAGGAAAGCTCTAGTGCCTAAGGGATAGACAGGAACTTCACTCATAATAGAATTGTCCCATGGAGTATAAAAATCTAGGAGAGTCTAGTCTTGAATTGGCTTAAGTTTGCCTCGAGTACTTACTCATTGGCCTAAAGGGTATACTTGTGTGTATATTTATTTCAACATATACGCACACATGTTATATATAAACACATAAATTTATATATACATATCCATACATATATGTATGAATTATTATGGAACCCTGGAGGCACTTAGGGATTTACCCAGTACTGGGGCATGCATTCTTACCAGCTCTCACTTCCAGTGATCTCTCTGGCTGCCACAATAGCCCATCAATCTTACAGGGAGAGCACAGGGGAATAGTAGGCATCAACCCCGCCTGCTGCTGTTCCCAGTAGCTCAACATGACTGGTATTCCAGTCTTCACTCCTCAAAAGCTTCCAAAGGTAAGTTCAAGAAGACATCACTAAACTAGTGAACTGTGGGGCAAAGTCTGTCTCTAGTTCTAGAGTGTGATATCTCCACAGCAAATTGGAGTGGGAAGTCTAAGAAGTCAGTTACAAAATGATTATGTTAACTTTTTATAATTTTGTACTAGTCTTATATCCCTGATATAAAACCAATTTGATCAGTGAACAGTTTTTTAGATATACTGCTGCATTTCGTAATTTATTTATTTTTTTATTTATTTTTTTTTTTTAAAGCAATTGGGGTTAAGTAACTTGCTCAAGGTTACACGGCTAGTCATTTGATTTATGCGTGATTTGATTTCTGAGGCCGGATCTGATCTCGGGTCATCCAAACTCCGAGGCCGGCACTCTTACTCACTGCGCCACCTAGCCGCCCCTTTAGGGCAATTGGGGTTAAGTAACTTGCCCAAGGTCACACGGCTAGGTTTTTGTTTGTGCGGATTAAGTGTCGGAGGCCGGCTCCGAACTCAGGTCCTTCTGATTCCAGGGCCGGCGCTCTATTCACTGCGCCACCCAGCCGCCCCCATTTCGTAATTTTTAATAAACAGAATGGTAATTAGGACTCCTTAAAAATTTCAAAAAGTAGAAAAAAGTACTGTAAAAACACTAAGAGGAATAGAGACATTGGTGCTAAAATTTTAAAATGTCAAACTCTGTCCAAATATTGTATTTTGGTTATAACTCAATTTAACGTCAGGATAGGTACAAAATCAAATTTTTATACTATATCACTAATCATTAGAATGAAGAATGGGCATCTTGGGTGATAGCAGAGAGGAGGTTGGAGAAAAGCATTGAAGAAACTGCCTGGTGGTTAAAAGTAGTCTAATCAGTTTAAAATTAGGGGAGGCCAAATAAAAGCTAATGACCAATCTGAAAAAGGTCAAAAATATATTCACTTGCTCATAAAGCACTGATTGGTTATATCCACTCAAACAACAGGAAGGGAGAAAGGAATAAGGATTTCTATAGCACCTATACAGCCAAGTGCCAAGCACTCTGCATTAAGCTCTCTACAAATATTATCTCATTTGATCCCCTCAACAACCTTAGGAGAAAGGCTGGCCCAAAGGGTATACCAGTGTATATATTAGAAAGTGCTATAATTCCCATTTCACAGTTGAGGAAACTCAGGCAAAGAGAGTTTAACCGACTTGCCCAGGGTCATGGAGTTAATAAAGGTCTTGAATTGAGATCTTTCTGACTCCAGGCCCATTGAACTATCCACTGGACCACCTAGATGCCTCAAGGGATACAAAACTGTTGTTAAGAGTAGATGAGAGAAACAGCTCGTCCAAGCCTCTCTGCCCCCAGATTCCCCACAAACTATGTAAAAAAGGACTCTGAACAACTTCTGGAGCCCCAGCACCCACAGAACGACACAGAGAAGCTAACCTCCCGCTGAGGACAGCCCAGCAGCCCGGCAGGAAGGACCAGCGCAGCGGTCTGGGACCTGGCAACGTGCAGAGCGCAGGAGCCCAGCCGAGCCGAGCCCAGGTCCCCGTGAGCCGAGGTTTTAGCCCCAGGGCGGCAGGGCCAGCAGCCAGCTGGAGGAACCCCAGAACACCAGGAGCTGTGGCAACTCCAGAATTATCAACATAGACATGCCTAGGACAAAGTAAGAGGTTAGTGTCCTATGGACTTTGGGACCTGTATTTGGGGAATGCGTCAGCTCCCTCCCCTGGGGCTAGAAGCCGCTGAGGAGACACGCCATTTTGTAGTTTTCAGAGGCATTTCTGGCTCCCAGCCTACAAATCGTGGGGAGATCCAGCGATCAGTCTTGGGGGGTAATCGCTCTTGCTTTAACCTCCCTGGATCTGGATTGTGATCTAGGGTGGAAGTTGTGGGTGGGTTTACAGCTTGCCAGAAACGGAAGTTGCCCCCCACACGTTCGGGACGAAAATTCCTCTATCTGGCCTTAAAGCCATAGTGTGGCAACAAGCCCAAAAGTCAAGCAATTAAGTGGCAACATGCCAAGGCAAAGGAAACAGAAAAATGCAACCCTAGACTCCTATTTTGGGGGCATAGAGCGGGAAAAGGACTGTGAGGTCAGAAGTCCTGCTCCAAAAGCCCCAGGGGAAAACATGAGCGGGTTGCAGGCCATAGAGGACCTTAAGAAGGACTTTAAAAATCAAATAAGAGAAGTGGAGGAAAAATTAGAAAGAGAAATGAGAAGGATGCAGGAAAAGTATGAAATGAGGGTCAACAGCCTGACTGAGGAAAACAACACCTTAAAAAATAGACTAGCTCAAATGGCAAAGGAGGCCCAAAAGGGCAATGAGGAGAAGAATGCCTTAAAAAGTCGAATTTGCCAGATGGAAAAAGAATCTCAAAAGTTCACTGAGGAGATTCATTCCTTCAGAGTTAGACTGGAGCAAATGGAAGCTAATGACTTTATGAGAAATCAAGATGCTGTTAAGCAGATCCAAACAAACGAAAGATTAGAAGGCAATGTGAAATATCTCATGGGAAAAACCACTGACCTGGAGAATAGATCCAGGAGAGACAATTTAAAAATTATTGGACTACCTGAAAGCCATGATCAAGGAAAGAACCTAGAAATCACCCTTCAAGAAATTCTCAAGGAAAACTGCCCTGATGTTTTAGATCCAAAGGGCAAAACAGAGGTTGAAAGAATCCACAGATCACCTCCTGAAAAAGATCCCAAAAAGAAATCTCCCAGAAATATTATAGCCAGGTTCCAGAATCCCCAGATCAAGGAGAAAATACTACAAGCGGCCAGGAAGAAACAATTTCAATATTGTGGAAACACAATCAGAATAGCCCAGGACCTGGCAGCTTCTACACTGAGGGATCAAAGGGCATGGAATATGATATTCCAGAGGGCAAAAGAACTGGGAATGAACCCAAGGGTCACCTACCCAGCAAAACTGAGTATTTTGTTTCAGGGGAAAATATGGTCATTCAGTGGAATAGAGGACTTTCAAGCATTCTTGAGGAAAAAACCAGAGTTGAATAGAAAATTTGACATCCAGATGCAAGAAGTAAGAGATGCCTGAGAAGGTAATCAGGGAAAAGAAATCAAAAGGAACTTATCAAAGTTGAACTATTTACATTCCTATATGGAAAAGCAATATCTGTAACTGATGATATCTTTCTCACTATGAAAATAATGGAAGAAGGGGATGTGGTCATATGAATACATATGTGAATGTGTGTGTATATGGTTACAGTTATATATGGACAGAGGGCATAGGTTGAATCTGTTGGGAAGGGAGAATACTCAAGGGATGAAATTATGAGGTGAGAGAGGAAAGTGGTAAGAGGAGATGGGGAGAGACATGGTAGGGTAAACTATCTCATGTAGGGGAAGTGGTTGCAAAGGAGGGGGAGAATAAGGAAGGCTAAAAAGGCAAAACCACATTCACATGGAATTTGGTTCAGGGAGAAAATGACATACATACTAAATGGGATATCTCAACCTGCAGCAGGATAGGGGGAAGGGGGATGAGAGGAGGGATGATGGAAGGGAGGGCATCCTTGGGGTGAGGGCAGGTTGGAAGTACCCACTATAGAAGAGGGACAGGATCATGTAGGGAATGGACCAGGTGGGGGTGGGATGAGTGGGAGGGAATTATAAGCAGCCTTGTACAATACATCTACCATGATAATGTTTTGCATAGCTAGACATGTACAACATATACTGAATTACTTATCTCCCAAGAAGGAATGGGTGACAAGGGAGGAAGGAAATGGATCTGAAATTCGAGGTCGTAACATTAAATGTTTCAAATATATATAAAAATACTATTATTAATACTCTTGCCTATAATTGGGAGATAAGATGTGCAGGCATTGGGACACAAAGATTCATCTTCCTCTAATGGAAAAGTCGATGGGGGTAAGGGAGAAGGTATGGGAGAGAGCAGATTGGAGGAAGTGATATCTTGTGGGACTGCTATTCAGGGAGGTTGGGTAGGGGAATAATGGGGGGAAAATGATTGTAACTCAAAATCTGGCGGAAATGAATGATGTAAAACAGAAGTTAATAAAGCATTTGTTTTAAAAAAAAAGAGTAGATGAGATGATGAAAACGTACAGCTGCTTCATTCTTAGCTTGCTCCTGTTTTCTCTGGCATGGAAAATGATCTTTGGCCTAGAAAGGACAGAGTAAAAATAGCAGCTAATAACTGGAAGATGATGCCCAAGATAAGGTAATAGAAGGAGAACACCTAGGTGTCCTTGATAAGTTTAGTTCACCAAGTCTGAACGAACTATACTTCCCAGGTTGCTGAAAGAACAAGTAGATGTGATGGATGCAACTGAAGTGCCAAAGGAATAGAGAAGGACAAATATTATCTCAATTTTTTAAAAAGAAAGAGAATAGAAACTGCAAATTATAGGCCAGTAAATCTGACTTCAATTCCTAGTAAACTTTTTAAAAATATTAGTAAAGACCAAGAACTGAAGCAGTGATCATCAAGTCTCATCACAGTTAAAAACAGGTCACTGTAGACCAACCTCACGTACCATTTTGCAGTATTTGAATATTTATGCAATGGACAAGAGGGAATTGCTACTACAGTAGTAGGTTGTCTGAAAGCTGGTTGGAAGGCCATATCCAAAGAGGCTGATGATCTGGCATCAACTTGGAAAAAAGTTAAAAGTACTTTTCCCAGGCGCTGTGCTTGATCCTATTCTGCTTAACATTTCTTTATCAATGACTTGGATAAAGATAAAGGTGTAATGCTTATTAGATTTTTATATGGCAGAGCAATGAAGGAGAGATTAGGCTAAAACATGGGGCTGAATCTAATAAAATAAAATTAAATGAAATAAATTATAAAGCCCTGCACTTAGATTTTTATGTAAATAAATACCTATGGGGTATGGAAGTCAACAGTTTATCTGAAAAAGATTTAGAGATTTTAGTAGGCTGAAAATACACTATAAATCAAAAGGTGAAGGCATATTAGGAATAGGAAAGGAAAGTAGAACTATGATTTCAATGACATCAGGAACTCTCAGATGAGAAAACTTCCATCTTCTAATACAGGTCAGTCAGTCAACCAGGATCTATTATGTACTTACTACATGCCTGGCACTGTGCTGAGCTCAGGGAATAAAAAGAAAAGCAAAATCAGTCCCTAAGATCCAGGATTTCAACTTCTAACAGGGAAGCAAACATGAAAATAACAAGGTACCTACAAGATAAATACAGAGAAACTGGAAGGTAATTACAGAAAGGAAGACATAAGCAATTAGTGGAAATGGGAAAGACCTGTGCTGCACTTTTAAAAAGCCAGGGAAACGACGAAAAGGCAAGGTGAGAAAATTTTCTAAGCACAGGTGATGGGATAAGGTGTGGAAGTAGGAAAGGGAGTGTCCAGAATGAGAAGAGAAACAGCAACTTCTCTGCACCTTATATCCTGAGAAAGCTGCACAGGATCACACAGTCAAGATGTGTCCAAGGCAGGCTTGGAACCCAGGCCTTCCTGACTCTCAGGCAGGCTCTCTTTGTTCTCTGCATTGAGATGTCTAGGACATCCCCAGGAGATGGATTATATCTTACCTTGGTCAGACCACAACTTGTAATCCTGAGTTCAAATCTTGTTACCACACTTTAGAAAAGACAATGACAAGCTGGAGAGAATGCAAAGGAGTGTAACCAAGATGGTGAAGGACCCTGAGATAAAGCCACATGAGACTCAATTAAGAGGAAACAGGGATGCTGAACTTGGAAAAGATAGTGAGGACATGAGAGACGACTTCAAGGACTTGAAGGGTTATTATGCAGGAGAAATTAGACTTGTTCTGCTCAGACCCAGAAGGCAGAAATAGGAGGGGAAAAAAGGTAGATTTCAATTTGATGTAAGGAGAAACTTCTAACAACAAGAGTAAACCAAACATGGTATCACATACCTTGGGAGAGTAGGTTCTGCCTCATTTGAGGTCTTTGATCATAGACTGGAAAGAATCTAATTCATTAGTGTTTTTGTTTTTTAAATTATATACCTACCAGTAAGGCTGTGTGTTAGGAGCTGGGAATACCAAGACAAAATGAAACAATGGTCTTGGTGCTCACAGAATTTACAAGGTCTATTGATGTCACCTCTGCAACATCTTGTGTTCTCTCCTCTGACACTGGCCCCACCCTAATGCAGGCCCTTGTCACCTCACACTGGACTATCACGCTATCTGCTAGGGGAATTGGCCTGCCTCAAGTCTCCCCCAGTCCAATCCATCATCCTTCTTTCAGTCAACAAAGTGATTTTCCTGAAGCAGAGGTCTGACCATGTCACACCTCCCTCTCAATAAACTCTAGTAGCTCCCTACTGCCCTCAGGAGGAAATACAAAATGTTCTGTTTGGCATTCAAAGCCCTTTATAACCTTGCCTTCCTCCTATCTGTCCAGTTAACTTAGACCTTACTCTCCAACACATATTCTATGATCCAGTGATGCTGGCCTCCTAGTTGTTCCACAAATAAGACACTCCATCTCTTGACTCTAGGCATTTTCTCTGGCTGTTCCCAGTGTCTGAAACATCCTCCCTACTTGTTCCTGAGAACCGACTTCTTTGGCTTCCCCAATTAAAATCCCATCTTCTATAGGAAGCCCTTCCCAAACCCTATTAATTCCAATGCCTTCCCTCTTTTAATTTTTTTCCTGTCTATCCCATATATAGCTTGCTTTGTATATATTTGTTTGCACTTTGCCTTACCCTGCGCCATTATAAGCTCCTTGAGAGCAGGGATTGTCTTATGCCTCTTTTTGTATCCCTAGCTCTTAGTACTGATCTTGGCATATAATAGGAGCTTAATGTTTACTGACATTGATTTTACTAAGGAGCACAACATGTTACAAATAAATATGTAATGTGAGGTAGATATTATATCCATTAACAATTGGAGGAATCAAGAAAGGTTTCTAATAGGAAGAGGAAGGAAGCTAAGGAGTCTATGAGGCAGAAGTGCATTTCAGGTATGAGGTACAGGCTATACAAAGGGATGGAGGTGGGAGATGGAAATATTTTGAATTCTGGGAACAGCAAACAGTCCAGTTTCACTGGAATACAGAGTGCATGATGGGGAGTAATATGAAATAAATCTGAAAAACTAGATAACTTTTGCCAAATCAAAATTTCTAAAGTCATAATCCTGACGTTTTCTTGCTCAGAAGCCTTCAATGTTTCGCTGGCCCCCACTGAAAACAAAACAAAACAAAACAAAACAAAACAAAACAAAACAAAACAAAACAACAAACCAAGAGTTTCACGTACTTCATAACCTGCCCCTAACTCTTCCAGCCTTATGTCCCACCACTCCCCTAGAGGTCCTCTTACCAAAACTGACACTGACTACTCACCAAACACATCTTGCACTAAATGTCTTTGCTCATATTATTTTTTCTATCTAGACTATACTTTCTCCTAGTTCCACCTAAGGCTCAGCTTAAATGCCACCTCCTCCCACAAAGCTCTTTCAATTGTAAGTTTTTCATCCTCTGAACTCTCACAATATTTTGCTTGTACCTAGTTGAAAGTACTGATTTGTATGTGTCTATCTTGAGCAAGTGCTATATTTTCTCTTTCCCTGAATGCTCCCATAACTATATACTGTGTCACATTCTACAGGCAAACAGTATCTGTTCAATAAATAAAAGTAAAATACATATTGTTTCATTAAGTGTCAAAGAAATTCCAACTAAGCTTTGATCAATGGTGATAAAGAGATAAGCCTGACAAAAAAACAAGTGGCTTTCATTAGGAAATTGTGAGAGATGAGGCTGGACAGAGAAAAAGTTTTATCAATATGAAGACATGTGATGTCAGAAGAGATGCCTAGATTTAGGAAACGGAATCACCACTGGCTTTTGAGCATAATAGTGAAATGATAAAAATGTCATTTTAGGACAATTAATCTGTTAGAGATATGCAGAAAAGAATGGAATGCCAAGGATATCAGGACTACTGGGATCTAAGCACAAGTTTTCCAGAATTTGAGTGAGGTGGTGACTCTGGCCATAGAGTGAAAAGCTTGAATCTGAAAGTCATTCCTCACAAAGAATTGGTAAAATGCAGGGACTAACAAAATTATGTATGAGGGAAGGAAAGGGAGCAGGGTGTGGAAGAGAGGGGATCGGATGGGATTGTATCGAGGTAGAGTGTGGAACTTTAAGGACAAGGAGGAGTTAAAGGTAATTTATCTTCACTACTGGAGTGGTTAGGGACAGTATCAAGCAAAATCATCAATTACCAAAACAAATCAATTTTAGTCCCTGCACCAAACCTAGGGTATGTGCTGGCAAAGCAAAGCAAAGAGGGGGACCTATATATTAAAAAATAAACAGGAATACTAGGTAACATATGCTAATGGTACAGACGACATTTTACAGTTCTTTTGTGAACTGGAAGAACTGAGAAGACCTGAGGTCAAATCCTGCCTTAGCCAATTATTGTTTGACCCTGGGCAAGCCACTTAACCTCCCTCTAAGCCTCAATTTCTTCATGTGAAAAATGGATGTAATAATACATATCTCATGGGGTCGCTGTGAGGATAAAATGAAATAACAAGTAGAACACTTTGAAAACCTTAAAGGGCTATCTAAACATTGGCTATCATCACTATCATTACTGCTCTGTCTCAAAGGAAGGACAAGCACTGAGAAAGGAAAAAGGTATTCTAGGCAGGGATGACAGTATAAGCAAGTAAGGATGCCAGTTTAAATGAGAGCATCTGTATAATGGCGTATAAGAAGTGGTAAGGCTGGAAAGGTAGATAGGGACACAGGTATATGCCAAACAGAACACTGTGTATTATAACTCCACACTAAGGAGTTCAGACTTTATCTGTAGACAATGAGAAACCAGTGAGATTTTCAAGTAGTGTATGGCATGTTATCAGATAAGGATCATTTATGTATAGAGTACTGCAAAGCTTACAGAGCTATAGAAATGTTAGCTATTGTGGGCAATGTGGCACTTTATAAAGATAAAAGATATGCAAAAGTAAATGATATAGAATAAAGAAGGGGAGACTGAAAATTAAAAGACCAATTTCATGACTGTTATAATCACTGAGCTTTGTGAAAATGAGAGTCTGGACTGGCACCAGGACTGGCACCTTGTGAATTACAACAAGACTGGAAAGGAAGGAATGGGTCCAAGAAACATTCCTTAAAAGAACTGACATGACCTGGTTATTGGCTGGCTGGAATCAAAGACAAATAAGTTTTCAAATCTGAGTAACTGACAAAAATGGGCAAGTTCAGAGGGAACCAGATGTAGAGGAAATATGTTTCCTTTCAGTTTGGACATGTTGAATTTAAAGTGACAGTGGTGATATCTAGAAGGCAATTAGAGATATAGCACTGTAGTTCAAATTAGGGTCAAAGGTACAGATCCAAAAGTGGATAAATGAAACCTCCAAGGGCCATCCTATAGAAGAGAAGAGCAAGCTAGCAAGCCCTGAGCCTTAGGTAATAGTCATATTTAGGAGATAAGAAGAAATGAAGTAAAGAACCAAAAGTAGCTAAGTATCCCTTTTCACAACACAGTGATCAAATTACTCAACTAAAAAAGTTTATGGCACCAGTGTTAAATGTCTTATTCAGTCAAATGCCAATAAATACAGACAAATATGAGAATTATAATTACCTTTCTCTACCAACAAATCAACTATCATTAGTGAAAGTTTCCTTTAAAAGGCTTAAGTACTACAAACAGAATATGTCTAATAGTGGAAGTTAAAAAATCCAATAAAAAATAGCAACGCTAAACAATTCATTTTCTAGGAACTTCTAGACTAGCATTCCCAAAATGCAGAAACTACAGGCTCCATAAGAGTAAATCAGTTCCTAAATAAAATTTATGTGTAAATGCCCATAATTCTAAAGAATACATTGACTTTCAAACAGCATATATTCTAAGCCTTTTCAGTAACAGTTACATATATAGTAATACGACCATTTTAATTATGCAAAGATGGGCAAACAGCTGTTATTTTTTATTTAAAGAGAAAATGCACAATAACTATAAAAATAACTGTCGTAACTATTGCCTAAATGATAGAAATTCTTAAACATTCTTTGAGATGAGTAGTTAGGTAGTGCAGCAAATATAGTGTTGGACTTGTAGTCTGAAAGACCTGAGTTTAAGTCCTGCCTCAGGTACTTATTAGCTGAGACCCTGGGTATGTCACTTTCCCTCTTTGGGCCTCAGTTTCCTCATCTGTGAAACGAGAAGGCTGGTCATGAGGTTTTCTAAGGTCCCTCCCAGCTCTAAATCTATAATCTTATGATCCTATGACTTTATAACTCTAATAAAACTGGTAGAGTCAAAAAAGGAATACAAAATTTAATATGTATGTTGACCATTAATATTTTGCTTGTGCTGCTAACTCCCACATTAAAAACAGGTATCAATTTTTCAATAATGATAAATATGGGCATATAAAACTCAGATGAATTGACTTACAGGTCTCAAACCAATTAACTGGAGTGACTGGTAACTTCCAGTTCTGGCTTATCTTTTGCAACTTTCTTTTAAATACAAAAGAGTATTATTTTCTACCTCTGTGAATCATGTACAACCTCACAGCTACAAACTATAGTCAGTTCTTATCATCTTTGTCATTGAAAACAAACATGTAAAGAATTCTGTCATAGGGGCGGCTAGGTGGCGCAGTGAGTAGAGCGCTGGCCCTGGAGTCAGAAGGACCTGAGTTCGGATCCGGCCTCAAGACACTTAACACACACACACACAAACAAACAAACAAACAAAAAACCTAGCCGTGTGACCTTGGGTAAGTTACTTAACCCCAATTGCCCTCCAAAAAAAGAAAAAAAGAATTCTGTCATGGAGGCTCCTTTCCCTGTATATAACCTAGAGGAGATGAGTAAAACACAGAAGATAGTTCCTAAAGGAAGAAAATATAGTGGAATAAGATTTTTTTAATGCCTAGTTTTGAAGATATACAGATAACTGTCTGATGTAAATTTCTCTCCAAATCTTTTTTTTGTTTTTAGTCAGAAAGCACATCCTCTAGTATTTCTTGCTCACTTATAAATGCAGAAATAAAGGGCTAAAAAAGCTTTAAGTGAACAAAATAACAAGAATAAAAGCAGCTTCTTAATACTAATTGAGAATCACTTTGTAACTATGTTAGAAAATAGCTTGAGTTATTTGAAGAAGGATGAAGGAAAAAATTAAAAAGAATGTAGTCTGCTAAGTCAAAAATGTTGTTTCAAAAGAAAAAATGAAGACAGAAATAAGAAATTAAAGCAATAAAATAAAGTCTTTAAAGGACTTCTTTCTGATGAGAAAAGTCCTAAGAAATTTTGCTAAGCTTCATATTCCAAGAATAAGGAAAGAATAACTTTAAGTGATCTTTAAGAAATTCATGTATATTTAATAGTCAATGTGGGTCTCAGCTATTTGTGGAGAGGGACTTAAAGAGAGATCACAAAACTGACTTAAATACCTAATGAAGAAAGATGGTAGAGAGAATAGGCTGATATACTCAAATAATTTTTATACCTCCAGAGATTCCTTTTAGAAGAGAATCAGTGACTCATTTTAGAGCAGTTAAGTTGGAGGTATCATCCTGAGGGCCAACGCTTACCTCAGTAGCCTGTGTCTTAGGAGCCTTTGCTGAAGTCAGGAGGTCCATCCAGTATTATTCCAGGTGACAGATAGTCAGACATGACTGAGAAAGAGGCCACTTCTGCTATGAATTTGTCCTCTGGGTCTGCGGATTAGGAGAGACAGAGGAGCCAGTATTGGATGGTTACTAAGCCATCACTCAAGTTTGACACAATGGCCCCTTTTTTCCCGTTGTAAGATGCTTTGAAAATGCTCCATCCTAACACTGGTGATTGAAGAAGATGGTATTTGACAGAAATGTAGTAGAATGAGAATACCCTGAAGGAAGTGAAATAATGAAGAAAAGTTTACAACATAAGGTCCTTTGAACTTATTTGTCTATGGATTAAAATATCCACCCAGAAGGACAGAATGAAAAGTGAAAACAGAAACAGTAAACTGACCAAAAGGAAGTAAACTGTTCATTTCTGGAAGTAGGTTAACTTCTCCCAAAAGAAAGCAAATTTACTCATTTTCAGGAAAGATCAGGTATAATTTTTTTTTTTGCTTTTTGGAGGGCAATTGGAGTTAAGTAACTTGCCCAAGGTCACACAGCTAGGTTTTTGTTTATGTGTGCTAAGTGTCTGAGGTCGGATCCAAACTCAGGTCCTTCTGACTCCAGGGCCGACACTCTACTCACTGCATCACCTAGCTGCCCCAATCAGGTATAATATTAAAAATCACTTGACAGCACTTTCTTAATTTTCAGGACCTCAAATCCCTAAGGCAAGGTCTGCTTACATATGAAAGATTACACTAGCTACTAAAAATTATTGTTAAATAACTCAAAGCTGCTATAATTAAGGTGTATTCATATAAAAAGACAAAATAATACATATTTCCATGAGATCTTCATGCAGTGACCCACATTTAATAATAAGTGAAATAAAAAACAATGTCCAGAAATTATTAAGGATTCTTCTAAAGTGATGTTATTTTGAAAGTAAAAAGACAACACTCAAGTATAAGTTTCACATATTTCTGACCTAAGTTCACTCATTCAGGAAATTGTGATTAATTGTATAGGTGTTCTTCTCCAGTACTCTGGGTTATTATCTGCAAGGTCATCTACCCTTGAAATAATTAATGCCTCTACTAAAAAAATATGAAATCACAATTTACAGAAGTGGTGTTTTATTCTACAACAAAAAATGCTACTGTTCTTACAAAAGCAATTATGAAACACTTCATATGTACAAAGAACTGCAAAATGCCATTTAAGCAGAAACAATGTGATTTATGGGAGACTTAACAAGTAATAAACAAAAACCATCAAAGAATATAGGAAACAATAAAGAGCACTGAAATAACTGCATGCATTTTCAACTTCCAATATTAAAAATGTATCTCTAATGCTAGATAAATGAAAGCCATTTCCCTCCTCTCCTTAGAGAGGGCAGACTAGTTACTATGTTGGTCAATTCAGCTCAATAGCTTTTCTTTGTCACAAGGAAAGGCAGTGGGGAGTAAGGTACACTGGGAAATTAATGTCAAAAAACAATGGGAATAAAAATAAAACAGAAAAAGATCTAATCTTTCAGAAGAAATAATTCTTTGAAGTTAATAAAATATTTATCATGAAAATGAGTAGCTAAACTATCACACTTAAATTAACCTATAAAAAGGAATAATTCTGATTGTTTACCTTTCCAATTAGGCAAAGATTATTTAAGCACACCATACGATAATAGATATTTAGAAATAGTTTAGAAAGAATGTTTAGAAACCAAATATGGCAAAAAGTTAACAGATATTTCTACAATTACACAGTTTCAGGCTGTAAGAAATTTTTTGAATAACATCCAATGCTATGTGTAGACTAAGCACTTGTAACTCTAATTAAAAAGAAATCCTATAAAGTATCCTCAATATTATTTTGATACAATAGCCGTGTGTGTTTTAAGAATGACAGGACAACAGCATGGTTTTGGAAGGTGTAGGCTACATTCTACTTTTCTATGTTTAAGACAGCAAATGGCTTCATGATTCATGTAACAATGAAGAATACTTATAAGATTTAATCTGCTTCACCAAAATGTCAATGTTGACTTTTCAGAAAAGAAGAGGTGCAATATATTAGCTATCCAATGCCAGAGAAGTTATTATAATTGGATTCAACTGTTATGGAGAAGTTCTTGAGGTACTATTAATAATGTCTAAGATAATAAAACTTTTTACTTGCTATTATATAGGTAGAAGGACAGTACTAACAACCATTTGCCCCAAGCATGAGATTTCTCTCAGATGGTTTTGTCTAGAAATGAAATGAATACATTCAGAGGAGGTGACACTAGAAAAATCCATTTCTATAAATACACATCAACTATATAGATAAATTTTGCCTAAGGTAGACCATGCTTTTCTAGGCAGGACATTTAAAAAAAGTAATTTGCCAAATACCCTAGCTCTTAAATAGGAAGCTTTTTGCACTTAAAAATGACCTCTGAACAGAAAGTTGTTCTTTTACCCGTAGCATTCTTCTTATTCCTTGACTTTTTTTTTTTTTTTTTTTGCTTTTTGGAGAGCAACTGGGGTTAAGTGACTTGCCCAAGGTCACATGGCTAGTATTTGTGTTAAGTATCTGAGACCAAATTTGAACGCAGGTCCTCCTGATTCCAGGGCCGGTGCTCTATTCACTGCGCCACTTATTCTATTACTCTTACATCAAAATACAAGTTTTGTAACAACAAAACCTCAGATCATACATATCACCTATCAAGAAATGCTGAAGAACAAAACATGTTGGTCACCTAAGACATAAAAGGCTACAAAAAGTAAAAGGCAATCCTTTAAACTGCATATAAGATGTGAGATACAAAACAAAACAACGTAACACCATGACAGAGATTATCTACTCTTTATTGCTGAAACATTTAGGCAACTTGTACACGATCTAAGAATTCTTTAAATAGACACCTCTGATAGTTTCTGACCATAATAAAATGACTAAACAGCCTTCTAAGAAGGTAAAATAAAAATATTCAGTTAAAAGACATAACAAAGACAAATTTAAAACAGTACTTTTATTTTAACCACCATAAAATCTAACATTTCAAATCTCGGTCCTAAAATTTATGGAACAGAAACCTGAAATGAAGCTTCTCTGTAACACACACATACAGACATTCAATTGTGGGGCCTCTGACAAGTTGCATCCCAAGTCATAAGTGACCTAAGCATGTGACCAGACTGAAGAGTCTAAACAGTCAGTCAGAACTGATGATAATGTGAAGAATCATAAATTGCTCTATTGAAAATTCACACTCCACTACCCTCCTAAATGCAATGATTATAGTGAACAGGACTGCAATCATCATTTTTGAAATGAGTAATATAGCTTGAATTATATATTCCTTTGACAGTCTAACAACCTGACTTCGTCTTTCTAGGAAAAGAATATATTAGAGAAAAAATAGAAGTCTGAGCAGGAAAGGAAGTTTAGAATCATGTTAAAATGTAACAAAGCAATGTATTTTCTTGTTCCTTAGGCAGCACAGATGGTACTCTAATAACCTAGATAGTTCTTTTTCAAGACTGAGGCATCAATGTTTGTTTATTAGGAAAAAGAAGACTACAAGAACCCTGATTTGATTGATAAAGAAACTATCTAATAGGAATGCAATCAGCCTCCCTAATTGTAGTGTCTGCTAAGACTCAGTTCTCAGTCCAATGTACTTTCCTCTTGCCACACTTTCTTGGCAGAGTGATCCATTTTCCACACTTCAGTGTCCACTTCAACAATAATATTTCTCAAATCTATATTTTCAGTTTCATATTTCAAAGTTCCTTCTATGAAAGCTGTTTGGATGTACCACCATCTGAAATACAGGTTTAAAATAGAAATTTCCTTCCCAAATTTTCCACTTCTGTCAACAATGCTCACTTCATTTGAAAATCCCTAACCATAAAACGTCTTTCATTCATAATTTTTCCTCAAAAATTCAAATTCTCTTTGCCACATACACATTACCATCATTTCATTCAGGCTCTATGCCTAAGTTATAGCAACAACCTTCTAGCTGGGTTACTTGGTTCTAATCTCTGCCCTACAGATGGCAACGGACTAACGGAGGTTATGTACTCTAACCCAGTACTTAATGGTTGAGGAAAATGAGGCTAAGAGGGATAAAGAGGTTTGTCAAAACTAACACAGCTAGTTAGCAGGGAACCACAACTCAGTTCTCCTAACTTCCAGATCAGAAATGTCCTCACTATACAAATCCGTTTCCCTTCTCCCTTACTTTACCTCTTACACAATCATCTACAATAACTTTTTTTTTTTTTGCATTTTGGAGGGCAATTGGGGTAAAGTAATTTGCCCAAGGTCACACAGCTAGTTGTGTGTGTGTGTGTGTGTGTGTGTGTGTGTGTGTGTGTGTGTGTGTGTGTTTTAAATGTCTGAGGCCAGATCTGAACTCAGGTCCTCCTGACTCCAGGGCCGGTGCTCTACTCACTGCACCACCTAGCTGCCCTACAATAACTTTTCAAAGCATTTCAAATGCAACTCAAACTCCAGCCTGGAATTCAAAGCCCCACATAATCTGAGTCTAGTCTTTCTATCCAATTTTACTTGCTGCTATTCTCCAACCCATACTATTTCAGTCAGGCAGATTTCTTTACCCACTTTGAATATAAGAAGCTCTTTCCTTCCTCCAGAATGTTTTGCTGTCCCTTTCTCACAGTCCAAGTCCTAGTCATCCTTACAGGTCTCCTTCCCAATCATATTGCTGCAGCTTGCTCTGCGTATTTCAGCCATGAATTATACTGCATCACACAATGTGCTCTAATTTCAGCATGCTGTGTGTTAATAACATTCACCCAACTAGACCATGCTTTGTGAATTGAACTGTTAACTAACATTCCAAGTGAGTTTGTATATTAGGAGTCAGCAATAACCAAGACTGCTATTTACTTATCAACACTATACTTCTTTTAGCTCTACCAAAAGACACAATTTTATATAATTCCCTGCATAAAGTACATTTTACATTATGAACAGATATGAGAAGTGAGCTAATGGATTCCGTTTGTTCAAATGGTGTAGGTTACCGAATGTTTTGGCAACCTTAGTTCAGCTCTTTGTGCAACTGGCTAAAAAACCTGACCTTTATAATAGCACTTCCATCTAGTCTCATATTAAATATTCATTAAAATCCTGAGGCAGATATAGACATACTATTATTTTCATTCTGCAGATAAAGAAACCAGGACGCACAGAAGTTGTGACTTGTACTGGAAAGTGTTAGATGTAGAAATTGAATCCAAGTCTTTCCTAAGTCCAATTTCTTCCCACTAAACCACATTGCTTCAACTAGTAATACAATGTTTATACTCAATGATGCTTAACAAATAGACCAAAGGCTCCACTGCTCTCTACATATATGAAGAAAGTACACTAGTTTCCTAGCATATGAATGATTATATTATGCAATTCCATTGCGCAGACAAGGTTTTCTATAAAATAGACCTGTTTCCTTATCTGTACAGTAATGCAGTTAAACTGTAAGGGTCCTTCCAGATCTAATAATATATAATCTATAAAAAAGAAATCTCTGAATTGTTCCAATAGATTCAATTCCCCATTAGACTTCCAAACTCCCCATTTACTACCTAGCTGAGCACTTTTCACACACTTATAGGAACTAGAAATTCATTTCATTATTTGTTCAAATAAAAGAACTGAGAAGGTAAAATCTACTAGGAAAAAAGAACACAAAACATTTTAAAACAAAATAGAAATGATTTCTCAATTTGCTCCACCACTTCTCTTTATTAGATGGCTTAACTAGTAACAAAGTATATTTGTTTTCTTTAGTTCTTGGTCAACATGCACCCTATTACAAATGAATATGATTAAAAGAAAGACATTTTTCCCTCTATTCTATCAATATCTGGAAGTCCCAGAACTTACCACATCACTAGCACTGGAGAACTCATTATTAACTAGACTTTCAAGAGCCATCCATCGAACTGGTCTATTTTCATTGTCCCCTAGACAGTGATAATCCATGGGGAATAAGTCTCTGGATAGGGCATTATCAGTGATCTTTACCTGAAGTGTATCATCAATGCTGGAAACAAAAAAAAAAGAGACAATGAAAAAGATGAATCATGGTTATTATTTAAATATACCTTTGTAGTATATGTCACAAATCAAGGGAATATTCATCATTATTAATTGATAATAATAACATAGTACTTACACACAGTTTCTAGCAGCCAGATCTTTGTGAATGACCTCCCTTCTTGCCAAATAGCTCATTCCACAGGCAATCTGAATAGCCATATGTACCAGATCTTGCTGGGAAATTGCCTGCAATTTACAATGGTAATGTCAAATAATCAAAACAAAATACCTCCAATATAACTGATGCCTTCCTCCCTTCATACTTCTCTAGTCCATATCTAAATATTTCTTTCCACCTAAAGCCTCATTTCTAGAAGCTAGATCTGGACTATAAATATCATTATACTAGATAATGTATTTCAATTGTTAAAAGTGTTTAAATGAGTATCTTCTTCCAGTTTATAAAATGCATCAGAAATGAGTCAAATGATCACTCTGACCTTGAGAATAATGTGAGAAAAGATGGGCAGCATTTACAACTCTTTAAGAGATGTACTGTTAAATTTTTTTCAGGGTGCTACAAGATCTATCTAGCAACAAAACTTCAGGATTCTGCTGAATTCACTGCAGATTGTCATCAAAAACAGTGGCTCTCAGTGTGAGAAGACCAAACAATTAACAGTTCTTCTTAGAATACCACAAATAGGGCTAAACACAGTCCATAGATAGATTACATATATCTGGACACACACACACACACACACACACACACACACACACACACACATATATATAATATGCCTATAAATCCATAAATATGTGTATAAATAGGTATATAAATAAATTTAATTATATTATAGAAAGATGCCCATCTATCTACATACTGTTTTTATATATACATATACCAATGATGTAAGTGCACTTAGCTATAATTTTTTTTATAATCTATTATATAACCTATTTTCTAGTACAACTCAGATTATGGTCATGAGTAATTATATTTGTAATCCTGAGCAAGGAACTCTGAACTCTGTATCTTTATCCAAAGGACTAAAGGTAATGCTTTTACAGAAATGTTTAAGCATTATTGTATTTAATACAATACATTATTGTATTAAAGAGTTTTAAACTACAATGAATAAATGCATTTTGAAAATAAATTCAGCAAAATCAGCAACAATTTGGGGGGGGTTAGAGAGAGGGTAAACACTCTGGTCAAGTCAGAGGAATCATAATTCATTTTCCTTTCAATACAGCCTGACAGGTTTTTGTTTTCTGTCCCATGTTTGTCTTCTTTCTTTAATGCTTTTGATTTGCCATTAATTTCTAAATTCATAAGCATTTTTCTACCTCTTCTAAGGATATTAGCATAAGTTATTTATTACTGATATTTGGGCAAGTTTCTCTTACCTGAGGATTGTTGGCCTCAACTAATTTGCACTGTCGTAAGAACAATTTAAGGTTTCCCCAGTTCATATATGGCAATAACACCATGGGTTTTTCTCCTTCTTCTATACAAACATGAGTGATAGGAAGCAGATTTCTACAAAATGGACACAAAATAGGAAAGAGAAAAACAAGTAAAATCCAAAACCTCAGTTACCTATTTTAACAAATGGGATAAAAGGCAAAAATAATCTGGAAAAAAGTATTTTGAATATAAACTGTAAAACAAAGACACAGTATTCAAAACATATAGAATGAAAGTCATTCCTTAAAATAAAACACATAGTTAAAAAGGGTAGAATTTCTCCCTCATTACACTGCAAATTAATTTTCTTGACCAACAGCCTGATGTAATTGGAAAAGAAATGAACGTGAGACAGAAGACTTGGGGTTGAATATTTGCTACCTGTTGCCTTATTCAAGATATTTTTTTCCAAACTTGTTTCATCATCTATAAAATGTGGAAACTCCCTTCATGGTATTTAACCAACTACTCCTTGATTTATAATCTTAAGAGAACTGAGTGGAGAACTGAAAGGTTAAGTAGTTTGCCTGCTCCTAGTCTCACAACCAGTATATCTCAGGAAGAACTTGAACCCAGGTTTTCTGGATTCCAAAGCTGGCCCTCTACTATGTAAGACAGGTTGCCTTTTCATGCTACTCTAAGAATTAACTTTTAAATATGGATCAAAGGGGAGCTATTTTAGAAACAGTTTTCTAAATCTAATTTGCTTGCTTTATGGAAATTAAACAGGAAAGCCTGGCTGAAAATGTCTTTAATGTTTTACCTTTTTTTTTTTCATGTAAAGAACATAGTTTCAATTCCAAATCACTGGTTGTTGGACAACACTGACTTTCTTCAGACATGCATTCCCACTGAAGTTTTGGTTCTTACATCAAATGGATGTAGAACACACGGAACAGAATGGTACTGGAATCTTTGCTGCTACTTGATGTACTCAATCAGTGGTCAAGGCATTAGTTGGTCAACAACTATTAAGTATGCCTAATCCTAATTAAGCCTTTCTCTGCCTCCAAACCAATCTTACTAGGTAAAACAAACATTACCAGGGCTTAGGGTAGGTAACAACAGTAACAATCTTCATAAAGTACATCTTACCACTAACTTGCTCAAAACCCTTCAATGATTTACCCACTGGATATCAAATAAAGTCCAGACAATATGTGATATTCAAATAGACCCAACCTATCCTTCCAGTCTTACCAAAAATTTCTCTGCTATACTATAGCCAAGATGGACTATACTCCCTGTTCCCCAACCACAATTAGCATATTCCCATCTCTGTGTTTCCTGTGTTCTTCCCTCTACCTAGAATACTTTCCCCCTTACTTCCAACTGAAATCTTACTGTGTCTTCCCAAAGATCAATCTAAATTCTATATTCTCCATCAAGCTTTCCTTCTCCTTACTCCAAAATTACCACGATTTCTTAATTACCAAATTAGATGGGCTTTCCTCAAGCCTTACCCTTCTTCACCTCTTTTTGACCCCACTGATCAGCCTCTCTTTCTGAATTCTTTCCTGATGACCTTTCTGTGACACTATTCTCTCTAAGAGCTGTCTCCCTAAATAGTTTGATTGCTCCTTCTACAGTTTCATGGTCTTAAAACTCATCCATCCCTTGCCCACTAACTGTGAGTATGTACTATGGCTGACTTAGGCCCACTTCTCTCTATACATTTTCTTCCCTAAGACTCCTTTATCAGTTCCCATAGACTTGATTATCATTTCTATACAGATGATTCTCAGATATATAGATCTAGCCCCAACCCTGTTTATTTTGGCTCCAGTCTCACATCACTAATTATCATTTGGACATTTTGAACTGGATGTCCCTGAGACTTCTCAAATCCAACAAGACCAAATGAACACCTTTATTTTCCTCAAAATTCATTTTTATGCCAAACTTCCCTATTTCTTTTAAAGGCATTACCATTTCCTCAATCATTCAAATTTTGAAACTTTAGTTTCATTTTTGTCTCTTCCTTCTCACTTTATCCCTTAAGCCTACCACATCTTGTCATTTTAATGCCTATAATACCTCTCACATCCTTCCTCTTCTCTCTACTCTCACTTCTCCAGTTTTAGACTCTTACCATCTCTTGCTTGGATTATTACAACAATCTCCTAATTGGTCTCACTACCTCAAGACTTCCCATTTTAATCCGTCCTTCATTTCCTACAGTGAAGGTAAGACCATACCACTTTCCCACCAAAATTCTTGAGGTTCCCTTTTCCCTTCAGGATCAAATATGAACTCAGGCATTTAAATTTCTTATAAGCTGACTCCAAACCGTCTTTCCTCTTGTATTATATGTTCTCCATCTTCACAAATCCACAATCTAATCAAACAAGGTAATTTTTGCTGATAAAGCATAGAAATAAGAAACCATAAAAAGCTGGAAGTGATAAAGAGAAATTCAGTCAACTATACAAAAGTTCTTTGGCACAAACCACATCAAATGACATGCTGCTGATAGGACGTTTTCTTGTAATTAAAAAACTTGCCTTCAAGATAAAATGTTATATATGTACTAATAACTACTAACATATATGCTGTATGTAATTTAATACAAAGTAAGCCACTGTACCTAAGTACAGAAGAAGTTAGTAGGAATTTAAGACTATTATGACTTGGAAATGGGGGTATGTACTTAGAAAGTATTAAAGCAGATGCTAACCTAGGTTGTAGATTAAAAGGAGTAAAAATAACTCTCAAAATTTCATGCATGGGGATTTTTTTTATCTTTTTCATAAGCAACCAGATTTTGCAAATACATTATGTGCAGCACTTTTAATGCAAGGAATACTTTTTTGGCCTTTTCTAAATTCTATCTTCATTAAAGAAGAACAAAACTGTCTAGACAAGAAAAACAGGAACACTACCAAGAAAAAATAAATGTGAAATGATTGCTTTGAGAGGGGCAATGACTTGCAGCAGGAGGCGCACTGGAATAGATAAGAATCCTCTCCAATTATCTTTGCCCCTAAGCCCACACATCCTGCAACCTTTTCTACTTCTGTTGAGGGAGCCACTAATCTTCTAGCCACACAACTTCATAACTTCCTCATATCTATGTCCAATCAGTTTCCACATCCTATCAATTATAGATCACCATCTCTCATGTCCCTCTCCTTTTTAATCACATGGCCATCATCCTAATTGAGAACTTCATCACTTCTCTTCTGAACTACTTCAATATCCTCTTAATGCATCTCCCTGATTCCTATTTCTCTCTTCTCCAACCTCCAATAAGTAGAGCTGACAAAATAATCTTCCTAAAGCAGAGTTGATCTTGGTACTCCCCTGCTCAAGAAGTTTCAATGGCTCCATACTGTAGCTAAGATAAATACAAAATCCGCAGCCAAGCACTGAAAGCATTACAAGATCAAATAACTGAGGAAACAAAGGTTCAAGCTTCTAAGCATGTTAATTTATTAAGCAATGCATGCTGAGTACATAACAAATCAGGACCAGACCTCCTCAGCTTAGAGTTGGACCTCATACATTATGAAAGACAAATTTTTATGCATTAAAAACAATCAAATAAGGGGCGGAGCCAAGATGGCGGAGTAGAAACAGCTCTTCCAAGCCTCTCTGCCCCCAGATTCCCCACAAACTATGTAAAAAAGGACTCTGAACAACTTCTGGAGCCCCAGCACCCACAGAACGACACAGAGAAGCTAACCTCCCACTGAGGACAGCCCAGCAGCCCTGCAGGAAGGAACAGCGCAGTGGTCTGGGAGCCGGCAGCGCACAGAGTGCAGAGCGCAGGAGCCCAGCCCAGCCGAGCCCAGGTCCCCGTGAGCCGAGGTTTTAGCCCCAGGGCGGCAGGGCCAGCAGCCCACCTGAGGAACCCCAGAACACCAGGAGCTGTGGCTACTCCAGAATTATCAACATAGACATGCCTAGGACAATGTAAGAGGTTAGTGTCCTATGGACTTTGGGACCTGTATTTGGGGAATGCGTCAGCTCCCTCCCCTGGGAGCTAGAAGCCGCTGAGGAGACACGCCATTTTGTAGTTTTCATAGGCATTTCCGGCTCCCAGCCTACAAATCGTGGGGAGATCCAGCGATCAGTCTTGGGGGTAATCGCTCTTGCTTTAACCTCCCTGGATCTGGATTGTGATCTAGGGTGGAAGTTGTGGGTGGGTTTACAGCTTGCCAGAAACGGAAGTTGCCCCCCACACGTTCGGGACGAAAATTCCTCTAGCTGGCCTTAAAGCCATAGTGTGGCAACAAGCCCAAAAGTCAAGCAATTAAGTGGCAACATGCCAAGGCAAAGGAAACAGAAAAATGCAACCCTAGACTCCTATTTTGGGGGCACAGAGCGGGAAAAGGACTGTGAGGTCAGAAGTCCTGCTCCAAAAGCCCCAGGGGAAAACATGAGCGGGTTGCAGGCCATAGAGGACCTTAAGAAGGACTTTAAAAATCAAATAAGAGAAGTGGAGGAAAAATTAGAAAGAGAAATGAGAAGGATGCAGGAAAAGTATGAAATGAGGGTCAATAGCCTGACTGAGGAAAACAACACCTTAAAAAATAGACTAACTCAAATGGCAAAGGAGGCCCAAAAGGGCAATGAGGAGAAGAATGCCTTAAAAAGTCGAATTTGCCAGATGGAAAAAGAATCTCAAAAGTTCACTGAGGTGATTCATTCCTTCAGAGTTAGACTGGAGCAAATGGAAGCTAATGACTTTATGAGAAATCAAGATGCTGTTAAGCAGATCCAAACAAATGAAAGATTAGAAGGCAATGTGAAATATCTCATGGGAAAAACCACTGACCTGGAGAATAGATCCAGGAGAGACAATTTAAAAATTATTGGACTACCTGAAAGCCATGATCAAGGAAAGAACCTAGAAATCACCCTTCAAGAAATTCTCAAGGAAAACTGCCCTGATGTTTTAGATCCAAAGGGCAAAATAGAGGTTGAAAGAATCCACAGATCACCTCCTGAAAAAGATCCCAAAAAGAAAACTCCCAGGAATATTATAGCCAGGTTCCAGAATCCCCAGATCAAGGAGAAAATACTACAAGCAGCCAGGAAGAAACAATTTCAATATTGTGGAAACACAATCAGAATAGCCCAGGACCTGGCAGCTTCTACACTGAGGGATCGAAGGGCATGGAATATGATATTCCAGAGGGCAAAAGAACTGGGAATGAACCCAAGGGTCACCTACCCAGCAAAACTGAGTATTTTGTTTCAGGGGAAAATATGGTCATTCAGTGGAATAGAGGACTTTCAAGCATTCTTGAGGAAAAAACCAGAATTGAATAGAAAATTTGACATCCAGACACAAGAAGGAAGAGATGCCTGAGAAGGTAATCAGGGAAAAGAAATCAAAAGGAACTTATCAAAGTTGAACTATTTACATTCCTATATGGAAAAGCAATAACTGTGACTGATGATATCTTTCTCACTATGAAAATAATGGAAGAAGGGGGTGTGGTCATATGAATACATATGTGAATGTGTGTGTATATGGTTACAGTTATATATGGATAGAGGGCATAGGTTGAATCTGTTGGGAAGGGAGAATACTCAAGGGATGAAATTATGAGGTGAGAGAGGAAAGTGGCAAGAGGAGATGGGGAGAGACATGGTAGGGTAAACTATCTCATGTAGGGGAAGTGGTTGCAAAGGAGGGGAGAATAAGGAAGGCTAAAAAGGCAAAACCACATTCACATTGAATTTGGTTCAGGGAGAAAATGACATACATACTAAATGGGATATCTCAACCTGCAGCAGGATAGGGGGAAGGGGGATGAGAGGAGGGATGATGGATGGGAGGGCATCCTTGGGGTGAGGGGAGGTTGGAAGTACCCACTATAGAAAAGGGACAGGATCATGTAGGGAATGGACCAGGTGGGGGTGGGATGAGTGGGAGGGAATTATAAGCAGCCTTGTACAATATATCTACTATGATAATGTTTTGCATAGCTAGACATGTACAACATATACTGAATTACTTATCTCCCAAGAAGGAATGGGTGACAAGGGAGGAAGGAAATGGATCTGAAATTCGAGGTCGTAACATTAAATGTTTCAAATATATATAAATACTATTATTAATACTCTTTTGCTTGTAATAGGGAGATAAGATGTGCAGGCATTGGGACACAAAGATTCACCTTCCTCTAATGGAAAAGTCGATGGGGTATGGGAGAAGGTATGGGAGAGAGCAGATTGGAGGAAGCGATATCTTGTGGGACTGCTATTCAGGGAGGTTGGGTAGGGGAATAATGGGGGGAAAATGATTGTAACTCAAAATCTGGCGGAAATGAATGATGTAAAACAGAAGTTAATAAAGCATTTGTTTAAAAAAAAATAAAAACAATCAAATAAGAACAATTAATTAAAAGAAAACAATTAACCAGAACACAAAATCAGGTAATCTGATTTCTAACTGGAGAAAAGATTAGGGACATTACAAGTTAGGAAGGGGAAAGCTAATGTGTGCAATTCCTTGAAATCATAAAAAGATATCCCACTTCCCCTTCCACTCCCCCCAAGTATGTGTATTCAATCAAAGGCCGTGGAAACAGTAACTGATTGACTAGTACAGGGCCAGAAACCCAGACATATGGGTTGCTTGAGATGTATAATTGTAAGAAACCTCTTTGTGAGAATCTTTGGATCTGAGAAGGTTTCTGGTCACCATAATGTAAGTCCTTATTTAAGGCCTCTAAGAAGCAGGTAGAGGGGGCTCACTTTGAGAAGTGTTGTGTGATTTGACCAGATGAGACTCTGGGAAGCCGTTGTGGAGAGCCCCCCGGCTTTGAAAACCCAGATGTTGATGCTTCCCTCTCTGTTAACTGTGATTTGGTATTGATATAATGTTCGGACAGTTTGGAAGCCTGTCTTTGATCTGTAAGTTCTGTAACTCTGAAGTTCGGGGTGCTGACCTTTTCCCCCCCGAACTAGGCAATATATGTTTGTTTGATTAAAGTAAGCTCGTTGACCCATTTTGAGTTGCTTTCCTTTTGAAAAGCAGATCTAAGAACCTGTGTTGGCAGCTACCCTGGGGATATTGGGGTGCTTGCTGCTACAAAATGGCGACGAGGGATGGGATCTGCTGAGTAAAAGGAAAGTATGGGGGCTGGGATAATTGTTTGTTTCCCAGTTGTGGTAGCTGTGATTCTATGGAGCCATGGAGCAGGAGAGAAGAACGGCTTGCATGCTGACTTTGCTGAGCTGAGAGCAGGAATGGTGAGCTGCCTGCATGGAGACCTGTGGAGAAGCCTGGAGCTGCTGCCTTCTGCTGGAGGAGAAGGAACCCAGGAGTTTGGAGTTCAGCCACAGGACAAGATAAGGACTGTGAGACAAAGCAGGGGCACTGAATGTGTTTCCTTGCTTCATCCCACAGTTTGGGACCCAGGAGGAGGATGGACTTGTGACTGGTGGGTGGGTTGAAGTGCCATGGACCCCAAGGACCCCACTTTGGTTTTGTTGCCCAGCTCCCTCTCTGGACTTGGAAGCAGGGGCTGGAGCAGTGTTGTGGAAAGGACACCCCCCTCCTCCCAAGAGAACTTTATGTGATAATGCTTTGTATTTTGTGAATTGATGTGAAAATGCAATGTATTTTGTTTAAGACCCGGTGGCCACTTTGGTAACTTTAGATGTACCTTGAAAATATGACTTAAGGGTTCCCCACTAGTGGAAGAACTGTACTTTGAAAACTGATGTAACTGATTGAGTTAACTTAAGAGTGACTATTTTTTTATTTTACTGATAAGTGACTGAGTTAACATTTGCCCCATGAGTGGAAGACTTGGACTACTGTATTTTGAGATTATATTGTAATTTTCTTATGTACCTGGAAAATGTGACCTAAGAGATGTTTAGTGCTAATTCAAATGTAAATTGTGTATGCTATGGGCATGAAAGATCTTGGGGCCAAATGTAATGGAAATGCAGATTTAAAGATCTTCCCTGCCCCTAGGCCCTTTGATTGGCTTAAGAGACTTTGATTGGCTTTAAGAGACTCTGAAAACCTTCCTTGACTTGAAAATATGCTCTGCCTCCTAATAGGCTGAATGTGGTCACATGGAGCCTGTGGTGGGAGGCTTGGTTTTCAGGAATGACCACACCTTGATGCTGTGTGATTGGGCAGTGGATCAAAAGGGTGGTTACATTCTCTGAGCCAGGAGAAGACTATATAATCCCTGATTAGAGGCTTTGCTTTGGGGCTCACTTTGAGAAGTGTTGTGTGATTTGACCAGATGAGACTCTGGGAAGCCGTTGTTGAGAGCCCCCCGGCTTTGAAAACCCAGATGTTGATGCTTCCCTCTCTGTTAACTGTGATTTGGTATTGATATAATGTTTGGACAGTTTGGAAGCCTGTCTTTGATCTGTAAGTTCTGTAACTCTGAAGTTCGGGGTGCTGACCTTTTCCCCCCTGAACTAGGTAATATATGTTTGTTTGATTAAAGTAAGCTTGTTGACCCCCCCCCCCAAAAAAAGAAGCAGGTAGAAGTGGTCTGGCTTCCCAGGCACCCAGGGATAGGTTCAAACAATGCAATAAAGTTCTCTCACAATTCCCATAATTGAATAAAGTTTCCTTAGAAGAAAGAAATTGGACTAGGCCCATAACTGAACAGAAAGAGAATTGAGCTAGCTCCAGAATTGAGTCACAAGATGGAGTCAGTGAAGTTCACTCAATTCCCACAAAGCCATGCATAATCTTTCTAGACTTTCACTATTTCTTACATTTTTTCATTCCAGTTAAATTAGCATACTCACAATGTCTTACACAGACATCCCAATGTCTATAATACAATACTTATTCACCACTACCTCTTCTGAGTCTCTAGCTCCTGTGCCACACACTGTGGGAAGCCCTTCCAAATTCCTTTTGTCTCATATTTCTGGTACAGAGCACAATGCCTAGTTTATAGAAGATACTTAGGAAATGCTTACTAAACTGAATTGAAGTATAGAGTATTACTAACACTGTAAAGTGAAAACAGGGAAATACAAATTAAGTAACATATTGCTCAATTTTAGCCTCAACTTTTTTCCATCTATAATTGTTTTAGCTGATGTTATATAATGTTTCTTACTGAAAGCATTAGCGGACTCTTCCCCTACTATGGATAACATAGACTGAAAGCATACCTCAAACAACCAATCTATCTATCAATCAATTAAACTAGGAAGAAGACAATCTTATAATCTATGAAAACCTACATGCACACTGTAGAATGCTAGCTGGCTACTGCCTTCTTATCTCTTTACCTTTTCATGTACATATATTCCAATACATATTTACCCTAGTTTTTGACATACCCATCAGTAGCATGTCTAATTATGTTAATAAAGGTCATAATGTGATTTAATAGTATAATCAAAACACTGGACATATGGAATGGAACCAATTATTAGATGCTCATCAGGGAGAAATGGGGGGGGGGTTCCTATAAGGAAAGGAGAAAAGATATTTTCTGTATTGGAAAGAACAAAGAAACTTTATAGACTATCAGTACGCAGTTATTGACTTACATTTGATAATACAGACTGAGACAAATGAAAAGCCCGAAAGGCAGCGTTTCTGGGCAATTAATAATTGACTTATTAATTAGGCTAGCTGATAACCAATAAATTAATGGTCAGTGGTTTCTCTCACTAACCAAAGACCCCTAATGAAGATACTGAATGTCTTAATATAATTTTAGGAAAGGGGGATACCCCTGGACTGATGAAAATCAACCCTAACTGGTGAACAATTAATGAAGAAGGGGGCATGAAGAGATGAGAAAAAATTCTTCAGCTGTTAAGTATGTGCTGTTATTGTCCTCATTTTATAGATGAGGAAACTGAGGCTGAGAGAGGTTTAGTGACTATAATACCAACATGTTATCTAGCACAAAAAGTCACAATAAGTTATTAGCAAAATCAAGGATTTGTACTTCAGGGTTCCTTTCATCATCATACAGGCTCTCCTAGCAAATCAGTAAGTCAGGAGCTAAGCCTAGATTAGAATATTTTCTTTTCAATGCTGAACACCACCTCTACAAAAGCTAGCCAACAACATACTCATTCTCTAATTCTGGTTATTGGTTTGGTTTTGGTTTTTGAAAATAGGATATTAATTAGTTTTGGTGTACCCATTATTTTCTATCCTCTTCAACAAAAATCTACAAACATTTAGTATTACCAGGAGGATAGCCACATTTCCATTACATTTTTTTTGTTCTGTAAATAAACTTTCCACCAATTTGACAAAGACATATTTAACATACCTGAATATATCATAGAACGATAGCTTTAGGGCTGAAAGGGACCTCATGGATCTAGACTAATACTTTCTTTTTACAGAGGAGACAAGTGAGCACAGTGAGAAGTGATTTACCCAAAAGTCACTCAATATACTGACAAAAGGGTGAGAGTGAAAAACAGGTTTCCCTATTCTAAATTCACTACTGCTTCCATTACACTACACTGGCTACCGTCTCTAATTTCATATTATCTTTGACTTATTATAATGCAACATTCCCTGTGTAATGTTAAAAGGAGTTGAAGATCTTTGCTACCCATTAATAGGCCTCACCTAGAGTCCAACAAGAGAAACTTGATTAGGGGAGGCTTGTTTCCCAGGAAGGTTCACACCTTTTGTTGTTTTGTAATGAGGCAGTGAGT
Source organism: Gymnobelideus leadbeateri (assembly GCA_011680675.1). Lineage (NCBI taxonomy): Eukaryota > Metazoa > Chordata > Mammalia > Diprotodontia > Petauridae > Gymnobelideus > Gymnobelideus leadbeateri. The sequence goes on along the minus strand of WOXC01005602.1, from coordinate 273,135 downwards.
CTCTAGGGTTGTGATGCCCTCTGACCCTAAAGAAGTGTATATATACTCTTGAGGTTAGCATTTTGCTTTGGAGCTTACTCATAGGAAGAGTGTTAAGTAATATAGCCAGATAAGACTCTGTGTAGCTGTTAAGGAGTGTAATAGTAATGGAATTTGAAGATCCCCTTGTATTGGCAAGCTAACACTTAGTTTCAAGCTCACAATTGTGTCAAGTATTGGGGCCCAGATCTTGTGAATCTCACAGTGGGATGAACTTCCTGGTGTAACAGAAAGGGGCTGGAACAGGTAGGAGCTAATATCTTATATAAAGAAAGGCACAAGCTGGAGAGTCAGAACTTCTTGGAGCAAACAAAGTGGCTGAGGAGGAGAAGCCCAGGCTGGAGAAAGTGATTTTGATTTTGAGAATAGAACTCATGGTGGCGGAGTTTCTTCTGAGAGCCATCTGGAGCTTCTGCTGAGACCTAAGTTCTGTTGAGAGCTTCCCAAGAACCAGACTAAGAAGCTATCAACTTCTCCTGGGAGCTGCCGAAGAGTTCTGAGGGCCAGCCAGAGCTGCCAAAGACTGAGGAAGACTATGGTGCTGGTACTTTGTTTTGGGTCTATGCTGATTCCATAGGCAGAAAATAAATTGATGAGGATGCTGGCAATGTTTATGAATGTTGCCGTGGCTTTGTTAATTTGCATGAATGTTGTTGTGGCTTTGTTGAGCTTTATCTTCCCAGGAACAGAGACTGTGAGAGATTTGGGGTAGACTGGACACTTGTGCTTCAATATGGAAAAGGAACTACACATAGAGAGGACAAGGAACTGGGAGCTGTCTGCCTTTGAACTCAGGTGACAGTTGGTTAGATTTGGGCAGGAGCTGGGACCATGGAAGAGGAACCGTGGAAGAAGAGAGCCTGCCTCGAGTCAAGATGAAAAAACTTCTCCTTGGGTATCTAATACTGACTGATGAGATTGTAACTTAATTGTGACCTAGGGGTGGATGGCCTTTGTACCTCCACTACCCCTTAAGAGGGTACTTAGTAGTGACTGATGATGTTGTAATTTAATTGCACCCCATGGGTGGAGGACTTTGACCTTTGTACTTTGTGTCAATTAAGGAGGCTTGCCTCCTCAAGGGTGACTGAATTAAGGATTTACTAAATGAAAACTATGTGGCCATTTTAGTGTTGAGTTTTGTTGAGTTGTGACATGGTGAATGCTCTATTTTGATTTCCTGTGAATGTTTTGTCTTAAATTGTTACTGAATAAACAGAGAGCTCACTATACTGTGTAATCAGAACCTTGAAAGCTATTCACAGCAGCAGTCCTCTGGAAAGCTGCTCATGCAGCTCATGGAGCCCCCTGCCCTTAAAAACCCAGATGTTGGTGCTTCTCTCTCTGGTAACTATGTATGTATGTAATAGTCAGACAGCTGGATCTGTCTGTTGATCTGTGATGTATGTATTATTTGGTCAGTTAGAAGCCCTGTCGGTATTTATATTATTATTTTTGCTTGTAATTTCTGTTTGTATTTTCTCTGAAGTTCAGGGTGTTTACTTTTTACCTTGATCTAAGTAAATGATATATAGGTTTGATTAAAGTAAGATTGTTGACCCCTTTTTAGTTGTTTTCCTTTAGAAAAGCAGATCAAAGAACCTGTGTTAGTAGCCCTCCTGTGTGTTGGTGTTACTGGTCTTAAACCCCCACAGCAGCTGCAAGCAGCATTGTTGTTATACTCTGACACAGAAGATCTATACTCCAATTCCTTTATATTAAGCTATAAACAGATAATTTTAAAATAACAATAACTCAGGTTAAGATTTACTAAACATGTTTCTCATAACAATTCTATAAGATAAATAGTATTATTCACATTTCTCAGAAAAATAAGAAAAATTAAGCAGCTTATTCCTTATAGTCACACAAAAGCATTCAAACCCAGGTCTTGGATTCTGAATTAAACATTTCTTTGTATTACATCATAATGCTTCTCTACTCATATTTTTAAAACAGATTTCCTTTTGTTCCAATATATTCAAGGTTATACAATATCCCTTAAAAATCTGGTATTCACTATAAAATCATTTGAAAAGGAATTTCTTCTCACCTGTGGTGAAGACCTCGGAGCTTGCAGCTTTCAGTAAGCATCATTGTCACTTGAATTTCAGAAGCTTGGTCTAGAAAAAGAAAATAATTTTGAACAATAGTACAAGATACATAATTCAAATCCATTACTGTAATTTTCTTTGAAAATTAGAAAATATAGAAATGATTCAATTCAAAAATCAAATTTCAATAAACTTCATTTAAAGGAGATAACTGAATCAAGTTTTATTTAAAACCTTATGATAACAATCAAAACATATTTAAACACTGAGATAATCACTAAACAAACTCAAATTCAAACTTTTCCACTAACTTTTACTTTATTTTTTGCTTCTGAGTTCACAATTTCAGGTACAAAATAAGCAAAAGAATTTGGAACCACAATTCATCTAATTTTAGTAGAACCTCTAAGCTACTCGTCTATAGGTGTTATTGAATGGAACAAAGGAATTTCAGTACTATTGAAAAGAAAATTTGTGCCAAGTGAATTTTATCTTTTTGTTAACTTCCATTATAAAATTAAAAGATACAATCCAATAAAAACTATTGGTCCACTGATAAAATAAAAACATATTCAACACACACAAAAAAGCATTAACCATCATATCTATAAAAAGGATAACTCAAAAATTATGTTCAAAACACTCTCATCTGTAAAACTGGTAATGATTGCACCTACCTCTCAACAGCTGAGGATAAAATAATATCTGTAAAGTGTTTTGCTACTATTACTACTACTATTATAGTAAAAATGAGAAGCAGCATGGCAGAAGATTAAGGGCTGAGTTACTAAGCCATGAGTTCAACTCCTACTTCTGTTGACATAAACTAGCTACGCCATCACAGGCCCAGACATTTAAACTCTCAGTGCCTTAGACAATTCTCTTAAGACTCGAAGTAAGAGATAGTTAAGATTACCCACAAAGACTTTCACAATGCAACTCATCTCAACGTCTGTTGGTATATATGGTTTTCTTTTAAGTTGTTAATATATGATAAAATTTGCTGTGACTTTATTGACTGTTCTACTCTCTGCTTAATAACACAGGGTCAAAAATTGTAGATCTAGAAGTTACCCCACAAATTATACATTCCAACCTCCACTTTACAGATGGGGTCATTGAAGAGGGACAGATGGGACTTAAATCCATTCTATGGGTTTTATACCATAATGCCTACCTCTTTTTCAACTGATGACTTGATTTCTCTGGTATCTATATCCTCATTTAGGGTTGCCAGATTTTAGTTAATGTGGTGAAGTGAGAATAGTTGTTAGACACTGAATGAGAGAACTTAGCTATAATACAAAGATTTTCTTGCCACTCCAGAGGGTGGCAACAACAGATAAAAGACAAGGCACAAGATGACAGCAAAAAGAATCCCAAACCTGAAGGTTAGGAGTAGGTTATTCCAAACAACAACTAAAAATTAAGTAATATCTGAGGTTCTATTAAGTGAATTTCTGTTAAAAAATTACACTTGGATTTAAAAGAAATAAAAGAGGGTAAAGTCAAAAGAAGGGTAGATGAAGTGATTGCTGTAGTTTTTCCCAAACTCTGAGAATACTTTTACCTTTTTACTGATGAAAATGTTTCTCTTTAAATACTGTAATTGGAAAAACTAAAAAAAAAAGCCCTTTAACTTCTAATTTATTAAACATATATTTGCTTATGGCATATTCCTGGAGTAAAGGGGCAAGGGGGTAGGGTGAAATAAAGTAATTGTCTCATAGACTTATAAAATGACAGAGCTGGAAGGAACCTCAGAGAGCAGAAAAGTAAGGCCCAGGGAAGTCAACTGACTGACTTGTCCAGGTATACTCAAGGGGATGAGGATGGACAACTACAGTCAGCAGCTCAGGTAAGACTAGAATAAAAATCTTCCAATACCCCAGATAATATATATCTGGGAGTACTAATCCAATGGTTCTCAACCTTTCTTTGCTCATGGAAGAGGATACACTGGGCAAACAAAGTACTCTCTAATGTAAGGAGGAATGGCACTCTGAATGATAAGTTGACAACACTGAAAGAGTCAGCAAACTCCCACAGGTGCAGTGTACTTTGACAAGAACAGCTGTTTTCAGTAAATTCTTTGTGAGTTCAAGAATTTTGAGGCTACTGCATATGTGTAAAGGGAAAATTTTATTTATTTTGTGAATACTATACTTGCCATCCTATGTATGCTGGATGAATAAAACTTATGTTAAATAAAAATTACTTATGATTTTTTTCTTTCATCTGCAATAACACCCCAAACTTTGTAGTATACATGCTGCACACACCACAATATCTGAGAAATCTGGTCCTAATCTCAACAAATTTACACTCTAATTTCACTGACACAAAATAGCAAATTTATGAATAAAATTATGAAAAGCCGAATTCCAATCTTGCTAATCCAAAAAGTCAAAAGCAAGATAGTTTCTTCTGAAATATTTTTTATGCAATATAAAGCATGGCTAAAGACCACGTGTGGATAACATATGTGATTTCAAGGGAAGGATCCTTTGTCAGTTCTACACAGACTGATTCAAAAAGGGCTATTCAGAAAAGATAAAATCTCAGTACCACTCAAGTGGGTGACATCATATCTTTAATAACCTTAAGGAGAGTACACTGCAGTTTGATCAGTGCCCTTCTTTGTCTACTACAAGAATGACAACAATATTTTAGCTAAGGACTCACTGTGCTTTCTCTTGTTTCCTTCCAGTTAAGGAGGAACATTATAATTTATAGGAGTAGGTCACAAAAAAAGAATGAGTGCCTACTTTTCAAATACTCACGGAAATACAAATCTTATCTCAAGAAACAGTCCAAGTATCCACATTGTATTTTCTTATCAATATTATTTCCTTTTTCTCCCCTCCCCCTGGCTACTTCTGTAGAGAAATAAACAAAAGTCAAAACCCATTCAGAACCAAGCCAAGTGGCAGCAGACATTTTTTAGAGAATATCTGTAAGTATAAAATGAAATGAGAAACTTTCTTTGAAAGCTGCCTGAAATAAAATAATTGTCTCAAAGACTTTTAAAATTACAGAGATGAAAGGAACCTTAGAAATAATTAAATTTTAAAGTTACTTACAGAGTATACACTGCTAGTCAGTAGCAAAGTTGATTAGAATTTAGGTCTCCTAACTTGCATTATAGCATACTTTCTGCTAAACTCCAGTGTTTTATTTTTGCCAAAAACAACATACAAAGAATTCTACATGAATGAGCTGTGGGTGTAGAGGCGAAGGATCTAAGTTGGAATACTGCTTTTCTACTTACTAGCTGTAATTGACCTGGCATGATAATTGGGTATAAATGTTAAACAGCTGCTATAATGATTACAGTTAGTACTACTTTTAAGTGAAAAGTTGACTGGGGGTTGGGGATGAGAGGTGACAACTATAATGCATATTTGAGGGTATCTCTAAAGACCACTGAATCATCTTATTCCTTCTCCAAAGAGAATGGCTCTAGTCTAAAAAGTATACTAGTAATCAGAGGAGAGGAACTACAAGCGGAGAGCTACTACTATCACTTCATTCAGTGGGGAGGTCACAAAAAGAGATGGAAGGGTTATCCCTCATTCACTAGCTTGTATAAAAAAGTGATCAATAACCTCCAGCAGGGAAAGAGAAGCATAGAAGGAGATGAGGAAGAGCTTTGTAGCAAAGGTATATTTTTTTCAAAAGCCAGCTGTCACCCTGGGCCCAGCCCTCATCACCTCACACTTGCACTATTCTAATGGCTTTCTGATTAGGTTTCCTGTCTCAAATCTTTTCCCACTGCAACTAATCCTCTATTCAACTGCCAAAATGATTCTCCTAAAGCTCAAGTTTGATTACATTATCACCACCACCACCACTCACTACCTGATAAACACCAGTAGTTCCCTAGGATCTGATATAAAATTCCCTGTTTGACACTGAAAAAAGCCCTTTACAAGCTGGCACCTTTGTATCTTTCCAGTCTTCCTTCCCCTCCACATCCATTATTATTATACAGCTCTGCTGGCTCCTTGGCATTCTTCACACACAATACTACATCTCCCAACTGTATGAAGCCCATATCTGGAATGCTCTCCCTCCCTCCCTCCCTTCCTCTGACTCCCAGATCCCCTGAATTCCTTTAAGACATTTCAAATTCCATCCTCTGTAGGAGGCTTTTTCTGTTCATCCTCCCCATCTCCCCTGTTATTAGTACCTTCTCTCTAAGAGTGCTTTCCATTTGTATTATATATATCTTTTATGTACACAGTTATTTGTATGTTTGTTTTCCACTACCCAGAATATTATCTCCTTAGGGGCATGTTTCTGCCTTTCTTTGTCTCTCCAGGCCAGTGCCTAGCACACAGTAAGGACCTGTTGACTGATAAGCACTAAATCTGAGATGTCTCCAGGACACCAAGTTTGAAGTGTCCAACAAATAATGAATGGGTGATGCAGAACTAGAGCTAAGAAGAGAGACTAGGACTGGATATACATATTTACAAGTCACCTGCACAGAGATGAGAATTAGGTTCATAGAAGTAGATGAAGATACCAACACACAAAGTAGAGATAACAGAAGAGGACCCAACCCAGTACCTTGGGGAACACCCATAACTAAGGAACATGTTAGAAAAGCCTGAGGAGTGGTCTATCGGTAGTATAAAAGCCAAGGGAGAGTAGTGTCATGCAAACCTGGAGAGAAGAGGAAGGTAAACTATGTCAAATGCAACAAAGAAGTCAGGTACGAAGGAGTCCAAGAAAAAATAAAAAGCATGAGATTTGCTAAATATGAGAGAGATCACTGGTTACTCTGGATGAAACTATTTCAAGTTGTGCGCTAAGTTCAGAATCCAGGAAGTAAAGGACTGAAGACTCAGCATGGAGCAAATAGATGACTTCTTTTAGGAGTGTGGCTGAGAAAAAACACAGGAAAACAGCTTGAGGGGAAGGGATGGGAGGATCTAGTGAAGTGTTTTTTTTGGTGGGGTTTTTTAAAAGGATGTGGGTGGGGCAGCTAGGTAGCACAATGAGTAGAGTGCAAGTAGTCAGAAGGACCTGAGTTCCGATCTGGCCTCAGACACTTAACACACACACACACAAATCCTAGCTGTGTGACCTTGGGCAAGTTACTTAACCCCAATTGCAAAAAGAAAAAATAAATAAATAAAGGATGTAAGCAACATGGACATGTTTGAAGAGAGAAAGATCACACACACACACACACACACACACACACACACACACCCCTTATATCTGTATTGGTACAGGGAGTTTCCTAAGTGGAGAATTCCTTATAAAAGTGAAATAGTAGGTAAGATCCCTATTACTATCCTGTATGTTTATCTATACATATATGTCTATGTATGTCCAACTACACAGCTAAGTACATATAACTAGAAGAGGGAGTGAACTGGTAATTTCACTGTTAAAGGGAATTCTCAGGGCAAGAAACTCCACTAACCAATGCAGGTCAGCAACTTCTCTGTAAATTACAACTTTAGAGAGTTGATGAGAGCCATGAGAGATCAATGGCCTTGCTCAACAATGCCCCAGTCATGTGAGTCAGAAGTCTGACCTGAATCCTGGTCTTCCTGACTCAGAAGCCAGCTCTTTCCCCACTATGCTATGCTGCTTCTCTGCTGCATGTGTGAGAAGAAAATCCTAAGTCCCAAAGTAGTATAAGCAACTGTTATTACACTGGAGAAATTTACAATCTAAGTAAAAAAAATGATGCAGACATTGCTACATCACTACACAATAAACTATCAATTATACAAAATAGTACATATACATGAAACAGTTCATAAAAGAAAGCTCACTGTGGTATGCATATATCGCATAAGATTTCAAGATAAAAGACTTAAGATGAACTTTGAGAAATAAACAGAACATGGATAGTTGGGGGAAAAATGGAAAATAGCATTACAAAAAGAAAGTAACAGGAAAAAAGGCAGCAAATGGGGACATTTAGTTTTGTTAATCTTGAAGAATAACCTCAAAGAGAATGACCTGACAAGCACATGATTCATGACTGGTAACACTGGGAAATTAACTAAAATATATCAGATGGAAGCCATATGGGACCTAAAACACGAGAAAAAGTTTGGTCGTAAGCCTCTAGGCAATGAGAAACCACTGAGGAGACATGAAAAAGGCAGCAATAAGATGAAAGCCCCATTTCACAGATAAGGTAGCTGAGACCCAGCTGTTTTAGTGATTTGCGTAAGACCAGTTATCAAGTAAAAAATGGGATTTAAGCCCTTGGTTAACTAAAAGTCCAGTAGTCTCTTCATTACACCAAATTTTCTCCCAAAGACAAATCCCTAACATGATAACTATTTAAACTATATTTAGGAACATACACGCTGTTAGATTTATTACACAATTAAATGCATTAAACCATAAGATTGGCTTTATAGTCACAGCAAATAAACTGCTATGATATTTTTTCCCAAAAGAAGAACATCCAATATTCTTGTGATATCCCTAAAATGTTCAATTATTTCTTTAAATTATATTTAGAAATATAAGTACTAGTAAAATTTATTTCAAAAACAATTAAATGTGATTAATCCACAAAACTGGCTTTATATGCACAATAAAAAAGGATAATAAGTATTTTTTCCAAAACAAGAATGTCCTTATACCTGAAGAAGTCAAACAACAAATATGGAACATGGTACAAAAATAGCATATATTTCTATTTCATTCCAAAGTTGGCCAAGAAAAACATTAATTGAAAATTATTTAACTATTTCATGAATAAAGTTTAAAAAATAATAAATGGGGGCAGCTAGGTGGCACAGTGAATAGAGCACCATCCCTAGAGTAAGGAGGACCTGAGTTCAAATGTGACCTCAAACACTTAACACTTACTATCCATGTGACCTTGGGCAAGTCACTTAACCCCAACTGCTCTGCCTTCCCCCTTCTAAAAAGAAAAAAAAAGAAAAAAAGAAAAATAATAAAGGAAAATAAAATCCTAGAATTTAAAGGGTCATCACTAGTTTGCTAGTTTTGGTGAAGAAGCCACGTGTAAATAAAGTACTAAAATCTTTATGCTTTTCAGATGAATAAACTCTATCAACTAGTAAGTTAAAAAGAAAATAAAAACCTGGAACCACATATCAAAAGATGGTGCAAAAAGATCTTAACTAAAGAAAAAGGTTATTAAAGTCTTATGGGATAAAATAGTCACTTTGGAATCTAATAACTAATTTGAGCTTCAGGGACAGTTAATGACTGACTCACAAAACTGGATCATATAACAATGGACTTAATTGGTGCAAAATTTAGTTTGTCACTGGCAAGATGATCCATATGGATTTTTATTATTTTTTTATGTTAGTCCATTTTCTCACTTTCTATTTCTAAAAAGAATGATCTAAGATATGAAAGAACTGAATCTCCTTATGATCTATGGTTAAGAATGCCAAATATCTTTATACAAGTTAATTATGTGAATGAACCATACCTAAGTTAATATAATGAAGTTTATATTTTTCCTATATAGAATATTGTTAGTACACTGTGAATAATCCTACCTTTAACAGTTTTCACAAATGCTTGTTTTTCTTTGTTGGGATCTTTATCATCTATTAAAATTCCATGGAAAATACGCCCAAAGGTTCCTAAAAGGAAGAATATTTGAGACTACATAATATGGTAAATGAAAAAGAACTGTCAATTTAAATACCTTCTGGTACAGTGGAAACTTTAAAACACATAAAAAGGTAGTAATTGTGGTCAACAAAATGGGGTTACAGAAAGTTAAACACATTTTCCAGTCAGAATTTAATGATTTCTGCTGAGTATCCTAATAAAGGGGTTGTGCTGGCAGTAGACAAACTATGAAATGATCAGTTAGTTAACACTTATTTAGCATCTATCATGTGCTAAACACTGAAGATAAAAATGGGAAAAATATCTCTGATATCACAGTGCAATGAGGAAAACATGTAAACATTTATGTAGCAAGATATATACATTAGGATAAAATGGAGATAATCTCAGAAGGAAGGTACTAAGTTAAAGAAGGACTCGGAAAGGCTTTTTGAAGAAGGTAGAAGGTTAGCTAAGACTTTACACAAGTCAAAGAAAGAAGGATGTGGAGATGAAGAGGGACAGAATTCCAAGCATTAGGGAAAGTCAGTGAAAATGCTCAGTTCAGAGATGGAGGGTTGCATGCAAAGAGACCAGTGGTCATGGGGCTGCAGAGGGAAGTAAGGTGTAAGAAGACTAGAAAGGTAGAAAAGGACCTTGTAACCTTTTTGAGGTTACAGAAAGGTTTTTTTCCCCAGGTTTTTTTTTTCACTTTTTAATTTACATCATTCATTTCCACAAGATTTTGAGTTACAAATTTTCTCCCCATTTTTCCCCTCCCCACCACCCAAAACACCGATCCCACTGAATATCCCCTCCCCCAATCTGCTCTCTCCCATATCTCCCCCCTCCCCCCTCTGACTTTCCAGTAGGGCAAGGTGGATGTCTATGCCCCAGTGCCTGTATATCTTATTTCCCAGTTACATGTAAAATAATAATTATATATATTAAACATCTGATTTTAAACCTTTGAATTCCAGATTTTTTTCCTACTTCCCTTGTCACCCACCCTTACTGGGAAGATAAGTAATTCAATATAGGTTGTACATGTGTACTATGCAAAACATTTCCATAGTGGATATATTGTGAAAGACTGACTATATTTCCCTCCATCCTATCCCACCCACACTTGTTCTTTTCCCTACTTTGGTCCCCACTTTTCAAAAGTGGGTGCTTCTAACTTCCCTCACCCCCAGCCTGCCCAAATTCCATCATTACCCCTCTCATCCCCTTCCTCCTTCCTCTCCTGTAGGGTGAGATACCCTATTTAGTTTGTGTCTTTACCTCCCTAAGCCAAGTTCATTGAGAATAAGGTTGACCCATTCCCTTTTGCCTTCCTGTTCTTCCCCTCCAGTTTTCCCTTGCCTCTTCTATATGAGATAATTTACCCCATTCTCTCTCTCCCCTTCTCCTCTTACTATATTCCTCTCTAACCTCTTAATTTCACCTTTTAAGTATCATCCCTTCCTATTCAACTGGTCTTGTACCCTCTATGTATACCTGTACACATACATACACATACTCACACATTTATTCATATGCCCATATACCCTCCTATATAGACACATATATGTATACATGTGTGTATATATGCGTGTAAATATATATTATATATATGAACACATAGATAATGTATATTTCTATTCCCTTCAACTATTCTCATAAGTTACAATTATAATTTTTCTATGTAGGAATATAAGTAGTTCAACTTTGATAAGTTCCTTATGATTTCTTTTCCCTGTTTACCTTCTCAAGCTTCTCTTGCTTCTTGTATCTGAATGTCAATTTTCTATTCAACTCTGGTTTTTTTTATCAAGAATACTTGAAAGTGACTGGATGAGGGGATATACTGTGGGACTGCTATTCTGGGGTGGTGGGTAGGGGAAAAATGGGGAAAAAACTGTAACTCAAAATCTGGTGGAAATGAATGATGTAAACCAGAAGTTAATAAAGCATTTAAAAAAAAGAATACTTGAAAGTCCTCTAGTCCATTTTCTTCTGAAACATGATACTCAGTTTTGCTGGGTAGGTGATTCTTGGTTTTAATCCCAGCTCCTTTGACCTCTGGAATATCATATTCCAAGCCCTTAGATCCCTTAGTGTAGAAGCTGCCAGATCCTGTGCTATTCTGATTGTGTTTCCACAATATTGAAATTGTTTCTTCCTGGCTGCTTGTAATATTTTCTCTGGGAATTCTGGAACCTGGCTATAATATTCTTAGGAGTTTTCTTTTTGGGATCTTTTTCAGGAGGTGATTGGTAGATTCTTTCAACCTCTATTTTGCCCTCTGGATCCAAAACATCAGGGCAGTTTTCCTTGAGAATTTCTTGAAGGATGAGAATCTAGGTTCTTTCTTTGATCATGGCTTTCAGGCAGTCCAATAATTTTTAAATTATCTCTCCTGGACCTATTTTCCAGGTCAGTGGTTTTTCCCATGAGATATTTCACGCTGCCTTCTATTCTTTCATTTGTTTGGATCTGCTTAACAGCATCTTGATTTCTCATGAAGTCACTAGCTTCCATTTGCTCCAATCTAATTCTGAAGGAATGATTTTCTTCAGTGAGCTTTTGAGATTCTTTTTTCCATCTGGCAAATCCAGTTTTTTAAGGCATTCTTCTCCTCATTGCCTTTTGGAGCCTCTTTTGCCATTTGAGTTAGTTTATTTTTAAGGTGTTATTTTCTTCAGTCAGGGTGCTGACTCTCATTTTATAATTTTCTTGCATCATTCTCATTTCTCTTCCCAATTTTTCCTCCACTTCTCTTATTTGGTTTTCAAAATCCTTCTTAAGCTCCTCTATGGCCTGTAAGCAGCTTATTCTTTTCTTGGAAGCTTCTGGTGCAGGAGTTCCGACTTTGCTGTCTTCCTCCTATTCCATGTTTCGATCCTTTCTGTCCCCAAAAAAGGAATCCAAAGTCAGATTGCTCTGCTTGTTTTGCTTCCTTTGCTTGCTCATGATGCCACTCAATTACTTGACTTTTGAGCTTTTTGCCACAGTAGAACTCTGCTACCAGACAGGGAAGCTTTGCCCCAATCGCTGGGGTTTTCTCAGCTGCTGGAGCTGTTAGTTGGCTGTCCTCTCAGAAGCCTCCACATGTTCTGGCACACTGGTCACACACCCCAGGACCTCCACCCAAGACACTGATCCAGATCCAAGCAGGTTAAAGCAAGAGCGATTACCCCTCAGACTGTCACTTGCTCCCCCTACAATCTGCTGGCCAAGAGCTCTGAAGCATCTGCATGGCAGTGGCTATACATCCACCATGCCTCAGCCGCCTCTCGCCCCAGGGGCAAAGGCCAGACCGCACTCCCCATTCCTACCTCCCACAGTCCATACTGCACTGATCTCTTACTTTGTCCTTAGCATCTATGAGTTGATAATTCTGGAGACTGCCACTGGATCTGAAGTCCCTCCAGCAAGCGGTTGTAGCCGCCCTGAAGCTAAAACCTGTGGCTCACTTGGGGTTGGGCTCGGCTCCCAATATGCTGTGCTGGTGGCTTTCTGCTGGCCTGCTGAGCTGTCTTCAGCGGGAGATTAACTACTCTATGTCATTTTGTGGGTTCTGTAGCTCCAAAGTTTGTTTGGAGTCATTTTTTTTACATGAATTGGAGGAGATGGGAGCGGGAGCCCTGAAGAAGTCCTGTTTCTACTCCGCCATCTTGACTCCACCCCGTTACAAAAAGTTTTAAAACCCAGAGGATTTTATATTTAATTACAGAATTTGATAATGAATTATATTTGATTTTAGAAAGTTAAAGACCTTTACTTAACAGGGGAGAGGGAGAAGGTAACTTGGTCATACTTGTGTTTAAGGAAGATCACTTTGACAGCTGAGTGGAGGATGGACTGGAGTAGAAGACAATGCTTTGTTAATTTCAACTTCTAAATTAAGTGCATGTTAGGGAAGGAGAAGAGTGAAATAGTTGAATTATCCCTTATCTAAAAAGTAGTAAATTTTTGAAACAGCTATAATTCAGTGTTCTCAAAAACGTTCAATCTTGACTCTGAAAAAGCTAGTCTTCAGAAAAGGTACTCTTCAACCTAGAATTTGTGATTTCTGGTTTTAATCTGGAATTACTATGAAAAGTGCACTGATTGTACTGGTACTTGTCTCCCTCTTCTGGAAGCTGGAGAGAATTGACTCCTCATTTTCCCTTATTCTGTTCCCCAATTTTCAATAGCAATCTTCCCATCCATAATAGCCTAGCCTGAGCTTGACCCTTCAGGTCAGGGCAACTAGTAAATGTAACTCCCTAGATTCAGGCCCCATTTCCTCATCATTTAATTCTGAAAACCAAGAAAATCTCAATCTAAAAAAAGGGAAATAGTGGACAATCTTCCCTTTCTCTATCTGATAATACACCCGAGTTTGAATCCTGCTTCAGATACTTATTAGCTATATGACCATAAGTAAGTCACTTAACCAAACTGCTTCTCTCATCAGTAAACTGTTATAAGGATCAAATGATATAATACATGTAAAGCATTCTGAAAATACAAAGTACTATATGTTAACTATTATTATTCAACATGCCCCTTAATCAAAAAGCTGGCTATCATGTCACTATTTTTTAATTAATAGCCTCTTTTGACAGAAACAGAAAACTGACTTGTTATAGAAATTTAGAGCAGCTCAAATCCCTAGGTAAACAACAGCTTTACAAGCTGAGAACCCAAATTGATAGGAAAAAACAAAATCCAAAAGTGACTAGTCTACCTTTCATTCCCTATTAGTTTGTGAGTTTACAAGTAAAAACCTAACTCTCAGTCTGATGACAACAAAAGAAAACTAGCCTTTCTGAAGCTTTCTTTGATTTTTAGGTTCCTTCTTCTATGAGACTTTCAACCTTCTTTTCTCCAACACAATGGAAAAATTACTTTGAGAAGGTCATTAAATAAGATAATTCAACCCTCCCAAACTATATATTACAGACCTTAAGGGATATAAAGAAAAAAAAGTACAAGTAACATTTTTGAAGGAAAAAATCTTCATCTTCTATGATAATATGAAGATCAAAGCCATTTCTTCTGTGCTTACACTAACACTGATATGAAAATATTTAATATTTAATGACTAAGATATTTAAATAATGATTTTAGGATATTAGCATTATTTAAAATATATAGCTTAAAATTGATTTTGAGAGGATACATACCTTCTTGGAGAACATCTTTTAGTGTTATTCTCTCCCTGGAAATTGCTATATCTTTGACCTTTGCTTTGGCCTCCATAAGAGTGACACTTTTTAGGTCATTCTTTTCTATCCGTAATGTAGGATAACCTGAGGAGCCAACAAAGCCAAACAAAACTAATATAAATACCCTTATAATAAAGAATTAGAGACCATCATTTTCCATAATGACCTACATGAAATAGTTAATACTAAAAAGAAAAGATATAGAAACAATAAAAGGAAAATAGGTTAAGATTTTTTCTCCTGAAAATAAACTGAAGATTCTAGGCAAAGGATCCTCCCCCCATCTCCATCAAGAAATAATCAAGGTCAAACAGCAATACATTATTAAAATTAGTACCATTCCAATTGTATATACATATGTATTGTTAGAAGGAAAGCAAAACCTGGTTCATAGATTATCAACTGCATTATCTGAAAATCATAGAGAAAATAGTGACCTCTTCTGGACAGATTTTTGCAGATTTGAAAAACAGCCCCTATAAGAAATTATCTTATCCCCCACAAGGAGGATTTTATTAGAATGTCTTTTCTAATAAGATGTATGACCATTTAAATATTTTAATCCAACTTCATGCCACACTGGGGTGTTTAAATTAGTTTTAACATCCCCTCATTTTTACTAGCAAGAAAATGAAATTAAATTTATAAAATTTGCATAAAATTATTCACTCAGAGAAACAAAAATGTTGCTAAGCAGACTGAAAGCAAGAAGGAGAAGGAGGAGAAAAAGGAGAAGGAGAAGAATGGTATCCCTTGGTACTTGGGAAATGGGGAAACAAGAAGGCAGAAGGACTAAGAATACAATTTCCGGGAGGCTAGGTGGCGCAGTGAGTAGAGTGCTGGCCCTGGAGTCAGAAGGACCTGAGTTCAGATCTGGCCTCAGACACTTAACACACACAAACAAAAACCTAGCCGTGTGACCTTGGGCAAGTTACTTTACCCCAGTTGCCCTCCAAAAAGCAAAAAAAAAAAAAATACAATTTCCCAAAAGCTTCAAAATAAGGAAGAATAATTACTGGTTAGCAATTTGATAGATGGTGTACTGATTTACCTATATCACAGTATTGTTGTAAAGAAAGTTTAAGTGCTATGCAGTTATGATTAATCTTTCTCCAATCATCTCTAATAAAGATCAAAAGCAGTTTCTGAGGGGCAGTCTTTAAAGACAACTGTCCTCACTAAAGGCACATCTTTCTCTTTTAAAAATGTTTTATCATGAACTTAGGCAATAAAAAAATGAGCATTCCCATATACAAAGCAGAATTCAAAGGAAGGCTGTATATGATACCATGAGTTTGCATTTCACATTGAATATGCTACTTAGGAAATTAGGTAAAACAAGGGGCAGTCAGATCTGTAAGATATTAGCAATATGGCAATGATTGAGATCAATTACTGGCCCACAGAGTCAAGTTACCACATAACAAAACACATTTCTTAGAAAAACGTCAAGTAACAATGTAAAGGTGTTTGGGGGTTTTTTTTTTGCTTTTTGGAGGGCAATTGGGGTTAAGTGACTTGCTCAAAGTCACAAGGCTAGTAAGTGTGTCGAGGCCGCATTTGAACTCAGATCCTCTTGACTCAATGGTCGGTGACTGATTCACTGCGCCATCTAGCTGCCCCCTGTAAAACTGTTTTAAAATATCATTGTGGGATTTGGTTGAAGAGCACAACATTACTGAAAAACACAACTAGTAAGGGCGTCATCTGATGTGTAAATGAACTGCATTTGATGATACTTTAATCAAAATCCAAAGTTTCTTGCTTTCAGAAAGTATACTGAACTTGTTTTCCCTTAAAGAATTAGCTAATTCATAATTTCTCAATTTGAATGGGAAAATGATCCAGGTGCATTTGAATATGGTTTAATCTCTAGATAGTTCTCCAAACTAAAAAATAATTAAAGTGAGTCTACTTAATGTATTTTCAA
This sequence comes from Gymnobelideus leadbeateri, assembly GCA_011680675.1. Lineage (NCBI taxonomy): Eukaryota > Metazoa > Chordata > Mammalia > Diprotodontia > Petauridae > Gymnobelideus > Gymnobelideus leadbeateri. Next base: position 256,333 of record WOXC01005602.1, on the reverse strand, counting down.
TTTATCAATTTTTTAAAAGTTACAATTTCTATTACTCTAAGAAGTGGAAGTCAAATCTTAAACATCAACCCTAAGTTCCACATATGCATGTGACACTAATTACTTAGGATCACCAGAAGCCTAATAATCAAGACCAAAGTAAACTGGTTTTAGATTTAAATTAACTCTTACTGGTAACAGGTGTTGCATTGTTAGGAGTATCAGCTCTCAGGTACTGAGTTGTCTGCGTAGATGGCTGGGATAGACCTTGTGAACTACTGCTGTCACTGATGCTGAAAATAATTCAAGATAGAAAGTCAACTTTCATGGGGAATTTTTACTTCTCTTTTATTTACATATGTGTGTATGTATACACACACACACACACAGATATACATATACATTTATGTATACATACATATATACATCCCCAGGATTTCTTGACTCTAAGGTCATTTCTTTATCCACTATATGACGACTGTCTCTTTCACCTACTGTCTCTTTCACCTACTGTATTGAGTAGTTATGATAATAAAATTATTCTAAAATATTGAGAGATCAGAATAATGGCTATTTCTCCATAATGACATGCTGAAAGCTGAAATCAGCATCTGTTGAGATTGTATACTTTTTCTTTTCTGATATATGGCTATCACCAGGTATCTACACCTTAAGAGGTGAATCTTAGATACTGTATAAACTGTTCTGATCGTTACACAAAGTATGCTGAACAAAATGTCAGGGTAAGAAATTAATAATGATTAGAATGATTATCTCTAGGAAAATTAAAATGATGCCACTTCCATGAGATTACTTTTAATAAGGGAGTGAATGTGTAAAAGAAAAAAAAAGACCACCTAAAAGCACAGGGAATTGTGGAGACTACAAAACAACTAAGCAATAAACACATAAAACACACCTATAAAACCTACAGTAAACTGCATCAATTCTGCCTCATGATCCCCCAATTTTTAAAATGGATAAAATCTGGGCTTCTTGAAATGTGCTGGGGGGAGGAGCTATAATATTTGTTATATTATTATATTATTCTCTTCTATTAGCAATATAAGAATCATGCAAAGAAAGAGATTCCATTTTTAAACCCATGTGCAAAACTGCTGTAATAATGCAGTTTTAAATTTGTATACCTATGGGCCACTTGAGTGGATCAAACAGATCACCCTTACTACACGGAAAATGCTCTTTAACCTACTATATATTCTTTTGGTTATTTTGTAGCATAGAGAGGAGAGAAAGGGATGAGGAATTAAGGATTATGTATCAGACAGAAGTGTTGGATATGACATCTCCCTTCTTCCCACTTGGCTTCTTTCCTTCCTTTACTTTGCTCCTGAGCTAAAAGTTCATAAAATTACTGAAATAAAAACCTCTAAAATGAACCTGTTTTTCCTCTCTCCCTCTCTCCAATCCATTTGTTCTGTAACTGCCTGCCACATATGCCTTATACAAACCTTAAATGGCTCTCTGTTGTCTATTTATTAAAGAACAAACACCTCTACCTGCCAGTAAATATATTCCATAATCTGCCTCTACTCCTTCTCTATCTACTTCCTAAATATATCTCTACTTTAGCCAAACTTAATTATTGTCATTTTATTCCTTGAATGTATTTTGTACTTAAACACTTTTGCTCATTGATCTGTCCGCCTGTCAAAATTCTATTATACTTTAAAATCTGACACAAATGTATTATCATCCAGGGTAGAGGATGACTCTGGCCTGAAATGAAGTCTCCCCTTTTCTACCTCATATAACACTTTATAACTCTAGGTATTTCCCCAACTAAATGGTGAGAAGTTCCCTGATGACAAGAATTATCTTATTACTACCCCATATAGCCTAACACACCCCAAATACCTAATTTTATAGTCAAGGTAGCAAAGGCAGTTAGTTATATATACCTCCCTTAATTAGGTCATATTTTATGGACCAAAAATCTTTTCCAGATTTCCAAGAATAATCAAAACACCAGATCTCAAAGAAATTAACTTTCATCTTTAGAGACTAGTATATAGAGTATGTCAAAGAATAACTTCTGTCCTCATAAAGATCCCTAAAAAAAAAAAATATATTTCATGCTCCCTTCCTCCCTTTGAGCTAAACTTACTTATAAAATCATAAGGATTCTCTTAAGATTTTAATGCAATGAAAACCCTACCATGGCACTATTCAGTCCTGCATAGTTATGTACTTTCCTCTTATACCCTCAAAGATGATTTTCTGTGCATTCTCTCAATTATAATGAATTTTTTACCCTTTCTTGTCCTCTCTCATTCTCATCCCTTTCTCTTCTTTCCCCTCTTAAATGACAGGAAGAAAAAAATCAACTGAGGTACATTTTGAACAAAGGAGCTATATATAATCAAGTTCCTCATACCTCATCAGAATACTTCTAACAGTTAATAAAATAAACACAAGGGCAATATCTACAAAATCCTTCTGTGTGTCGCTAGAGATTAACCTATTCCCCTCCCCCTCCCCAATTTATTCTTCTCTGGGTACAAGTAATTAGGAAGCAATTTTTAAAAATGCTATACAGTACCTGTCATCCAGCTCAATTCTTTTCATACTATGCAGGTGCAAAACAGCTAATATTATTGCTACCAGAAATATTACTGCACAGCAAACCCCTACACTGATATAAAACACACGAGTAGAAGTGGTAGGAGCTGCATTTACAGGATCATCTGAAATTTTAAAAAAGTATAAGTTTTTTTATCAGCATAATGCATATGTGAGTTCTTTTAAAATACATTTTTTAAGAAATAAAAAATTTCACATTATTCAAAGTTTATAGTAAATCAGTTACTAAAATAAATTCATACAAACAATAGGGGGGAGAGAAAAGCATTTATTCTTTGAAAAATGTTTTTAATAGAAATTCTGATGGAAAAATATAAAAATCATTCACAACTTTGGAGAAATAGCCAATGTTGAAGGGGCTGTGAGAAAACAAGGCTGCTAATATATTGTTAATGGAACTGTTAATCTGGAATTCTGCAAGAGAATTCCCTAGAATAATTCATATCCTTTAATGCAACAATGCCATCATTAGACACGTACTGTAAAGAGTTCAAAGACATACAGGAAAAAAAAAAAGATCCCATATACACCAAATTATCATAACAACACTTTTGTGGTAGGAAAAACTAGAAACCAAAGTAGGTACCTATCAACTGGACAATGACTGCGAACTGATATATGAACATAATGAAATATTATTGCATCATAAAAGAGTTATAAATATAAGGAATTAGGAGAAACATGAGAATACTTGTATGAACTGAAGCAGAATAAAGGAAGCAGAATCAGGACAAAAACAAATTAGTAACCAAACAGATTACAGTAACTAATCTTCATCCCAGAGAATACAGCAGGATTCTTTCACACTTTCCATGGCTGTTGTTTCAAATCTTCTCTCCCCTTAAGACTCCCATACCACCACCCTTTTCCTCATCCCTCTCAGCAGAGAACCTACCATCCACTGCCTAATTTACTGATAAAATATGAGCCATCCATTATAAGTTTCCTCTTCTTTATATTCTAAACTTCAAACCCTATCTATATACATCCTCCATTCTGTCCTCAACTAAATCAGTCTCTGATAGAGTCTGCCCTCCTTGCCAAGGCCAGCCCCATTAGTTGTTTTTTTTTTTTAAGTGTCATATAATGACTGCCTTTTGTCATCTTTGCTAATTTGATAAATGACTTTTATATTCATCTTTTAAAAATATTTTTTCAAAGAGTAAATTCCCTCCTTTCCCACAAGTATTTTTATAAACAGAAGACATGACACCTCACTTTGTTTCTAATGGAAACTTGCATCTAACATCCCCTTTGTCCCTCTCATCTGCAACCTTTCCTTTTTCCTGTTCTGATGCCTACAAACATGTCCAAATCTCCCTCTGCCTGAAAAAAATCTTTCCTTGATGCTTCAAGCTGTATCTCTCTTCTCTTCACAAACTCCTAGAAAAAAGCTATGTACATACTTGCCTTCATTTTCTAGCCTGTTCCTTACTTACCAACTATAGCAATATAATTTCTTATTACACCATTCCAACTGAAATTGCTTTGTCCAAAGTTACCAACAAACTGCTAAATCCGACAGACGTTTCCCAGACCTCTTTGAAGATACTGCTACTGACCATTCTCTCCTCCTGAATATTCTCTCCTCCCTCAGTTTTCACAACAATGTTTTTTTCCTGGTTTGCCTCCTACTTTGGCAATTCTTCAAATGTCTTTGCTGGATCAATATCCACTTCATATCCCACAAATAAAACTATTCTCTAAGGCTGTCCTGGACCCACTTCTCTTCTTTCTCTGCGTCTTTCTCCTTTTGGGAACTCATCATCTCCCTCTGCTTCAATGATCATCCCTACACAAATGATTTTTAAATCTGTATAACATCCAGCTTTCATCACTAAATGCTTCCCAGATATTTCTATCTAGATGTCTTTCATACAGGCATTTCAAACTCAACATATTAAATTTAAAAAAAATTCATTCATCCCCCACACCCTGCTCTACCTACTTGAAATTTCCCAGTTCCTGTTGAGGGTACTACTACTTTTTTGCAGGTTCACAAGCTCAGAGTCACTCTTAATTCTTAACTCTTCCTCACCCCCATATCCAATCAGTTGCCAAATACTTTCAAATATACCTCTACAACATCTGCTGTATCAGCACCCTTCTTATGGCCATCACCCCTTAGTTCACATCCTTCTCACCTGACTACTTAAATAAGTTCCTAAGTGATTTCCCTGATTCCACTCTTATTTCTCCAACTCTGTCTCTTCACTGCTGCCAAAATAGTTTTCCACAAGCAGAGGCAACACTGTAGCACTGCTTTCCTGTACAAGTAATTCTGAACAGTCCTATAATCTCACTGGGCCCCATCTTCCTCATCTGTAAAAAGGAGCTGGACTAGACGACATCTAAATTCCCTTCCAGCTACAGATATATGCTCTCTATCTTAAGTTTCAGAGGCTCCTTACTACCTTTAGGACAAAATAAAAATATCTGGCATTCTAGCTTGCCTTTCCAAAAATATTTAACACTTTTCCTTTCATTCCAGTCAAACAGACTTTCTGGCTGTTACTAAAACTCAGAAACTCAACTTCTGCCTCTAGGCTTTTACAAAAGAAATTCCTAGAAAGGCCTTTCCTTCTCAGCTCTCCCTCTCACAATCCCTAGTTTCTTTCAGGGTTCACCTCTTCTGAGAAGCCTTTCCTGATCTCCCTGGCTGTCAGTGCCTCTTCACTCATATTACCATGCAATCAACTTGGATGGTACTTACTTATCAATTTACATGGCATATTCTCTAGTAGAATGTAAGCTCTTGAATGGTATGTATTATTTCTCATTTCTGCCTTCATATTTCCAGTGCCTTGCACAGAATACAAATTTAATAAATACTGATTGATTTAATTTCAAACTAAAGACCATATTTAAACCACTGCTCAGAGATTTTCAACCCTAGACTAACGTGTGAGGATGGCTAGCTATTTTTCATATCATACTCTAGTTAGATAATTAGAATTAAATTTTTAATTAATTTCCTGCTTGTAAAACATAATTGTGGAGGGGTTTAATTATCATCTCCAAGCAGATGACTCACAAATCTACATATCCAGACCCACTCTCTCTCCTAAGCTTCAGTACCCACATGAAGTCACCTATTTGTCATCTCAAACTGAATGGCTCAAAGACATCTTAAACTCCTGGATACTTCTTTGTCTCTGAAATTTTTTGACATTACTCTTCCCTAGTTCTCCTCCAAATCTAATGGTTCCTTATCCATCTCCATTGCTGGTTTGTCCTCTATATGATTTCTTAACTGAGACTGCTCCTTAAGGTGTTGTCCTAGGCCCTCTTCTATTGTCTCTCTTTTCAGGTAATACCATTATATTCAGTAAGTTTACCCTCATTGTTATGCAGAGGGATCAGAATACCTGATGTACATCTAGATATGCTGGTATCTTCAGAAGAAATAAGAAATATGAAAACAAGGGAGAGATTGTGGAGAAAGATATAAACTGAATTTTGGACAAGTTGTTTTAAGAGTTGTTCCTGGAACATCCAGTACGAAATGTCCAAAAGACAATTTGTAATGCACTAAAACTCAGGGAAGAGATGGGGGTTGGTTGGAGACAGAGAGAAAGATAGCTAGTTGTGTACACACACACACACACACACACACACACACACACACACACACACACACACACACAGTACATATATATGTGAACAAAATACATACATTTATATGTATGAATACATGTATATGTGAGTGTGTTTGTATGGATATACCACAACTATGAGCACCCTTCTTTCCTAAATACCTAGTATTTAACTACTTTGCATTTATTCTGAATTTATTTCATATAAACTTATATGTATGGTCTCCCCTAATATAACATAAATTCCTTAAAAAGAGGAATTGTTTCATTTTTTTGTATTAGTATACACAGGGTCTGAAACACAGAAGATTCTTAATAAATGCTTGTTAATTGATTGAGGACCAGGTTCTGGTAATCATATTATTAAAGATATACAATATTGATTATACAAAATATCTAGAATTTGAATGTCCAGAATATCCAGAATATTTTGAATAATAAAATATCCAGAATGTGAAATAAATAGCATTAACATAATTTTGATTTTGATTTGTATAAGACCAAGGAAGCAACTGTATTGAAACAAATAGAAATTATTACCATTTTATATTCCCATGTTAAAAGTTTTTATAGCTATATAGATGGAATTGGTTATTCATACAAAATATCCATGTTTTATTCCCCCAAATGATTTTTTAAAACCAGTGACAGTGTACTTACAAATAGTTCTGTTGCCATTTTTGTCAGAAATTGGAGTTTTGACTTCTTCAAGTTCTGATTGAAAAATGTAATAAGATATTTTAGAAGTCAAGCTTCTTTTCTAGAAAATTCTTAAACACATTAATTTCTGTTTTGCAACAGAATATATTATTTTAGAAAAAAAGGTCTTTTGTTATAAGACAGTCAAAACTAAATTAATACTCTGTTTATACTTGTTTTGAATTTAATAAGCTTTTAAACAGCCAATTATGTCTTCTCACCAAGAAATGGTTATGCCACATAAGAAAAATGTCTAGATAACTGAAATTTGTCTAGCTTTAGTGTCAGCGATTTTTAGACCTGGAATGGCTTCTTGGAACATTCTAATCCAAGTCACTGATTTTACAGATGAGGAACCTGAGGCCTTGGAGAAGACACAGACCTAGTTAATGGCAAAGCTAAAAACAGAACTCAGTGTTACTGGGCTGTGTCAGACTGTGTACTATGTGTGACATTCACTTTTTTCTCCCATCCTTATTCCCACTCTCTAGAAGAAGTGCTAAGTTGTAATAAAATGAATAATATAATGAAGGAATTGCTCCAGTATAAAAAAATAAGACAAAACAAGGGTTCAAGATAAACAAAATGGATTTTTAAATCTCTAATAATCCACTGTTGGTTATGAAACCCAAACTATGAAAGAAAATATAACTTAATTTACACTCAATTAATTACAAAGAAAGAGCAATGGGCAGGAATGATTTCCATTGTGGTAAATAAGCATGAAGATACTAGTATGGAAGTATTATGGTTTGCAAATATGCATTATTTTATTTGATTTTTTGATCTTCACAACAACCTAATGCGATAAGTATTATTCCCACTCTATAGATTAGGAAACTGACGATGCTGCAATAAGTTAATCGAGTTGCCTATGGTCACAAAGCTAATAAGTGGAAGAGGATTTAAATCTTCTTGATTCTAACTAACACTTTATTCACTACATCATACAAAATAAATAAATTTAATAGAATGAATAATGGCTAGATGAATATTGCTATATATGTACAGAATTACTACTGAAATCTTATTTAAGTGTTCTAAGTACAATAAATGTTTTTAAAAGAAAAGGTATCACTTATTGAATTTATCCAGTTACTTCAAAAAATTACTAACATATTAAATTTTACATATTTAATAAATCTAAAATATATCTGATATTAGACATAATAACTGGATAACTATCTGTCATGTTCTGGGAAATGGCTGGCCAGGAAACACCAGCCCTGGCTAATGTTCACATTAAAGACAGATTCCACAGCAATTTGGTGCTTAGCTAGTAGTTTAGGTTAATGCAGGGACTATCTAGCCAAATACTTTACCCTATATTCCTGACTCAAGCTATATCCCTATATCTTTCAGAACAACCATATGTTGATTCTTTAAGTACAACAATGTCCCCTATATAACCAGAGATAACACTTCTTTGCTACATGTTAACTCTTTTGTAATAGAGTTTCTGGAATGTACAATCTGGGGACTATCTCTGGATTTAAAAGTGTTTTCTCATCTGCAAAATATAATCAAATGTTCACTGTAATATCTTTAGAGGAATCACAAAAATCTTATGATTCCTTCTTTGCAGGGAAAAAAGTAGACTCACACCTATGTAAAAAACTCATTTTCAAAGTTGGATGCCTTACTTTTGTAGCACATTTTCCTTCGTTTGAAATTTAAGACTGTGAAATTTTTTGAAGAATTTATTGTCAGGTTCAGTTGCATTAGTACCATTATCTCAGAATCTACTTTTCCAGTGCAGGAAAGTTCAACGCGAAATACTGTTAAAAACAAAACAAAACAAAAACAAAGTTGATTCACATAAACAATTAAGAAAAGTTAAAGATGATACTTCAATAATTAGAGAAATGTATTGTAAAAGGTCATTATTAAAAAGTAATTTAAAACTGACTAAACAGATTTGAAAGTAATTCTAAGCTGCATATGTAAAAGCAACACATAACAAATATAGAGAAATTAATTTTAACAAGCATGTATTTAAGACCTATGAGCAAGGCACTGAAATTAGAAAGACAAAAACAAAACAGCCCTTGCCTTCAAGGAGTTTACATTCTTTTGAGAGTAAGCCATCAATTAATAAAATCAACATGAATTTATTAATTGCCTATTGTGCTAGGTACCAGGGATAAAAATTCAATGAATGAAATAATCTCTACTTTCAAGGAGAGTAGTGATAATGGGGAGATCCCATGCACATATGTAAATTAATAAAGCATGACTATAAAGTGAATAAATATATAAACATAAAGTAAAACAAATACTAAACATAAATATAAAGTGAATAAATATCTACAAAATCTAAATACAAGGTAACTTGGGAGGGAGGTAGGGAACTAGCTTTTAGAGGAGGGAAAATCAAGAAAGGATTCATGGAGAAGACAGTGTCTGAGATGCATTTTAAAGGAAGAGAGGAATTCCATGAGGTGGAGGTAAGGAGGGAGGGTACTTCAATTATATGGGACAGCTGTGTGAAAGTCCACAGACCAGAGATAGAATGTTTGGAGGAGAGAGGACAATCTGGTTGTCGCACAAAGTGCAGGAAGAGGATTAATGTCCAGAGAGACTAAGAAGACACATTGGGGCCAAAGTGTGTAAGGCTTTAAAAGCTAAACAAAAGAGTTAATATTTTAGTCTAGAACCATCAGGAGCTACTGGAGTTGACTGAGTAGGGGAGTCATATGATCAGACTAACACTTGGAGGAAAATTACTTTTGCAGCAGTATGAAAGAAGGACGTGAGACAATTGGGAAAAAAGGTGACAAGGGCTTGAACTAAGATGGTATTTGTCCTTGTTGAGTACAGAGATGAGGTAAGATGAGAGAGAAATTGTAAAGGTAGAAACAAGATTTGGCTTCAGGGCAGCTAGGTGGCGCAGTGAGTAGAGCGTTAGCCCTGGAGTCAGAAGGACCTGAGTTCGGATCCGGCCTCAGACACCTAATGCATACACAAACAAAAACCTAGCTGTGTGACCTTGGGCAAGTCACTTAACCCCAATGGCCCTCCAAAAAAAAAAAAAAAGCAAGATTTGGCTTCTGATTGTTTAGGTGAGATATGGTAAAGTGAGGAGTCCAGGAATATGTCAAGGTTACAGCACATACAAATATAGTTGAATATTCAAAACAAACAAAAAAAACATACAAAATAAATGCAAAACATTTTCAAGGGAGGAGGGAACTAGCAACTGGAGACTAGAGGAGGAGAGAACAGGACAAAATTTATGGGCTGGTAATGCTATTCGGAAATAGTCATATTCAGCAATATGCTTTGTGAAGATGGTAGAGTAATTTTTCTTGTTCTGTAGGTGAATAAACTGAGGCTTAGGAAGCTTCAAGGAAGCAGGATTTATCTGAAGGACTTTTATCTAATAGAAATTGTATATGTATAGAAAAACTTTGATTTACCCTTTATGGGAATGATAGCTTATTATAAGACTACTTGAGATCTAATCCTGTCCTATAATGTGTTAAATTTAATCTTCTTTTTAGAGTTTAGGGGAAGTATATGGAACCATAAATTCCTGGATCCAGCTCTGAAATTTCTATGCTATTGTTTGTTCATTTCTTAGCAATTAAAACATTTTCTTAAATAAAAACAGATATAATACACTACCTTTGATAAAAAAAATTACTTACCTGATAAAGTGCGTGGGACTTCCCCTTGAATAGAAATGTTGACCTGGGGCATGTCCATAGCCACAGGATTGTCTATCTGGAATCCCAGTTTATATTCAACCTACAAAAGAGAATATAGAAATAGTCTAAGTGATAAAGACATTAACACTACAAATTTATTTACTTGGGAAATGAATTAATCATTAATTCATGCAAACTAAAACAGCCAAAAAAGATAAGTCTGTGTTCAAAATTTAACTAAAGAACACTTATTTGTATGTTGTGTTGATGAAATGTTTATTTTATTACAATACAATATACAGTAAAATCTCAATTAAACAAGCCTCAGAAAAACAGCAGCTTCAATTATCTGACACTACAATAAAGAAGTCCCAGAGAAGCAACACAGAAGAGCCAAAAAAGATGTGATGGGATTTGTTGATTCACTGACCAAAAGAAATGCTCACTTGGTTCATCAAGGCTAGTAAAGACCCAAATTAATGTACTCTCAAAAGTAAAAGTAAAAGGTATAGGGAAAGGGGCTGGTGGAGAACTCTTGGGAATGAAAGAAGGAAGCTTTTTTTTTTTTGCTTTTTGGAGGGCAATTGGGGTTAAGTAACTTGCCCAAAGTCACACGGCTAGGTTTTTGTTTGTGTGTGTCAAGTGTCTGAGGCCGGATCCGAACTCAGGTCCTTCTGACTCCAGGGCCAGCTCACTGCGCCACCTAGCTGCCCCCAAAGGAAGCATTTTTAATAAATATCTGCAAAGGCACTATGTTAAGCACTGAGGATACAAGTGGATAAGTAGAATTGTCCCTGCTCTCAAGGAGCTCACATTCTAAAGGGAGAGATAACACTTGAAAGGTTCTAGCTCCAAGTCAGACGGAAAGGTCCCATGATCTTAGGAACAGCAGCAAAGCCAGAGAGTAATGACTCCTTTAATGTCACTTCCATATGTTTCTGATGCTGAACCATTTAACAGTGTCAAAGACTTCAGTGAGAAGTACTTTCTTTCCTGGGTCTTCAGTAGCTGTGACTTTAACACCTGTGGGAGCAGTTGCTAAGCTGTATCTTCCCAGGATGATGGCTGCAGACACTGGACTACAAGCATAACCATTTCCAAGGTTCTTGGGCTCAGGATCCTGACTTTTCTGCACTGGGGTCTAAAAGAGATGGTGTCAATATAGCAGTAGTTGTGGTTTGACATGTTTAGTGTATGCTGCCCCTTGTGTCTCCCTTTGGGTGCCTTGGGAATAGCAATGCACCACAACCACCAGACCTGCTTCTTGCCCATACCCATCACTGAGGAGAGAAATCACTAAGCAGTTTCTGTAGAAAAGGGACCAGCCATCCCTAACTGCCAATCAGCTGCTACCCATAGGGCAGGCAAGCCAGCCTAATGAAAGCAGCAAGTGATGGTTGATGATTCCTCCTGTGTCTCCTTCAGAGTGCCTTGTTTCTTTAGCTATAATAACTTGCAATCAACAGTATAAATGATGTAGAAGACTGGGTTACATCTATCAAGATCACTATGGCTGGTTAATGATGATAAAACAGGAACACAGTCTTAAATATGGAAATATCAATATGCATTAATAATGACTTTGGGAAAGACCTGAGGATAGGATTACACAAGTATGTCAAGTAATGACAGAAAAAGTGTGTAAGAATTTCAGCTACAATGGTTGCCTGAAAGGAAGGAGACAGAAAGCAGACAGCCTAGCAGACAGCTGAAAGAAAATTGTAATAGATTGAATAATGACCAAGAAAGCCAATGAGAAAGAAACGAAGTGACTCCTTCCACCTCAGAGTTGAACAGAAAATCTGTTCTTCAAATACAAGACTCAAGAGAAGCATAAAAAGGTAAACAGGAAAGAAAAATACCATGGTATTCAAACTTTGATGATTAAAAAAAAAATAAGGTAAAAAAAAGGAAGAAGAGGAAAGAGGGAGGAAGAAAGGGATAAATTATATGACACTAAGAAGCATGAAAGACTATTACACTAGAGGGGAAGAAGAGAGGAGATGAGCATTGTTTGAACCTTACTCTCATTGTTTGGCTCAAAGAGGGAATAACATATACATAGCTGAGTAAAAATAATCTGTCTTACCCTATAGGAAAGCAGGAGGGGAAAGGTAAAAGAAAAGGGGGGGGGGCAACTGAAAGAAGGGAGGGCAGATTGAGGGAGGCAGTATTCAAAAGCAAAACACTCATGAGAAGGACAGGGTAAAAAGAGTGAGAGTAATAAATATAAATGGGGGAAAATAGGGTAAAAGGAAATACACTACTGGTAATCATAACTGAATGTAAATGGGATGAAGTCTCCCATAAAATAGAAGCAGATAGGAGAGTAGATTAAAAACCAGAATCCTGTAATATATTGTTTATAAGAAACACATTTGAAGCAGAGCACATAGAATAAAAGTAAAAGGCTGACGCAGAATATATTATCCTTTAGCTGAAGTTAAAAAAAAGCAGGGGTAGCAATCCTGACCTCAGACAAAGCAAAAGCAAAAATAGATATAAATAAAAGAGACAAAGAAACTACATCTTGATAAAAGGTACCAGAGACAATGAAGTAATATCACTCCTAAACATATATACACCAAGTAGTATATTTATTAGATAAACTTTTGGTTAATTTGATTTTAAAAAGAAGAAAACCAAATCACCAGTATCAAAAATGAAAAGGGTGAATTCACCACCAATGAAAAAGAAATTAAAACAATAATTAGGAGCTGTTTTGTCCAACTCTATGGCAACAAATCTGACAAGCTAAGGAAAATGAATGAATGTTTACAAAATTATAAATATCCCAGGTTAAAAGGAGAGGAATTAAAATACTTAACTCCATTTTAGAAAAATAAATTGAACAAGCCATCAATGAACACCCTAAGAAAAAATTTCCAGGGCCAGATGGACTTACAAGTGAATTCAAAAAAAATTTTTTTTTTGCTTTTTGGAGGGGGTAGAGCAAGGCAATTGGAGTTAAGTGACTTGCCTGAGGTCACATGGCTAGTTTGTGTGTGTGTGTGTGTGTGTGTGTGTGTGTGTGTAGTCTCTGAATCTGGATTTGAACTCAGGTTTGGAGGTATTAGTTAGGTGCCCTTCCTGAAGCCTCCCCATGTTCCAGCAAGCTAGTCACACACCCCAAGGCCTCCACCCCAGACCGCAATCCAGATCCAAGAAGGTTAAAGCAAGAGTGCCTGCCCCCAGACTGGTCGCCAGTCCCCCTACAGTCCGACTCCAGGGCTGGTGCTTTATTCACTGTGCTACCTAGCCGTCCCTTTAAAAAAAAATGTTGGCATGGCTAGGTAGCACAGTGAATAGAGCACCAGTCCTGGAGTCAGGAGGACCTGAGTTCAAATCCAGTTTCAGACACTACACACACACACACACACACACACACACACACACACACACACACGCCATGTGACCTCGGGCAGGTCACTTAATCCCAACTGCCCTACCTTCCCCCCTCCAAGAAGCCATAAATAAATAAATAAATAAATAAATAGATAGATAGATAGATAGATAAATAAATAAATAAATAAAAGTTTATTTTTTTAAACAAATTTAAGAAAAAGAAAAAAAAATGTCATGTTCACAGCAGAACATAAGAGAGGATTGAAAATATATAGCAAAAGGGGGGTAGAGCCAAGATGGCAGAGTAGAAACAGCACTTCACCAGCGCTCCAGCCCATACCACTTCCAATATATATAAATGGGAACTCTGAACAAACTCTGGAGCTCCAGAACCCACAAAATGACATAGAGAAGCTAACCTCCCCCTGCAGACAGCCCAGCAGCCTGGCAGGGAGCAGCCAGTGCAGCACTCTGGGAGCCGATCCCAGGCCTGCCTGAGTCGGAGAACAACTCCAGAACAACAGCAGCTATGGTGTTTCCAGAATTATCAACACATAGATGCCTAGGACAACGTGAAAGGTCAGTGCCCTATGGACTTTGGGACTGGTGGGGAGAGTGCCTCAGCCTCTTTCCCTGGGGGTGATAAGCCACTGAGTAGCCCTGGAACAGCCACCTCGTTGCAGCTTCAGCTCCTGGCCTTTGGACTGTAGGGGGACCAGCGACCAGTCTGGGGGGCAAGCACTTTTGTTTTAACTTTCTTAGATCTGGATTGTGGTCTGGGGTGGAGGTCTTGGGGTGTGTGACCAGCTTGCCAGAGCATGGGGAGGCTTCAGAAAGGGTACCTAACTAATACCTCCAGCAGCTGAGAAAACCCCAGTGTTTGGGACAGAAGCTCCCCTGTCTGGTGGCAGTCCTACTATGGCAACAAGCCCCAAAGTCAAGTAATTGAATGGCAACAAAATAAAGAGAAAAATTCAACATTAGACCCCTATTTGGGGGAGTAAAGAGGATCGAAGCATGGAACAGACAGAGGACTGGGAGGTCAAAAATCCTGCAACAAAAGCCCCAAATGAAAATATGAGCTGGTTACAGGCCATAAAGGACCTTAAGAAGCAGATAAGCGAAGTGGGGGGAAAACTGGGAAGAGAAATGAGAAAGATGCAAGAAAAGTATGAAATGAGAGTCAACAGCCTGACTGAGGAAAATAACACCTTAAAAAACAGACTAACTCAAATGGCAAAAGAGGCTTAAAAAGGCAATGAGGAGAAGAATGCCTTAAAAAGCCAAATTTGCAGATGGGAAAAGAATCTCAAAAGTTCACTAAGGAGAATGATTCCTTCAGAATTAGACTAGAGCAAATGGAAGCTAGTGACTTTATGAGCTGTTAAGCAGATCCAAACAAATGAAAGAATAGAAGGCAATGTGAAATATCTCATGGGAAAAACCCCTGACCTGGAAAATAGATCCAGGAGAGACAATCTAAAAATTATTGGACTGCCTGAAAGCCATGATCAAAGAAAGAACCTAGAAATCATCCTTCAAGAAATTCTCAAGGAAAACTGCCCTGATGTTTTAGATCCAGAGGGCAAAACAGAGGTTGAAAGAATCCACCAATCACCTCCTGAAAAAGATCCCAAAAAGAAAACTCCTAAGAATATTATAGCCAGGTTCCAGAATTCCCAGATCGAGGAGAAAATATTATAAGCAGCCAGGAAGAACCAATTTGGATATTATGGAAACACAATCAGGATAGTGCAGGATCTGGCAGCTTCTACACTGAGGGATAGAAGGGCATGGAATGTGATATTTTCTGGAGGGCAAAGGAGCTGGGATTAAAACCAAAAATCACCTACCCAGCAAAACGGAGTATCATGTTTCCGGGGGAAATATGGTCATTCAGTGAAATAGAGAATTTTCAAGCATTCTTGAGGAAAAAAACAATTGAATAGAAAATGTGACATTCAGATACACGAAGCAAGAGATGCTTGAGAAGATAAACAGGGGAAAGAAATCATAATGAACTTATCAAAGCTGAACTATTTACATTCCTACATGGAAAAATGATAACTGTAACTCATGAAACCTTTCTCAGAATGAAAATAGTTGAAGAAGGGTATATGGGCATATGAATACATATGTGAATGTGTGTATGTATGTTTACAGGTGTACATAGATAGAGGGCACAGGTCGAATTTAATAGGAAGGGATCATACTTAAAAGGTGAAATTAAGAGGTGAGAGGGGGGTATAAAAAGAGGAGATGGGGAGAGAAAGAATGGGGTGGACTATCTCATATAGAAGAGGCAAGGAAAAGTGGTTACAAGGGAGGGGAAGAACAGGAAGGCAAAAAGGCAAAATCTTGTTCTCATTGAATTTGGCTCAGGGAGAGAATGACATACATACTAAATAAGATATCTTACCCTTCAGGAGAGTAGGGGGAAAGGGACAGAATCAAAGTAGGGAACAGACCAAGTGGGAGGTGGGATAGGAGGGAGGGAAATATAGTCAATCTTTTACAGTATATCTACTATGGCAATGCTTTGCATAGCTATACATGTACAACATATACTGAATTGCTTATCTTCCCAGCAAGAGTGGGTGACAAGGGAGGAAGGGAATGAATCTGGAAATCGAAGTTTTAAAATCAAATGTTTTAAATATATATTATTATTATCATTATCATTATTATTTTACATGTAACTGGGAAATGAGATATACAGGCACTGAGGCATATAGATCCATTGTGCCCTACTGGAAAGTAGGAGGGAGGATGGGAGAAGATATGGGAGAGAGCAGATTGGATGAGGGGATATCCTGTGGGACTGCTATTCTGGGGTGGTGGTTAGGGGAAATTTGGAGAAAAAATTGTAACTCAAAACCTGGCAGAAATGAATGATGCAAACCAGAAGTTAATAAAGCATTTGGAAAAAATAAAAGAATCTATATTTAGGGGGCAGCTAGGTGGTGCAGTGAGTAGAGCGCCGGCCCTGGAGTCAGAAAGACCTGAGTTTGGATCCAGCCTCAGACACTTAACACACACAAACAAAAAAAACCTAGCCGTGTGACCTTGGGCAAGTTACTTAACCCCAATTTGCCCTCCAAAAAGAAAAAAAAAAAAGAACGTATATTTAACTGAAACAATGGGATGTAGATACTGATTGAGTCATGGCAAATAAAAATGTCATTTTGAAAAAAAATATATATATATAGCAACAACTTATCATTTCAAGAAAGCCTATATATTAAATACTGTGTGTTAAGTTGAAAGCTAGCCATCTTTTCTTTCCTTCCTTGTAACTTTTCTTTTGTTCTCTGCTGTACACTTTTTACTTTGTTCTTTTTCCCCCCTTCTTCTCTACTACCCACCACTCCAACACTACAATTGAGCATGGATATATTTATATATAGGCACTGATATATACACTTATATATACATATACATACATACATACATATAATACATACATACACATATAAATATATACTTTCCCTAAGAGATTCTATTCCTAATCTTGTTTTTATGTTTGTGCATATCTCTTTTTCCCTATTTCTCCTAACTCCTCTACTTTACTTCTACCTGCTACCTTACCTTCCTATTACTTAACCTACCCCCACTCCAGCAATCCCTCTCTTGCCCTCCCATTCACCCAAATCTAAATACCCTTCTAATCCTCCCTTTAACCTATTCCCTCACCCTCCATTCTCAGATCCCTCCTTTTTATTTTCTCCCCCCTCCCTTTTCCCTTAGTGTTCTATTTCTTTTTTTTTTAATTTAGAAGACTTTTATACTCTTCTAGATGTACATGTATTTTCCTGTCTTAAATCCATTCCCCATGAAAGTGGGTTCCCAGAACTAAGTCTCCCACACCCACCTAATTTTTCTGTATTGGTTCTTCCTCTTGCACATCATTTGTATAGAATAATTACTCTTTCAGTTGTTCTTTAACAATTTTACTTTTTAAAATTATATCATATTTAGATCTACCCCCAAACTTTCTTATAAGCTACCTAATTACTAGTAACAATCTTAGATATAGGTTTTATATTTTCCATATATAAAAGGTAAACCTTCTATTCTTATTGAGTCCTTATAATTGTATGTACTTTGTATGTATCACTGTATGTATTACAATTGTATGTATCACTGGTATATACCTTATATTTCTCTTGGTTCTATCGAATTCAGGGCTTTTTTTGTTTGTTTGTTTATTTTTAACAAGGGTCCTGAAAGTCTGACAGTTGATTAAATGTCCATTTACTTCCATTAAAAATTATGCTTAGCTTTGCTGGGTATGATATTTTAGGCCAAACAACCAGTTCTCTTGCTTTTTGATATAGTATTCCAAGACCTGTGATCTTTTAGTGTCGCCAGCCCTAGGTCCTGTTTGATTCTTTGGAATTGTGTGACATGGGAGTTACTGGCACAGGACCACTCAGCATGGCATGCCCACATCAAAGAAGGTGCGGTGCTCTATGAGCAAAGCAGAATTGAAGCAGCTCAAAGGAAACGCAGGATGCTCAAATTTGGAGATTCCACCCCAAATGTTCACACAGACTATGTGCCTGACCTGTGATAGAGCATTCTGAGCTCGTATTGTTCTGATCAGCCACAGTTGGACACACTGAAACTTAACTTTAGAATAGTGATGCTTTGAACCTCCTCAAGAACAAAGGACAACAATCAACCAACCAACCAATTGTGGTACTGATGGGGTCCTTGTGATGTATATATGTCTGTAGTATCAATCTGTAACATCAGTTTGTAAGTGGGGTGCTTTGGGATTTATGTCTGTAAAATCAATTTGTAAAAGCAGTCTGTAAGATCACACTCCCCCTGCCCCAGCCTCAGAGCATTGACTCTGCCCCTTCCCCCTTCCAGCACTCTGCCCAGCAACAACTCACAACCTGTTTATCTCTGCTTGAAACAATAAGTTATGTAAATGTTATCTCCCTTAGAGTGGCCAGCCCCACCATGAATTCTTCAATACCTTATCTATAGGGTAACTCCTTAGTCAATTATATACCCATATGTCTCTGATGACCTTGGTGGGTGGCAGACCTAAAACCACACCTCCAGCTAGACCCCCCTTGAGCTATTTCCCAGTGAATCATGGGCAATACACCTGCGCAGTTGATATTAAAAGTGTATGGTCCTTTGAGCACTGACCACTCCTTAACTCCTCCCTGATCCCACCCTTACTCACCTAGTTAGCATAATTGACACCTTAAAACTATGCCTGACGCCTCTGAGAGTTTGCAGGTTCCATAAGAATCTAGCTCACTGTCCTTGTACAGTGTAACAATAAACTTTACAATTTTGGCTTCAAAGTTTGCTTGAGCCTGGTGAATTCCTTCCAGACTGGATGCCAGGGTGCATCCCTGGCAGAACCACTTACCCTCCCCCCCTACTTATCACCCTTCCCTCTTCAGTACCATCATATGTAAATTGTTTTTTCCTTGCTGCTTGTAATATTTTGTCCTTATTTGGAGGCTTCAGAATTTAACTGTAATATTCCTGTGAGTTTTCCTTGTAGAATCTCTTTTAGGTGGTGATCAGTGGGTTTTTTTCTATTTCTACATTTCCCTCTTGTTCTAATGTTTCAGGTCAATTTTCTTTAATTTCTTGTATTATTGTATCAAGATTTTTTAAAAATCAGAACTTTCAGGTAGTCCAATTATTCTTATACTTTCTGTTCTTGATCCATTCTCAAGATCCAAGACTATTTCAAAAGACTCATGACAGAAAATGCTATTCACATCCACAGAAAAACTATTGTGCCTGAATGCATAGTGAAGCATATTATTTTCATTTGTGTGTGTGTGTGTGTGTGTGTGTGTGTGTGTGTGTGTGTGGTGGTAGTGGTACTGGTGGTGAATTTTCTCTTTTGTTTGGTTTCTTCTTCCAAGACATGACAAATGTGGAAATATATTTCCATGATTGCACATTTATAACCTATATCAGATTGCTTGCCATCTTGGAGGGAGGAGGGGAAGAAAAGCAAGGAGAAAAATTTGGAACTCAAAATCTTATAAAAATAAATGTTGAAAACTATCTTTACATGAAATTTGAGAAATAATATTTATTTAAAGAAAACAGGCCAGAAATACATATAGTATATTAAGCTCTAAATCTAGACGCAGTAGAGATGATAGCTGAAAAACACAAAGTTGACTGGAAACCCACAGTGGAGCTTTTAGACTTAGAAATAGGAATAGAAGTTTCACTAAGGCAGCACTCAGATTAGAACAGCATAGGGCCACAGGTTCCCCCAGAACTATCTTGATATGCCACAGAGGGCCTTGAAAATACAGCTCCTGGAACTTCAAAGATTCAGTAGGGGCAAGAGACCCTAAGTCCAGGAAGAGGGGGTCAAAAAAGGAACTAATGTGACCCAGGGCAAAGGACTAAAGCAAGAGAAGTAACCCAACTCGGCACAAAGCCCCATTTCAGGAAGGAAAACTAGAGAAGACACTAACCACAATATACACTACTACAGATCAAGAGACACTTAAAATTCCAACTTGGAAGTAGAGAGTAATTCTATAACAACTATAAGCAGAGAAATTAAACAAGATATTAAAAGATGAAATAAGAACTCTGGAGGAAAGAACTGGTAAAAGAATAAAGTCCTTAAAAGTAAGGAACCTCCTTATCCAAGTAACAAACTCTCTGAAAATTACAATGGACCAAACAGAAATTAATAACTTCTCAAGACAAGAAATATTAGGAAGGAAAAAAATTATGTACTACCAGAAAAAACTGACCAGGAAAATCATCAAGGATAAAGAATTTAAGAATCATTGTATTCCATGACATTTTGAAGTTTGCAAAGTGCTTTGCATATATTATTTCTTATTATCCTCACAATCATCCTGAGAGTTAGCTACTACAGATGGCACATGAAATCCCCCATATGTGTTGTCACCCTCATCAGAATGTGGGCTCCCTGAGAGCAGGGACTTATTTTTCTATTTATGTCACTGCATTTAGCACAGTGTTTTGAACATTTTAAGCAGTCAATAACTGGTTCATTCATTTATATACGCATTTTACAGATGAGGAAACAGGCTTAAAAAAATTAAATAGTTTGTACATGATTGTACACTTATTATCAGAGGCAGTACTTGAATCCAGGTCTTCCTGAATTTACATACAGTAAGTACACTATACCAGGCTAACTCAAAAATGAAAATGTCATTTAACACCCTGAAATAATGTGTGATAAAAATGAGGTGCCAAATGAAAATCCAAAGGTAAAACAACATAAGACATGACTACTTCAGTACTCAATTTTATGTGTGTGTGTGTGTGTGTGTGTGTGTGTGTGTGTGTGTTTTAATGGAGTTTCAGTGGAGTGTGGAGAGAGTAATAGTGTTGCTAAAAAAAAAAAGGAAAGAAAAGAGGGTCAGGGAAGCTTATTTAACAGCACTAAAGAGAATATAAGTAAGCTCAGAAAGCAAAACAGTTAAGCAGGACAGCTTTGAAAAATAACATGCTGTAATATTCTTTTTAAAAAGAGGTTACATATGGGGCTGCTAGGTGGCACAGTAAATTGAGCACTGGCCCTGGAGTCAGGAGGACCTGAGTTCAAATCCAGCCTCAGACACTTCACACACACACACACACACACACACACACACACACACACACAACTAGCCAAGTGACCTTGAGCAAGTCACTTAACCCCAACTGCCGCCGCCCCCCCCCCAATAGGTTACATGTAAAAAATCTAGTTTCCTACGAGATCCTCCTTCTGTTCCACTTTGTACTGGGAATTGTTTTCTTTCCTGGTGTTTATTAAATTCAGAATTTTTAAATGACAAAAAAATTTTAATATTATAGGAAGAGAGAGTTATGGTATTCTACCTAAGAGGTCAAGTAACCACAAAAAACAAAAAACTGTAAGAGGGGTGCATTTAAGAAAGCAAGTGTAGAATTGAGTTCTAGAGTGTCGTGGTACTAGTTTAAATCTATGTTCAAAACCTTTACTTAAATTTTGTTTAAAAAAAAAAAGTTATGCTTTTGGCCGTAGGAGCTCCTAGCTTCGTGTTGAAATGGGCAAGTTCATGAAACCCGGGAAGGTGGTGCTGGTCCTGGCCGGGCGGTACTCTGGCCACAAAGCCGTCATCGTCAAGAACATTGACGATGGGACCTCCGACAGGCCCTACAGCCACAACTCTCAATCTCTTCTCTGGTGGCCTTAGAGTGAAAAAAATAAAAACTTCTATGGGACTAAGTAGTGGGCAGAGAGACAGTAGAAGCAGCTCACCCCAACTTCCATATCTCCTTTATCCCCAACCCAGTTATTAGTGAGACTGCAAATGCTGGGCACCTCTATTTCTTTTGTCTCTATGTTATTTTTTCTGATTTTAGGTGAATGAATACCGAAGAGGTAATAGATGGACAGAGGAATTTGTGAGCTTCAAAAGAGTAGAAGATCCAAGGTTTCCTCAACAATCAAGAGTCTTGTGAGAAATCAGTCCAGAGAAACAATCTGCTGGACTCAATTCAACAGTGAATCAACCTGGCAGTCAAAGCATCAGGTCCTGAAAGCAAGGGTGCCAACTTGTCCAATATTCTACTCAGAAATTAATTTGGTGGGAAATCCTAAAAAGGGAAATAAGGACTCTACAGGTCAGGAAGTACTGTCACTCTCATTTGGGGAGTGGACTGTTTTATAACAACCACCAAGTATGATTCAACTCACACTAGGAACCAAATGGGTATGCAAAGGGGAGACTGTGTCCCAGTTCAGGGAGATGTTGTATCTGCTACACCTTCCCAGTAAATATCCCTTTATAAAAGTGAACTGGGGCGTCTAGGTGGCACAGTGAATAGAGCACTGGGCCTGGAGTCAGGAGGATCTGAGTTCAAATCTGGCCTCAGACACTTAACACAAAAACTAGCCATGTGACCTTGGGCAAGTCCCTTAGCCCCAATTGCCCTACCTTTCCCCCCCACCCCCCTCCAAAATGCAAAAATATAAGCGAATTGGTATTAACTGGTTACTTTATACTGGAGAAGCAGTAATTAGTAAATTAATATTAGGGGGACACATAAGAGGGGGGCTCCTGATAGTACCAAAACCCCTCCCTGATACCTCCCAGTGGAGCGGTAGGTAGCTAGCTAGCTATCATATGCTGGAGACATTACTAGTCCAAGTATAGATTGGGAGGGTGAGCCCACAAGCCTGCACCACATAAAAGAAATAGCACAAGTCTGGGTCACTTGTCTTTTTATAAGGTAAACTAAAAAGTTAACTTGCTTCCTTTTAGAGGGTAAAGGCTCACCAAGGCTTTTATACTTTCAGCATGATGATATCCTATATTACTGGTTATTTCACTTTTTGCTTGTTCTTCATGCAAGAGACACAAGGAAGGAAATGGTGATAGAGCTACTGAACGATCAGTCTCAGTTTGCCTGACCACCAATGAAAGGAACTAAGGCCAATACCACCCCAAGACTTTTGCCAAGCTGGACTGAAATTCAGGGAGGCAAAACTCGTCTCAAAGTCAATCTAACTCAGTTCAATTTAGAAAAGAACATCCTTGCCAAAGCCTAGGAATAACAAGGTAAAAGTGTAGTATGTGTGTTTTTATATACACATAATCGTGCACTACAATTGGATATAATTTAGTACTTAGGAAATTTAAAGTATTCTAAGTATGCTGTATAAATAGCTTTAAAACAGTATTGTTTAAAATTATTTTTAGCTGTTACATTTTTACGTATATGATTAAAAAAAACAACATAGTTTAATACAGCTTTCAGATAGTTTTATCATTTTATAGTTTGGATCCTAAGAATGAAACCAAGCACCCTACCACCACCCACTAGTATTCCAATTGTAAGAAAGGTGCTTATGGCTAGAAATAAGCTCCAAACCTACAAAAGTTACAAAATAATGGTATTACATAATTTCAGTACTGATTCAGTTCAATATCCCAAACCACAAATAGCACAATACAAAAACCATAAAAAGTTAAATTATGTTCAACATGTTCTATATTTATTAGTAGAAGAAAATATGCAGAACATTTTATCATAAAATAACACTTGGGATGGTCCTTTAGAGCAAGGTGTCAAACTCACACAGCCACTCTGGCCAGCCTGGGGCAGCAAAACTGCCAAGAAGGAGCTTCAATCAGATTAAATGTAACTGGGAAATGCTTAACAAAATAAAAACATAACAGAACACACATAATGTTAATTTGTATTTTTTTAAGTCAACACATGGCAACAGGAATCCACTTTCCATTTGAATTCTACATCACTACTACATCTACATCACATAGAAACCAACCAGGTTGGTTTTTTTTACAAATTGTTGGTTTACAAAACATTCTACAAATAAGGAAACCAGGGCTAGAGGGGTTGACATATTTAACCAAGTTAACAGAGATAGTAAGTCAGAGAGGTGGGATTCAAACCCAGGTCCACTGGTTTCAAATCCAGTACTCTTTCCATTGCTCTAAAAAGGACCTTTATAAACAAGAGCTGAAACAAACAACAAACAAAAAATTCAATAGGAAAAGGCTAGCAACCTTTAATAATCCAAGAAAAAGTTGGCTAGCACTAAGTTCCCAAACATACTGATAGCCACAGTTTTTTTTTTTACATTAAAAAACAGTATAATGTCAGTTATAGTTTTATACATTTTCCTTTAAAAATATAACTTCAATTTTATGGGAGAAGGAAGGGAAAATTTATTTCTTTCTATGTAAATTTATTGTACAACAAACTTGTCTAGCATGAATAAATCTATTCTGAAAACAAAGCCAGGGATATTTAGCAAAACAACTATTTCTGAATTAGAATATTAAGCATTTTTCTTACCTAATGTATATGCATTTCATTTTCTTAATTATAATCTTTAAAGTTTTCCAAAAAATGTATGTGGTTATGAAATTATAACATGACCTAAATCTCCATATTCCTTAAATATGTTAGAAAGGTAGACAGAAAGAAATATAAACATTAACACTATCATCCTGGAACATAAGCACTGTATTCCCTTTCTTCTGAACTCCTGGCAAGCAATTCACAGTATAGATTTCAATGAGTAGAACCTTAGGGTCATATGACCTTATAGGTAGTAACTAGAGACACTATACCACTCACCTATTCACCATGTGTCTTTTCTCTCATCTTTCCACTTTTTCTTTTCTTCCCTTCTCCTAGTCCTCTCTTTTCCCTCTTTTATTTCTACATTTCTTCTTATGCCTGAGAGAAGACTCTACTGGTCCAGAGGAGTTGTCTGGTGGTTGGAAGGGCCCCCTGCTAGCCTCTGGTCCTGCAAGGATGGGGAGGGGAAGGGACTCACACCAGGATCATACCAGTTCAGGAAACTTACAAAGTGGGTTGGCTCTTTCACAAAATTATTGATAGATTCTCCCAAACTTCACTTTGTCCTATGAGTCTAATAGTTCTGACCAATTTTCTTTTCATTAATTCATGATATATGTTGGTTAGGTTTACTATTTAGTTGTTTTCTTAGAGTCCAGGATGGTACAAGGGAAAAAAGGTGTGCTTTCTCGAATCTTAAGATGAGTTCAAATTCCAGCTGAGATTCTTCTTGCAAAAGTCATGATCTCCTTGGACTTCAGTTTCTTCATCTGTAAAGTGGGAAGCTGGCACATACAAGGCACTTAATAAATGCTTGCTGTGTTAAAATACTGTCCTTGGCTTCTGAATCTGTAAGTCCTGAATTTCCTCTTCGTCCTTTTATCTAAGTCTTGGGATTGTAGGATCATGGCTTCAAAACAAGAAAAGACCTGGGGGGGCGCGCGCCAGGGGAAATCTAGTCTAAGCTTCTCATTTTGCCCATAAAGAAACTGAAGCCCAAAGAGGCCAATGACTAAAATGTGATGGCTAAGATCGCACAGGTAGTAAGTTGCAGAGCTCAGAAACCCAGTTCTTGGAACAGGTCTGGATACAGGGGCAGCAAGAGAATGGACCTCAGAGTCAATCTGATCTAACCTTTTCACATTACAAATGAGGAAACAGGCCCAAGGAGGTTGTGACTTGCCCATGGTCATATATTAGCATCAGAGAAAGGATTAGAAAATAGATTCTCTGACTCAGATCAGTACATTTTCCATTATACCACTGTATATTTTGTTTTCCATTGTATCATACTGCCTCCTGGGAGCCATCTCCAATTGTCCTGATCTATATCTTGCCACTGGACCCAGATGGCTCTAAAGGAGAGAGTGAGGCTGGTGACTTTGCACAGCCCTCCCTCACTTAAATCCAATTCACCTGCAAGTCATGACAGCACCTTCCCAACATCATGATCCTCTTCCAGATGAAGAACAACAAAAATCAGCAACTTCATGACTACCAGTATTTTCGGGAACTTAATTCTGGCTAACTTTTTCCAGATTACTTAAGGTTACTAGCTTTTCCATATCAAATTTTTTTGTATGTTGTTTGTTTTAACTCTTGTTTATAAAGATCCTTACTGGAGCAAGGGAAAGAGTGCTGGATTTGGTGCCAGGGAACCTGGGTTTGAATCCCACCTCTGTGACTTCCTTCACAGATATTTCTTGGTTCCACTAGTACAAGGGGTTAACCTGGGGTCCATTAACTTTTTTTTAATATTCTGATAACTATTTCTTTTTAATGTTTTAACAAATAAAAAATGAGAAACAAAAAGAAAAAAAACATTGTCATATATACAGGAGACCATAAGAGAAGTCCATGCAAAACAATAAATTTCCATTTCAAGAAAACCTATATAATAAATACTACACATTGTTTTCAAAGCAGCCTGGCTTTTCTTTGCTTCCTAGTTGGTTTCCCTTTGTTCTCTGCTATGCACTCCTTGTTGTTATTTTTTTTTCCTCCCCCCACCCAAAAGGCTACAATTAAGCATGAATACACACACACACACACACACACACACACACACACACACACACACACACACTCTATATATGTAGATCTCTATAAACATTCACATATATACACTCATACACATATATATGAGATCGTACTATGCTTATTTCTACTTGTCATCTGTTTCTATGAAGGTGGATAGCATCTTTCTTCATAGGTCCAAGTTTTTCCTGCTTTTCTAAAACAACCAGCTCATCATCATCATAACACCAAAACAATATTCCAACCCAATCACATCCTATCTGAGAGATTGTCTATGAAAGTTTTTTTCCCTAATTTTCTGCATTCCTTCTATTTTTGGCTACATAGATTTTATTTATATAAGAAAATTTTAATTTAAAATAATCAAAATTACCCTTCTTATGCTTCAACAGTGTTCTCTCTCACAATATAGTTTCAGGTCTGATACTGCTGAATCTACTTCCTTTACATCTTTTTTATGGTTTTTCTGAAGTTCCTGATTTTTTGTTCTTCCAAATGAACTCTGTTATTTTTTCTAACTCAGTAAAATAAGTTTTAGTAATTTAATTGGGAAGACATTGAATAAATAGATTAGTTGGGTAAAACCATTTGAAAAAATTATATTGACTTTACCTACCCATGAACAATAAACATTATTCCAATTATTTAGATCTGAGTTTATTTGTATAAAAGTGTTTTATGCTTATCTTCACATAATTCTTGTGTCTGTTTTGGCAGGTATACACTCAGGTATTTTATGCTATCTAGGTATTTTAAATAGTGTAAAACAATACTGAATAATATTGCTGAAAAAACAGTCTATTTTTAAATTTCGATTAAATCTAATTTTAACTTTATCTGAGATCATGATTACTATCCCTGCTTTTTTTACATAATAAATTCTACTCCTGCCCTTTATTTTACCTTTATATATATCTCTCATTTTTATTGTTTCCTAAAAGCAACATATTGTTGAATTCAATTTTTTCATTTGCTATCCATTTCTGGTTTATGAGTAAATTCATCCTATTCACATTCTAAGCTGCAATTTACTTGTTGTGTATTTTCCTCCTTCATTACTTTTCCTCACTCTATTTTCCCTATTTTTCCTCAGATAACTGTATTTCAACATGACTGTTTTTCTTTTGTAATTTTATGTATTTAAAAGCATTCCAAGAAGGGATCCATACTTCACCCGAGTGCCAAAGGGATCCACGAGACACCCAAAAAGGTCAGGAACTCCTAAATTAGTGTTCTCAGAACTCGAGGGATTTGCTGGTTGACCCTTGTCCTGTTTATCTGAAGGATGGTCATAAGGCATACTGAATAAGGAGGCCCCCTTTTATAGAATGCATGATGGCCACTCCACAATTCATCTCAAACAGCTTGAAAGACCTCAACTCTAAACTAAATTTCAATTATTTGGCCAATAACTATTTATGTGTTTTCTGGTCAGCTATTTGGGATCTCATAAACTTTAGTCTTATCTTTCATAAATTTTCATTACATGAGATAGTATAATGTGTTTTGAGATTCATTCCTAACCCCAATGTTTTTCCTCTCGAGTGAATGTTCTTGTAATAGTGTCAAAGAATGTCAGAGATGGAAATTTCATTTATCCATTCATTCAGCAAGCTTTTAATGAATGTCTTTTAGGTATGACCTACTGTGTAAGCTACCAGGAAGCATACAAATAAGTATAAAACAGGGTCCCCATCCTCCCTAAACTTGCAATCTAGTTGGGGAAAACAATTTATGTACACAAATAACAAAAGGCAATATAGCATAAGTGCTCAAGTGGTTAATAAAAGTATTAATTTTGAAAATATTCTTAATTTACCTATATGTGTACATGCTGAGTCTCTCCCGTTTTAATATAACTTCTTGAGGGCAGTAACTTTTTTATTTTTGTCTTTGTATCTGAAGAATTTGGTACCTAAGAGGAGGCATTTAATCAGTGCTTACTGACTGAAATAGATGAGCTATAAGCTCTCTCCTCAGAACACCACTGAGACCACCAGGTGGTAGCAGAGAGTTAGGTCTTCACAAGACTGGACTCAGAAAAAGATGATTTCTAATTACTGTACCTACTAACACTTATATGATTATTTACTGAGCTATTCACATATGCAAGGATATTTGTATATAAGTTACCTAGCAATATATAAATAAAATTTGAGTAATTTGCTAAAGCTTAAACTACACCCGGGTTCTCATTAGTGACAATAATGAATCCCATGAAGTGGCCCCATGTATTCAGATTTGAACTATTTAAAGTTATAGCTTTGTAAGACATGGTAATTTTGTTCCAACCTAATGGAAATATGTTAGTACAAATTCCATAAATGTGACCATTTCATAGGATTCGCTGTTTGCCTTAATCAGTACCTGGCTATATTACCTACCCACTTCCTCATATTTAATTTTGTATGTATATGTTTGAGTGTGTATATACATAAACTTTATATTTATGCAGTATATATTTTAATAGGTCCATGATATCTTCCCCATTCAACTGTAGGCTCATTTGGACTAGGTATTATTTCATTTTTTTTAATTTGGTTGCCTAGTGCCTAACACACAGTAAGTAGGTACTTAATAAATACTTGTTGATTGATTTGATTGAAGAAGAGAAATGACAGTGTATTCCCCAACCAACTACACTTCTTCAAAGAAGGACATGTAATCCTACAATATACTTGATTAATGTATTGGCTAGTTTTAATGAACTAATTTTTTTTCCTCCGCTTTATTTTTGATTCTTTAAAAAAAAAAAGTAGGGGAGGCTAGGTGGCGCAGTGAATAGAGCGCCGGCCCTGGAGTCAGAAGGACCTGAGTTCAGATGCGACCTCCGACACTTAATCCACACAAACAAAAACCTAGCCGTGTAACCTTGGGCAAGTTACTTAACCCCAATTGCTTTAAAAAAAAAAAAAGTATAGATCTCTGGGTGGAAGTGGGATATTCTGGGAAATAAACATGATATAAAAACAAACTACATCAATTAAATTTTACACAACTGCCAAGTCATTTGGATGCAAATTTAGTAAGTAAAGTGATCAAGCATTTGACATAATTGAGTCCAAAAGGGAATATTTCCATAAAATACCAAAACTAATTTTCTTATAATTTGGTTCTGAAGATAATTCTGAAAGGGAAATTCCAATATGATACAGCAGCAGCACCTATTCCACTGCTGCAGCCCTAACAATAGGTACAGATTCCTCTATATCTAAGCAGCAGTTAGTTAATAAGTATTTATAAAATGCCCATTATATGCCAGGCACACTGGCTTTTAATTTTTTTTGCTAAGAAATGGGGATAGGGGCGGCTAGGTGGCGCAGTGAATAGAGCGCCGGCCCTGGAATCAGAAGGCCCTGAGTTCGGAGCCGGCCTCCGACACTTAATCCACACAAACAAAAACCTAGCCGTGTAACCTTGGGCAAGTTACTTAACCCCAATTGCTTAAAAAAAAAAAAAAAAAAAAGAAATGGGGATAAAAAAAGAGGCAAAAGAAAGTCCCTGCCCTCAAAGAATGCATAATCTAATGATGCACTAGCAATGGCTATTATGATAGGAGGTAGGGACTCTGGTGAAAGGGGGTTCTAATGGCAACTGAGAAAAGAGCACCGGAGAATTCAAGATGGACTTTGCTCCATTAGCAGGGTGGTGAAGACTCTGGCAACTGGGAGGAAGAATAACTCGTCAAAGGATGGGTGGACTTTCTCAGTCAGATAAGGCAGATGAGGAGAATCCGGAAGTTGAGAGGCATCTAAGGAGCAATGACAGGAAGGCATCAACTCCAATGACATGGAGGGGCTAAGAGAAGGTGATGGGCAGCAGAATGGAGTTAGCTCTAGTAAGAATGTAGAGAGATGAGGGATGTTCATGAAAATGAATGAAATAGATTACCATCAGGGCAATCAATCAATACATATTTATTAAGCAACTACTATGTGCCAGGTATTGTGCTAAGCACTAAACAGTGTGGGAGTGTTAACAGAGAAAAAGGAAGAATCATCATTGACAAAATAAATGGGGAAGAAAGAAGACTACTTTCAGTAGTCTTTCAGTAAGTCAGTCAAGGAGGTAAATTTTTTTGCTAGGGTAGCTATTCCTGTTATATATCAATAAGCTGTGAAGTGCTATGATTCCCATCAGTGTTGCTAGAAATAAAACACTATCAAGCATATGAATAGAAAAACAGCCAACTGAGATTTCCTCTATAGCCTAATTCATAAATGTGACTCTACCCACATAAAATTTACTAGAACAAAGGAAATCTAGTCACTATTTGCTTACCATAAAAACTGAATGAGCCAAAGAAACTAGTGAAAATATAAATAAATAAAAAATTAAAAATATAAATAAATAAGTAAATAAAGAAAATATATCAGTAAAGAAAAATTACAAATATTTTGGCTAGCCCCTTTTGGTACGAAACAAGACCTTGTAAGAGGAATATTATATATAACTTATCAGCACTTAAAAGTCACATCCTCCTTATAATCTGTATAACTCAAATTTATACTGAATTCTCCCTGCTACCATATATCAATTCCCTTTTCATTTCTTCAAAGAAGCAGTCATATGTATCACTACTAGCAATAACAGAAAGTCTAAACAGATTAGGAGAGCATACTTCTTATAAAGCCCTTTTTCAAACTCCAAAATTTTCTACTAAAAGTCATAAACCAGAGTTTCCTCAGACTACAAGTACCAATGCTATGCTCCTTGAGAAATCTAACCACAGTTGTCCCTAAACAGTTTTGAATAATTTCAAGCAGACAATTCCTATGGCTGTTGCTATTACAAAACCCCAGGCAGTCTCTGATTTAGATCTCTAATAACTGTTATACATAATAGATTAAGGTAGACAGTTTTAAATGGAGGAGAGCTTACTGGAAAAGTCAGTCTCAGGAAAAGGAGAGAGAAAATGGTAATAATAATAGCACCTATTCATAAGGTTGTGGTGAGGATCAAATTAGTTAACATATGTAGAGTGCTTTGTAAACTTTAAACTGCACTAACTTCTATTTTACAGATGAGAAACTGTAACAAAGGTTAAGTGACTTGCCTAGGGTCACAGAGCAAATGTGTCTGAGGCAGAATTCAAATTTAGGTCTTCCTGACACCAACTCCTGACACCAAGCTCTATCTACTGCTCCATCTAGCTACCTGAACTGAATTCATTCTCTTTCCCTTGAAACCTCTGACTCCTCTTTCCAGGTCCCAACCTAGTTGCCATTCACTAGTCCTCTCACCCTCCATGTGCAATCTGTTGCCAAGGTCTGTCAAGTCTGCTTTCATAACATCTCTTGAATATGCCCCCTTCTCTCTTCTGATACTCCACCACCCTTGTGTAGACCCTTATCACCTCAGGCCTGGACTAGTACAAAAGCCTGATGATGACTGGTCTCCCTGTCTCAAGTCTCCCCACTCCAGTTCCTTCTACACTCAGCGGTCAAAGGGATCTCTTAAGGGACAGATCTGACCACGTTACACCTCTATTTGATAAATTCAAGTAGTTCTCTTCTACTTTCCAGGCTTAAATATAAAATTATTTGATTTTTAAAGCCTCTTATAAATTAGCCCCTTCCTACCTTTTCAGTTTTCTTCCATCTTCCTCCCTTCACTCCCTGCCACACACATAACAAACAAGTTCTTTGATTCAGGAACACCGGCTTCCTTACTATTCCACACACAAGACAATCTATCTCCCAACTCAATACATTTTCAACAACTTTCCCCCAGGCTTAGAATCTCTCCACATCTCCACCACCAGACTTCCTTCAAATCTCAGCTCAAGTCCCACCTTCTGCAAAAAGCCTTTTTTCTAAATCTTCCTTAGCCTTAGTGCCTTCCCTGAGATTATCTTACTCAGGCAGCTAAGTAGTGGATTGGATATAGCTTGGCCTGGAGTCAAGAAGACCTGATATTATAAAAATTATTGCTAAAAATTGAGAAAGAAGGAATTCTGTCAAATTCTTATTATAAGACAAATATAATGTTGACACCTAAACTACAGAGGAATAGAGAAAAGGAATCTACCGACCAAATCCTAATGACTTAACACAAGTATAGTGAATAAAACATTAGCAAAGAGTATACATTTTAAATGCTTTTATAGTGCCATACCAAACTACCAAAAGTTATTTTATAGAGCTAGAAAAAATAATAACAAAAATCATCTGGAAGAACAAAAAGTCAACAATATCAAGGTAAGTAATGAAAAGAAATGCAAGGGTATAAGATAGGCTAGCCATACCAGATCTAAAATTGCATTATAAAGTAGCAATCATCAAAACTACTTGGTACTGACTAAGAAAAACAATGGTGGATCAGTGGAACAGGTTAGGTATACAAAACACAGTAGTCAATAACTATAGTAATCTATTGTTTGATAAACCCAAAGATTCAAGTTTCTCAGATGAGAACTAATGGACAAAAACTGCTAGAAAAACTGGAAAATAGCACAGCAGAAAGTAGAAATAGACCAACATCTTACAGTGCTTACACCATATACCAAGATAAAGTCAAAATGGGTATGCAATTTAGACATAAAGGGTGATACCATAAGCAAATTATAAGAGCAAGAAATAGTTTACATGTCAGATCTATGGAGAAGGGAAGAATTTATGACCAAACAAGAGACAGAGAACATTATAAAATACAAAATGAATAATTTTTATTACAGTAAGTTTAAAAGGTTTTGCACAAACAATACAATCAAGATTAGAAGAAAAGGAGAAAGCTGGGAAACAATAATTACAGACAACATCTCTGGTAAAGGTCTCATATTTCTCAAGTATATAGAGAAATGAATCAAATTTGTAAGAATACAAGCCATTCACCAACTGATAAATGGTCAAAGGATATGAACAGGCAGGTTTCAGAGGAAGAAAATAAAGCTAACTATAGTCATATGAAATAATGCTCTAAATCACTACTGATTAGAGAAATGCAAATTAAAATAACTCTTGAGGTACCACCTCACACCTATCTAGACTGGCTAATATGACAAAAAAGAAAATGATAAATGTTAGAGAAGATGTGGGAAAATTGGAACACCACAACATTGCTGGTAGAGTTGTGAACTGATCCAACCATTCTGGAAAGCAGTTTGGAACTATGCCCAAAGGGCAATCAAACTGTGCATCCCATTTGATCCACTAATACCACTATTAGTGTATATACCAAAGAGATCATAAAAAAGGGAAAAGGACCTACGTGTACAGAAATATTTATAGCAGCTCTTTTTGTAGTGGCAAAGAATTGGAAATTGAGGCGATGCCCATTAACTGGGGAATGACTGGACAAGTTGTGGTATATGATTGTAATGGAATACTATAGTGCTATAAGAAATGATGAGCAGGCAGATTTCAGAAAAACCTGGAAAGACTTACATGAACTGATACTGAGTGAAGTGAGCAGAACCAGGAGAACATTGTACACAGTAGCAGCAGCACTATGAGATGACCAACTTTAATAAACTTAGCTCTTCTGAGCAATACAATGATCTAAAACAATTTCAAATGATTCATGATGGAAAATGCTATCCATACCCACAGAAAGAACTATGAAGTCTGAAAACTATCTTCTCTTTTAAATAAATAAATAAATAAATAAAAATATTATGTATTATTAAAAGGTTGGAATTATACAAGGAATACAGAGTTGGTCAATTATTATGAGTTATTAATACAATAGTTCAATAATAAAAATAACACAATTGTACCAAAAGATACACAAAAATTTTCCAATACCATACAACACTCATTTCTGTTAAAGAAAAAAAAAAGCATTAGAATAAATAGACCACCCCCCATGCCTTCACAGGGTAAAAAGTATCCAACTAAATATAAGAAGTAATATTATCTGGAATGGAGAAACACTAGAGGTCATTCCAAAAAGATCAAGGAAAAAAGCAAGGATGTCCATAACATTTGCCTACTACAGTCTCTATCATCAAAGAACTTTTCTTCCATTGGGAAAGTACAATGTGTTCAAAATAAATGTCCAAATCCCCAGAACCAGCTCTGAAAACAAAAGCGTGAAAAAGACTAAAACTAGACAGTGTCCCTCCCACCACTACCTCAGGAACAGAGCTCAACTTTAACATAAAGTTCAAACAAAGTCAAAAAATAAAATGGAAAATGAGCAAATAAACCAAAACCTAACCATAAAACACTGATCAAGATTTAAATTCCGAAGACAATGTCTACATACACACACAAATAGACATAGACCAAAGACACACACACACACACACACACACACACACACACACACACACACACACACACACACACACAAGCTACAAGGAAAACCTCAAGGGAAAAAGATATGAATTGGGCATAAACCCAACAAGAATTTATGAAAGAGCTTAAAAAATGATTTACAAAATCAAAGAATAGTAGAGGAAAATTTGGGAAAAGAAATGGGAGGAATTTTACCCATAAAACAGAAGCAGAAAGCAGAATGGATTAGAAACCAGTATTCAACAATATGCTATTTACTAGAAGCACACTTGAAAAAGAGAGACAACACAACTAAAATAAGGAGCTAGAGGAGAATCTATTATACTTCACTTGAAATAAAAAGGCAGGTGCAGCAATCATGATCTCAGACAAAGCAGAAGCAAAAACAGACCTAATTTTAAAAGACTGGCATGGAAACTACATTTTGATAAAAAGCCACCACAGAAAATGAAGTGATATCAATTTTAAACATATATGCATAAAATGGCATAGCATACAAATTCTTAAAGGAAAATTAAATGAGTTAGAGAAGAAAATAAGACAGAAAAACCATATGAGAATGGGAACTCAACTTTATCCTCTCAGAGCTAAATAAATCTAGCCACAAAATAAACAAGAAAGAAGTTGAGGAGATAAATAGAATTTTAGAAAAGTTAGAGATGACAAACCTCTGGAGAAAACTGAATGAGAATAGAAAGGAGCACACCTTTTTTGATAGAGCAATGGGCCTAAAGTCAAGTCTCATCTTCATATTTTCAAATCCTGCCTGAGACACTAGTTACTGATCCTAGGCAAGTAACTTAATCCTGTTTGCCTTAGTTTTCTAATCTGTAAAATAGGCAGGAGAAGGAAATAACAAACCATTCTAGTATCTTTACCAAGAAAATCCCAAGTGAAGTCACAAAGAGTCTGACACAACTAAAAAAATGACTGAGCAGGGGAGGCTAGGTGGCACAGTGCATAGAGCACTGGCCCTGGAGTCAGGAGGACCTGAGTTCAAATCCAGCATCAGATACTTAACAGTTACTGTGTGACCTTAGCCAAGTCATTTAACACCAATTGCCCTGCCTTCCCCTCTCCAAAAAGCAGGAAAAAAAGCCAAAACTGAGCAACATAACTTTTTCTCAGATGTACAGGGCACCTTCACAAAAAATGATCATATATAAGTGCACAAAAACTTCACAGTTGAATGCATAAAAGCAAAAAATGTTAAAATGCATCCTTTCAGACCACAATGCAATAAAAATTATATTCAATAAAGAGCCATAGAAGCAAAGATTATAAATTAATTGGAAGCTAAACAATCTAATCCTAAATAATGAGTGGATCAAAGAACAAATCATAGAAATAATAATTACAGCAGAGAAGAAAAGAAAACTTAAAAGAAAGCAAAGACAAGATAGCTCTTAGTATAAAGTATAATATTTTTTATATAGGCTTTCTTGAAATGAAAATTTATTGCTATATATTTTGAACCCTCTTAGGTTTTGCTATGCACATGACATGACTCTTTTTTTCTAATCCTACTTCATATTTAAGTTTGTGATATGTTTCTTTTCCTTTTTTCCATTCTGTATTTAGACTCTGTTTGAGTCTAAAATTTAAAAAAATAAAAATATACCTCATTCTTAAAAAGAAAAAAAGAATTGATAATTTCATTAAGGAGAATGATGAGACAAACCAAAATGTGTGGAACACAGCCAAAGAATACATAGAGTAAATTTTTTATCTCTAAATACATATGTCAATTTAAAAAAAAAAAAAAGAATAGATCAAGCAATTGGGCGTGCAACAAAAAAATAGAAAGAACAAATTTTAAATCCCAAATAAAACACTGAAATGGAAATACTGAAAATAAAAGGACAAATTAATAAAATTTAAATTTAAAGAGGCCACTGAACTAGTAAAAGTGGGAGCTGGTTTTATAAATAGATGAACAAATGGTTATTTTGATTTAAAAAAAGAAAATCAGTATCAAAAATGAAAGAGATAAAAAAAAATTGGCTGTGTAACCTTGAGCAAGTTACTTAACCCCAACTGCTTAAAAAAAAAAAATGAAAGGGATAAACACACCAACAATGAAGATAAAATTAGAGCAATTTTTAGGAGTTACAGGTCAGTAAAACTATCAATCTAAGTTAAATGAATAAATATTTACAAAATCGTAAACTGCCCACATTGACAAAAGAAACAGAATACTTAAATAATCCTATCTTAGAAAAAGAAATTCAACAAGTCTTAACTGAGTTTCCAAAGGAAAAAATCCCCAGGACCATATGGATTTACAAGTGATTTCTATCAAATATTTAGAGAACAATTAATCCCAATATTATATAAACTATTTGAAGAAAAACAGGTAAAGGAGTCCTACCAAATTCCTTTTATGATACAAATAATGGTTTTGATACTTAAATGAAGGAGTGCAAAAACAAAGAAAGAAAACTACAGACCAATTTCCCTAATGAATATTGATGCAAAATTTTAAAACAAAATGCTAGGAGGGATATTACAGTAATATATCATACCCTATAACCAGGTGGAATTTATACCAGGAATGCAGAACTGGCTCAATATTAGGAAAATTATAACTGACTATCAATAAATCAAAAGATGCAGAAAAAGCTTTTGACAAAATTCAACACCCATTCCTATTAAAAATACTAGAAAGCATAAAAATAAATGGAGATTTTAAAAAATAAGTAGTATTTACCTAAAATCAAGAGTAATAAGCATTCTCTGTAATGGGAACAGATCAGTGGGGAAACAAAAATGTCCATTATCACCACTATCATAGCAAAAAAAAAACAAGAAAAATTAAAGGAATAACAACAGGCAATAAGGAAACAAAACTATTATTCTTTGCAGATTAATATGATGTATACTAAACAACCCTAGAGAATCAACTAAAAAATTAGTTGAAACAATTAACAACTTTAACAAAGTTACAGGATATAAAATAAATCCACATAAATCAATAGCATTTTTATATATTAACAACAAAACCCAGTAGCAAGAGATAGAAAGAAAAATCCATTTAAAATAACTGCAAGCATTATAAAATATTTGGAAGTATACCTGTCACAACAAACTCGGACTATATGAACACAATTACAAAACACTTCACACAAATAAATACAAATCTAAACAACTTAGAGAAATACTAATTGCTTGTGAGTAGAGTGAGCCAATATAATAAAAATGACAATACTACCAAAATTAATTTACTTATTTCTTGCTGTACCAATCAAAATACCAAAGAATAATTTTATAAAGCTAGAAAAAATAACAAAACTCATCTAGAACAAAAAGGCAATCAATTTTAAAAAATCAATGAATCAAATGAAAATTGTGAGAGAAGACAGTCTAGCAGTACCAGATTTCAAACTATAATACAAAGCAATATCACTGAAACAATCTAGTAATGGATAAGAAATAGAGCAGTGGATCCGTGGAAGAGATTAGGTTCACCATGCACAGACAGTAAATGACCATAGTAATCTAGTGTTTGCTAAACCTAAAGATTCAAGGTTTGTGGGCAAGAACTTACCATTTGACAAAAAATTGTTGCAAAAACTGGAGATTAGTATAGTAGAAGCTAGGTATAGACCTACATCTCACACTATATACAAAGATAAGATCAAAATTAGGTATATGATTTGGACATAAAGCATGATAATATAAACAAATTAGGAGAGCATGGAAAATCTTACCTGTTATATCTATGGATAAAGAAGAATTTATGACCCAACAAAAGATAGAGAGGATCAACTGAAAGTAAAATGGATAGTTCTGATTATATGAAATTTAAAAGGTGATACACAAAATTAAAAGAAGCCAAAACTAGAAGGAAAGCAAGAAATTAGGGTATGGGGCAATTTTACAGCAAGTTTCTCTGATAAAAGACCTCATTTCTCAAATATATAGAAAACTAAGCCACATTTAGAAAAATAATATCCATTCTCCAACTGATAAATGGTCAAGGGATATGAACAGCCAGTTTTCTGACAAAGAAATCAAAGCTATCTATAGTCATATGAAAAATGCTCTGAATCACTCACTATTGATTAGAGAAATGCAAATTAAAACAATTCTGAGGTCCTACTTCATATCTATCATATTGGCTAACATGACAGAAAAGGAAAATAATAAATGTTGGAGAAGACATGAGAAAAGTGGACCACTAATGCAGTGGTGGTGAAGTTGTGAACTGATCCAACCACTGTAAGAAGAATTTGGAACTATATCCAAAGGGCTATCAAACTGTGTATACTCTTTGACACAGAAATAGCACTAACAGGTCTGTATCCCAAAAAGATTAAAGAAAAGAGAAAAGCACCTCTACATACAAACATATTTCTAGCAGTTCTTTCTTTTTGCGGAGACAAAGAATTGGACATTTAGAGGAATGCCCATTAATTGAGGAATGGTTGAACAACTTGTGGTATATGATTGTGATGGAATACTATTGTGTTATAATAAATGATGAGGAGGATGCTTTCATAAAAACTTGTGAACTCATGCAAAGTGAAGTGAACGAGAAGATTGGACAAAATAACAGCATTTTTAAAAGGAAGATCAACTGTGAAAGAACTAGCTGCTCTGATCAATATGAATCAATATGATGATCAAAGAAAATTTTCTAAAAGACCCACGATGAAAAATGCCATCCACATCCAGAAAGAGAACTGATATGCTCTTGAATACAAACTAAAGTATATTTTTTTCGCTTTCTTTATGTTTCTTGTTTACATGTGTTTTCTTTTGTAATATGGCTAATATGGAAATGTTTTGTATGACTTCACATGTATAACTGATAGCATATGCTTCTTGCCTTCTCAATAGGAGAGGGGCAGAAGGGAGACAGAGAATTTTAAACTCAATTTTTAAAAAAATGAATGTTAAAGAAAAATGTTTTAAATGTTCAAAAAAGAAAACTAAAACAGGCAAGGGCAAGATGGCGGAATAAAGGCAGGGACTACCCTGAGCTCTCCCAAATCCCCTCCAAACAACTTTAAAATAATTCCTCAAAAGGAATTTTGGAGCAGCAGAACAAACAGAAGGGACAGAATGAAAGGAGAGAGAAGGCTAAAGAGGCAGGAAATAGGATGGAGAGAAATATATAGTTATCACAACTGTGAAAAAAAAACGTTTATAGTAAGCTTCTCTGATAAAGGTTTCAAATTACAAATATATAGGGAACTGAGTCAAATTTAGAAAAATAATATCCATTCCCTAATTGATAAATGGTCAAATCAAAGCTATCTATAGTCATATTCAAAAATGCTCTAAATCACTACATTGCTAATTACAGAAATGAAACTAAAACAATTCTGAGGTACCATCTCACACCTATCAGATTGGCTAATGTGACAGAAAAGGAAAATGACAAACATTGGAGGGGACGTGGGGAAATTAGGTCACAAAAGCACTGGTGGTGGAGTTGTGAACTGATGCAACCATTCTGGAGAGTAATTTGGAACCATGGCCAAAGGGCTATGAAATTGTGCATACCCTTAGACTCAGCAATACTATTACTTGGTGGGAGAGAGAGAGAGAGAGAGAGAGAGAGAGAGAGAGAGAGAGAGAGAGAGAGAGAGAGAGAGAGAGAGGAGGACCTCTATACATACAAAAATATATTTATAGCGGCTCTTTTTGTAATGGCAAGAAAAGTGGAAACTGAGGGGATTCCCATCAATTGGGGAATGGTTGAATACGTTTTGACACATGATTGCAATAAAATACTATTGTACTATAAGAAATAATGAGCAGAATGCTTTCAGAAAAATATAAACTCATGCAAAATGAAGTGAGAAGAACCAGGAGAACATTGTACACAGTAATAAGTAATACTGAATGATGATCAACTGTGAATGACTTGGCTATTCTCAGTATAATAATCTACTAAAACAATCCCAAAGAATTTATGATGAAAAAAATCATCCACCTCTAGAAAAAGAAGTGATGGAGTGCGAATGCAGATGAAGCACTTTTTTTTTTGTTTTGTTTTTCCCCCCTTGGTCTGTGTTTTCTCTCACAACTTGACTAATACGGAAATGTACAATCTTTATCAAATTGCTTACCTTCTCAATGACAGGGAAGGGGATATAAGGGTGAAAATTTGTATCTCAAAATTTTAAAAAACTAATGTTAAAAACTGTTTTTACATGTAATTAGAAAAAAATACAAAGAAATATACACAGAAAGAAAAGAAAAGGCTACTGTTTAACCTAAGAGAATAATAATTTAAAACACTATTCTAACTTAAGAAAAGGTCTTGGTCCCCCTCTACTTCCCTCTACAGATGCCAACAAAGAAAATCTACTACAGTATGGGTCAGCAACTTTTTTGGTGTTGAGAATCAAGAAAAAGTCGAGGCAATGCTCATACACACACACACACACACACACACACACACACAAACACACATATGTGTATGCATGCGTCTGTATGCATGTGTGTGTGTATTAATAGCAGAGCTAGATTGCAAACAGTACAGAGGAGGAAGAAAAGAAAAGAAGAGTAAGGACGGCTATATATTAACTAGATAATGGCAACATATCACTTTTTAAGTCCTTCAGATAGAACAGGTTGGGTCAAATGTATTAAATGAATCTCATTCACATTAGCCATATGGATATGCAAAACAGATAAAGAACATGAATTCTCAATTTCACTTAGCCCCTGGCATTTTATAAAAGTTTGGCAATCCAAAGTATTCAGTTCATAGCATTACACAGAAGTTATACATACAACAAATGGTACCTAAGTTAAACAGATCTATTTATTATTTATTTATACAGACCAAAAATAAGCAATAAAAACCAATGTATATCCAAACATCGTTTGGTTTGGGGTTTACCCTCTTAACTCATGCCCCCCAAAACACATATATCAAGCTAAAGATAAACTTTAAAATTTTAGGTGAAAATTTCAGGCCCAGATAATTGAAAGTAATTTCTGCTAGGATATAGCAAACTAGTTTATGTCAATCAGAAATATTCAGAGTACCCCTGGGGACTCAAGGGCCTTCTTTTCAACTCCATTTATACAACTTACCATGAAATACATCTTCACAATGTCCTGCTTCTATAGGAAATACATTTACACTTAATAAGGATAACTGCTCTGCTATATCACTAAATGTTCTATTGCTTTCACTTTGAACTACCTTCTCTGAACAAGAGCAAGAGAAAAGCACTTGAATCACATATTAGCAAAGTTAACTGTAGAATGAAGACTCATCAATAAAAAATCAGTAAGAAAAATTTCAAGACTGATTCAACAAGAGACAAAGCATAAACCTAAGTCTCACAAATAAGTGTGTTTCAACCATCAGTGATTTATAAACTGTAATACTC
This sequence comes from Gymnobelideus leadbeateri, assembly GCA_011680675.1. Taxonomy (NCBI): domain Eukaryota; kingdom Metazoa; phylum Chordata; class Mammalia; order Diprotodontia; family Petauridae; genus Gymnobelideus; species Gymnobelideus leadbeateri. The sequence goes on along the minus strand of WOXC01005602.1, from coordinate 213,980 downwards.
ATTACCAGTCTGGGTTGCTACATGGATTATTTAAACTGTAGTAATATATGTGCAAGATTATTTTTGCCCTCAAAATTCAATGCTATTTTTCCATAATAACCAAGACAGAACAATAAATGAACTACCAGTGACAGGGGCACATGCTACCTGAATATGTCTAAATGTGTTTACAATCCTTCACAATCTGATCCTAACCTATGTTTCAAATTTCACTGGATGTTATTCCCTCCTTTCAATTCTGCCAGACTAGCTTCACTCTTCTCCTCACACACAAAATTCTCATTATGGTGATTTCACACATGGCCATCCTGTGTATCCTCTCCTCCTTCCCTACTACACTCAAGATGGTTCTGGAGGAGAAAGTGAGGCTGGTGACTTTGTACAGCCCTCCCTCACTCAAATCAAAGTCAACTGCAAGTCATGTCATCGTCTCCCTGACCATGGTCCTGGTCATGGTCCTCTTCGAGAACAAAGGACAAACCACACAACAATTCCAACTCCATCCCCAACATATTTTCCAATATAGTAACACAGGCCTCATATAAGACACTACTGAATTGGCATTTTCACTGGCTGCCCTCCCCCACCCCCTGTTCATGGAATGCTTTCCCTTCTCATCTCTAAGTCCTGGCTTCCTCCAAATCCTAATTAAAACCCTACCTTCTATAGAAAGTCTTTCCCAATCCTTCTTTATTTGTTTATTTGGGGTTTCTGGTTTGTTTGGGTTTTTTTTTTTTTTTTTTGCTCTTTGGAGGGGGGGAAGGAGGGAAATTGAGGTTAAGTGACTTGCCCAAGGTCACACAGCTAGTAAGTGTTAAGTGTCTGAGGCTGCATTTGAATTCAGGTCCTCCTGACTCCAAGTCCAGTGCTTTATTCACTGTGCTACCTAGCCACCCATCCCCACCCCCCCCAACCCTTCTTTAATTCTAGGGCCTTACTTCTTAATTATCTCCAATTTATTTATCCTGAATATATCCTGTTTGTACAGTTGTTTGTGTGGTATCTCCCCATTAGACTGTGAGTCCTTGAGAGCAACAACTTTCTTTTATCTTTCCTTTTTTTTTCTTTTTGGAGGGGGGGAAGGTAGGGCAATTGGGGTTAAGTGACTTGCCCAAGGTCACAGGGCTAGTTTTTGTGTTAAGTGTCTGAGGCCGAATTTGAACTCAAGTCTTCCTGACTCCAGGTGCTCTATTCACTGCACCACCCAGCCACCCCTCTTTTACCTTTCTATATATCCCCAGTTGCTTAACACAATACTGGACACATAGTAGGTTCTTAACATTTACTGACTAATGACTGATTATATATATTCTTCATATACTTATACATGCACTCATCGCCTCCAAAGGAATATAAGTTCTTTGAGACAATGGATTGCTTTACTTTTTGTACCTATATCCCTAGCACCATGTTTGGAAGAGAATAGGTACTCGGTATATATCTGTTGATTGAACCTATCTTTTAAACACTATGTCTCTAAGTTCTTCAACCAAGTAGCTATATTCTCAAGTATATAACAACTACTGGGTCAGTTTTCCCCTCTTTCAACTAGATAAACATCAAAGTTTGAAAAGCATGAAAGGCTATGGGTTATTCTAATGATTTAAACTAGTGAATTTCTAGGTTTTGGGGACACTTCTAAAATACCAACTTAGTCGTAATTGTATCCTTTTATAACAGCCCTTTATAAGTTGGAAAACAAGCAAACCACCTTGCAAAACTTTTTAAGAGCTGTTCTTGATTTAGAACCACAGATTTAGTCTCATAAAAGTCAACTTTCATTCCTATTTATTTATTCCTCTGTAATCATCAACTTACATAGTGTTAATTACTTTCTTACCTTGGATTTAGCATACCATGTGAAGTGAAGGTAATTGGTGTCACTAGGTACTAGCAGGTTAAAGGATAGTGCGTAATGATTAATAAGATCATTTCTCACATAATAAAGTTCTGCATCAATACCTAGAAAAACAAAAATAAGAAAATGGTGAAAAAATATATAAAGGATAAAGTAGAATAATAACAAACATGAGGTATTTCTATTCATCACTGACTGATCAGCCTCCTTTGCGTATCTCTCTAATTATGTCACTTCTCTGCTCTAAACTCTTCAATAGCTCCTATGACCACCTAAATAAAGTCAAAACTCCTCAGTCTAGCACTCAAGACCCTGCAATTCTAAGGCTACTCTACCTTTTCCGCTTATTCACTAGTCAAGTCAAATTGGCAAATATTAGGTACCTAATTCTTGCAAAACACTATCTAGTCAAATAAACTTTCTCTTTCAGACTGTAAGCTATCCATAAGATTCTATAAATCTGTGAAGACCACCTATTTTCTATTTTCAAGCCAGCTTTCACTGATGATGATTATAATAATAATAATAATTATTATTATTACTTGGCTAATTAAATGCTGTCAGGAAGAATATAACCACCTATCTCATGCATTTGTTTCAAACTGCTTTATTCTGTATCAAGTTTCAAGTTAAAGGATAAAAGGAAAATGAAATGGTGGTAAGAAAGTGGAGGAGGAATAGGTAATACCAATAAAAAAGGTGGAAAGGAGATAAAAAAAAGAGAGACTATTATGCTGCTTCCAAATACAAACTCTTAAAAATTGCTACTTTGGCATAGCTTTCATCACAAAACAGATACTTAGAAGTAAAAAACAAAAATCGCTACTTTGACTTTGCTTCTGTCACAAAATAGATATTTAGTCTGAAGTCCTCTGTAGCCAACAGTAGAATGAATTAATGTGCAGAGGGAAAGATGATGTTAAGTATTCCCTGAGAACCCCCAAATTTTCAGAGGTCCTAAAGGGAATCAAATAAGACAGAAGGCATAAGAGTGATTCTGTTATATTCTGATGCTCTTAAAAGAAAGGCTTGAGGAGTGGGCAGCAAAAAGATATTAAGTAGCTTTCCGCCGGCTCCGCCATATTGCCAAAATGACGAACACAAAAGGAAAAAGGAGAGGAACACGATACATGTTTTCTAGGCCCTTTCGAAAACATGGTGTTGTCCCTTTGGCTACATATATGCGAATATACAAGAAAGGTGATATTGTAGATATCAAGGGTATGGGCACAGTTCAGCAAGGAATGCCCCACAAATGTTACCATGGCAAGACTGGACGGGTCTATAATGTTACTCAGCATGCTGTAGGCATTGTTGTAAACAAACAGGTTAAGGGCAAGATTCTAGCTAAAAGAATTAATGTGCGTATTGAGCATATTAAGCATTCCAAGAGCAGAGATAGCTTCCTGAAGCGGGTAAAGGAAAATGATCAGAAGAAGAAGGAAGCCAAAGAAAAAGGCACTTGGGTTCAACTGAAACGCCAGCCTGCTCCACCCAGAGAAGCACACTTTGTGAGAACCAATGGCAAGGAACCTGAGCTGTTGGAACCAATCCCCTATGAATTCATGGCATAAGTGACTAAAAATAAAAATAAAAAAAAATCTTGGATTATGAAAAAAAAAAGATATTAAGTAATTAAGCAGCAAAGGTAGGGGAAACTCACATAATTGTGGTACATAAGCAGAAATCTATATAGACAAGTAAAGGGCTAGGGGAGGGGACATCAACTGAAGCTCACTTTTAAATGAACTTATCAAAGGAAAGTAGAATACACTTCTACACACACAAGAAGAAAAAGGGAAAGGAGGGAATAATGGGGTATATTCTAGGAGTTACTCATAAGTAAAACAAACTAAATTTAGAGGATGAATGAAGAAGATAAAAGGTAAGAATCTGTGATATAGAGGAGGTGGGAAACAAAGAAAGTAAAAAACTATAAGAAAATAGTGTGGAGGGAAATAAATAATATATATATATATATACACCTATAAAACAGAAGACATAGAATGGATTAGAAAGCAGAATCCAACAATACATTATTTACAAGAAATACATTTGAAACAAAGTTTGACAGTTAAAAGAAGTTGAAGAAAAATCTATTATGTCTCCACTGAACCCAAAAAAGCAAGAGTAGCAATCATGAAATCATACAAGGCAACTGCAAGAAAAAAAACAAACATGACTGAATACATGGAAAACTACATTTTGATGAAAGGTTTAACAAACAATATCATCATTTAACACTGATGTAATGATTTGGCATCTAAATACTCAAAGGAAAGCTATAGGCAGAATTAGACAGTAAAGTTATAATAGTGAGGGCCCTCAATGTATCCCTTTCAGAGCTAGACAAGTCTAAACAAACAAAAATAAATAAATTAAATTAAAAAAGAGTAAAGTTTAGAATCAAATTTTTTCTAAAAACCCTCTGGTGATTACTGAATGGGAACAAAAATGAATATATCTATTTCTCAGCTGTTCATAGCACCTTTCTAAAATTGACCATGTATTAAGTAGGACATAAAAACTCAACATACAAGTAGAGAAAAGCAGTAATATTAAATACATTCTTTACTAACCACATTGAAATAAATATTATATTTTCTAAAAGGCCCATGGAAGAAAAATAACCAAATCTTATAAAACTGGTGGGTCAAAGAACAAATTATAATAACCAATAATTTCATTAAAAATAATGACAAAAATGAGGCAGCACACCAAAAATTTTTGTGATACAAGCAAAGTAGTCCCTAAAAGGGCTGAGGACAGACTAAAAAGAAAAACTGGATAAGCAATTAAAAAGCTAGAAAACCAACTTAAAAAAAAAAGTCAGCCCCCAATTAAACACCAAAATATAAATCCTGAAAATTAAGACAGTAATAAAATTGAAAGCCAAAAAAAAAAAAAATGAATACTAAATAAAACTAGGAGTCAGAGGTAACTTCCAAATTGTGAAATCCATTATTATTTGTCATCCTTTTCTACTATATTAATTCATATAATTTTTCATATTTGTGTTCTGGAAATAGACACTCTTGGTTTTCATCTTTAGACTCCAAATTCAGTGCTCTGCTACATCAAGCTAATTTTTCTATTTAATATGGCTATCATTAAGATATTTCTAATTTGTTATATGAAACATCAAGACAAAATGATACACTAAAATAAGGATTGTTCCTCAAGATTTACTAAATTTAGATGTACCCAGGCTAAGCACAGAAAATTCATTACAAAACTAATATTGCATAGTCACTAAGTAAATAGCCCTGTCTATCACTTTTCCAGTTAGAAGAAATTTTTAATCTAAGACACTAGTATGAACCAAAATGAAATATCAACTCAATTGGCTTGTGTATCAAAAAAGTTTTTTCATATATCATTTGGTACTTCACTCTTTCATTTATGAGTACATTTCACACTCAATCACAAGATTTCAGTCTGAAAAAAAAAAAAACCTCTCAAACATGATTTTTAAAAATAGATTTTCAGTAATGTCTTCTGCTTTTTATATCACTATAGTTTTTTCCTTCCAGTATCTCTCCTCAGCCCTATCCCCATCCCTGAGAGCTAGTCCCTATAACAAACAGTATTTTGAAGGAAAAAAAGGAAAAAAATCAGCATATTCAATCAATACATCAAAAATATATGAAAAAAATGTGCAATGTAGACTATTTGTAAACCTCCCACCTCTGCAAAGGGGTGAGCTGGGACAGCCTCCTCATAATTCTTTCAACTCATGCTTATTCCCTATAATTTTGCTACACTTACTTCTTATCTGTGGGAAGTTCTTTCCATTTACATTGTTGTAATCACTGTATATATATATTTTTCCCCCTGGCTCTGCTTACTTCACTCTGTATCGATTCATATAGATCTATGCTTCTCTATTCATCATTTTCATTATTTCTCACTGCACTGTAAGACTGGTGGATGAGAACTTTAAGAAAGGAGAGTAAAAGGAACACAACAGTGTAGAAAGGAAGAAGAGATTAGCAAGTGACATTTCTCCCAATTAGAATGAATGAGAAGAGTATCCAAATAGACATGGAAGAAAGGGTTGGGTGAGGAGACATCTGATGAACTCCACTCACATATGAACTGGGCAAAGAAGAGCTGAACACATATACATACACAATTTTGTGTAAAAAAATCAAACCCCATAGAAAAACAAGTGAGGGGGGCAGTGTTAAGGGAGAGGATAATTCCAAGGAGGAAATAGTCTTAGGCCAAACAAAGTTCCTAATGTAGAAGGGGGGACTGAAAAGGGGGGGAGGGGAATCTAAAATCTAAGGAAGTACATATCAGTTGAGAAATGACTGAACTATAGAATATTAATATAAAGGAATATTATTACTCAAAAAATGACAAATGACCGAGAATTATGTCATGAAAAATGACAAATGATAGAGACAATTTCAGAGAATCCTGAAGAATATCATGAACTGATAAGAGGAAAGTGATAAGAACCAGAAGAACAATTTATACAAAGAAAAGAACACCAGAAAGAAAAACAACTTTGAAAGACTTAAAAACTATGATCAAAGCAATAATCAATCATGACTCCAGAAGACCTATGATGAAACATGAAACAACCTCCTGACATTAGACTCAAGGTGCAGAAAGACATATATTTTTTAACACTGCTGCTGTATAGATTCATTTTGCTTGATTATGCTTATTTGTTAAAAAAACTTTTTTTTTAACTTCTTGGTTTCTTAATAGGAGAAGGTGGTAGTAATAGTGATGCCAACAAAAAAAAAGGTGCATTGAAACATTTTTTTTAAATGCATGGAAGAAAAAAGTTCAGAAGTGAATATATACAAGTAGGACAGTTTTGAAAGCAAAATGTGGAATTTAACATATTCTTTTTTAAAAGAAATAAGAAATGCAAATGTATGGTTTAATATACTCTTACAGCATTTAATGCTTATAAATGCTCTTTTCTGGTGTTTTCTAAATTCAAAATTTTTAAAAATTATTTATAAAATGAGTGGTTTGACCTAAAGGATATCTTCTCTAGCAGTACTTTTCAAACTAAAAATCCTACACAGAATCAGGAGTTAGACATTATTTGCATACAATCATACAAAGTATATATCCTACACTCAAACATGTATGTTACACGGAATTTCAATGAAGACTGGATCTACCAAAACACTAGACATTCTATATTTTCATTAACAATCAAAATTTCCCTAGCTTTTGTTAGCCAGCTTGAAGTATAAATGAAGAAATGTGCCAGAAGGCTAATAATCCCTGGTAACTAAAACAGACTATCACAGACAAAAGAATACAAAATTATCAATAATACTATAAAATGGGAAATGCTTAGTAAACTAACTTCCACTATAAAACATACAAGTTAAATATATGAAATTATCTAACTTTTTGAAGAGGTATTGTCATAGTCAAAAACATTCCACACCATTAGGAAAGAGAACAAATTCTAAGCAATACTATTATTTTGGTTCTAGTTATAAATTGCTCCTTCTACATTGTTACCTAATCCTCAACTTCCCAATAATTAGAGGAAGGTGGGGGGGGGGGGGAATGTTTCTGATGTCATTCAGCTGACTTAAGAAAATGAAGGAAGAGTGGGAGGTACAAATCCCAAAAGAGTAGCCCCAGATTAACAACCTCAATAAAGAAAAGCTTAAGGTCTTCAAGAATTCTGGTGCGGGGGCGGCTAGGTGGCGCAGTGAATAGAGCGGCGGCCCTGGAATCAGAAGGACCTGAGTTCGGAGCCGGCCTCTGACACTTAATCCGCACAAACAAAAACCTAGCTGTGTAACCTTGGGCAAGTTACTTAACCCCAATTGCCCTAAAGGGGCGGCTAGGTGGCGCAGTGAGTAAGAGCGCGGGCCTCGGAGTTTGGATGACCCGAGATCAGATCCGGCCTCAGAAAATGAGCACCCACACATAAATAATGACTAGCCGTGTAACCTTGAGCAAGTTACTTAACCCCAATTGCTTTAAAAAATAAAAAAATAAAAAAAAGAGGTATGATGCTGTAATGGAAATGCAGATTTAAAGATCTTCCCTGCCCCTAGCTTAAGTGCACCTGGAGCCTGTGGTGGGAGGCTTGTTTTTCAGGAAAGCCCACACCTTGATACTTTGTGATTGGGCAGTGGGTCCAGAAGGTTGTTACATTCTCTGAGCCAGGAGAAGGCTATATAAACCCTGAGGAGAGGCTTTGCTTTGGGGCTCACTTTGAGAAGTGTTGTGTGATTTGACCAGATGAGACTCTGGGAAGCCGTTGTTGAGAGCCCCCCGGCTTTGAAAACCCAGATGTTGATGCTTCCCTCTCTGGTAACTGTGATTTGATATTGATATGATGTTTGGACAGTTTGGAAGCCTGTCTGCTTGATCTGTAAGTTCTGTAACTCTGAAGTTTGGGGTGCTGACCTTTTCCCCTGAACTAGGTAATGTGTGTTTGTTTGATTAAAGTAAGCTTGTTAACCCATTTTGAGTTGCTTTCCTTTTGAAAAGCAGATCTAAGAACCTGTGTTGGCAGTCACCCTGGGGATATTGGGGTGCTTGCTGCTACAAAATGGCGACGAGGGATGGGATCTGCTGAGTAAAAGGAAAGTATGGGGGCTGGGATAATTGTTTGTTTCCCAGTTGTGGTAGCTGTGATTCTGTGGAGCCATGGAGCAGGAGAGAAGAACGGCCTGCATGCTGACTTCACTGAGCTGAGAGCAGGAATGGTGAGCTGCCTGCATAGAGACCTATGGAGAAGCCTGGAGCTGCTGCCTTCTGCTGGAGGAGAAGGAACCCAGGAGTTTGGAGTTCAGCCACAGGACAACATAAGGACTGTGAGGCAAAGCAGGGGCACTGATTGTGTTTCCTTGCTGCATCCCACAGTTTGGGACCCAGGGGGAGGATGGACTTGTGACTGGTGGGTGGGGTGAAGTGCCATGGACCCCAAGGACCCCACTTTGGTTTTGTTGCCCAGCTCCCTCTCTGGATTTGGAAGCAGGGGCTGGAGCAGTGTTGTGGGAAGGACACCCCCCTCCTCCCAAGAGAACTTTATGTGATAATGCTTTGTATTTTGTGAATTGATGTGAAAATGTAATGTACTTTGTTTAAGACCAGTGGCCACTTTGGTAACTTTAGATGTACCTTGAAAATATGACTTAAGGGATGGTTAGTGATAATTGAAATGTAAATTGTCTGTGCTATGGGCATACTTAGTAAGACTTTACTGAATAAGTGACTAATTGTACTTTGAGATATTGTTACAGATAAGAAACTAATTGAGCTAATCAAGACTTTGCCCCATGAGTGGAAGACTTGAACTATTGTATTTTGAGATTATATTGTGATTTTCTTATGTACCTGGAAAATGTGACCTAAGAGATGTTTTAGTGCTAATTCAAATGTAAATTGTGTATGCTATAGGCATGAAAGATCTTGGGGCCGAATGTAATGGAAATGCAGATTTAAAGATCTTCCCTGCCCCTAGCTTAAGTGCACCTGGAGCCTGTGGTGGGAGGCTTGTTTTTCAGGAAAGCCCACACCTTGATACTTTGTGATTGGGCAGTGGGTCAAGGAGGTTGTTACATTCTCTGAGCCAAGAGAAGGCTATATAAGCCCTGAAGAGAGGCTTTGCTTTGGGGCTCACTTTGAGAAGTGTTGTGTGATTTGACCAGATGAGACTCTGGGAAGCCGTTGTTGAGAGCCCCCCGGCTTTGAAAACCCAGATGTTGATGCTTCCCTCTCTGGTAACTGTGATTTGATATTGATATGATGTTTGGACAGTTTGGAAGCCTGTCTGCTTGATCTGTAAGTTCTGTAACTCTGAAGTTTGGGGTGCTGACCTTTTCCCCTGAACTAGGTAATGTATGTTTGTTTGATTAAAGTAAGCTTGTTAACCCATTTTGAGTTGCTTTCCTTTACAAAAGCAGATCTAAGAACCTGTGTTGGCAGCTACCCTGGGGATATTGGGGTGCTTGCTGCTACAGATGCTCTGAAAACATTAAAGGCAATGTCAGGTATTATTATCATTATTATTCAATGTAAGAATGCACTAGATGAGCTCTGGTGCCTTCCAACTTTGAAACATAACATTAAAAAATTCACAACTAAAACAAGCACATGTACTTATTATACTTATATAATACATGATGTACAATATTATATGTTGTATATAACGTCAAATATATTAAAAGACAGACCATTGTTTTAACACTCAAAATAATCATGTATATATGTACATATATCTATGCATGTTATATGAATGGTAAAGCATTGCTATTTTGATTACTAAACTTACTTCATAAATTCTACTTAAATTGTTGGAGGGGTGGTAGAGACACAAGCACCCTAATGCACTGTTGGCAGAGTTATGAATTGGTCTAGCCATCCTGGAGAGCAATTCAGACTCTTATGGTTTTGTTTTGTTTTTTTAAACATGTAAAACAAGAAGGAATAAGTAACAAGTAGATAAAATAGTAAAAAAATTGCTGTGAATTCTGGTTCTCTGGTAATTTCATATCTCTAATAATATTTCAAATTAATGAAAGCTGTCTCAACATGAAACTATTAAATTTAGATGCATGACAATGGTATTTTTAGTAATTATGATTTGCAGATTCAGAAATATGTACATAAACTGCTACCAAAGCCAAGGCATTAATTATTTGTAAAGTATTCTCAATACTAAAGTCCTGATTTCTACCAGTTGAATTCTACCAGTTGAATTCTACAAATTCAGGAAGATTCTCCCAAGCCGGAAAGGCCAAGAAACTGTACAAAGTTTGTCAACCAATGACCATAGTAACTATGTTCAGAGAGGTTCATCACCAGAAGATTGACCATCAAATTAAGATTTGTTGCTTTTTAGAAGAGGGAAGGGGTCTAACTAAAGTATAAAGGGGTTAAGACCTACATGGGTAAAGAGTACCAACACCAATCAAAGAAATTCAATGACAGAAAGCTCCTCAAAGAAATAAATAACTAACAACAGACTATGATCAGACAACAGAATTTCAGAGTTCATTTCACAGTTCATGGATAAAGTGTAGGGTCTGGAGTCAGGAAGCCAGGAGTTCAAATCTTGCCTCAGAAACTTGCTAGCTGTGTGAGTCACTTAATCTTTGTTTGCCTCAGTCATCACCTATAAAATAGAGATGATTCTATATAGCATCTACCTTCCAGGGTTGTTGTGAAGATCAAATGAGATAAATAACATTTGTACTTATTAGCATAATACCTGGCACACACATATAAATGTTAGCTATTATGTGATGATGATCACAATGAACATGGAAGTTGTGCATCTGGGGGTGATTGACCAGACGGGTGTTTTTTTGTGTAAGTGAGGTAGAGCAGGGGAGGTTAAGAGAAATGAGTAATGAAATGAGGAACTGTGAGATTAGAATTAAGTTTAAGGGAGTCTCAATTTCTATATTGAAGCTCCCTGGGGCAAGAGTTAAGGAAAGAATGTGAACCGGACACTGAACTCACTAGATAATGTCCTAGAGGATGGTAGCTAAATTACTAGAATTTTGATGAGATGGTATGTATGTACTGAGATGATCTTATAGAAGGAGAAGCAAATAAATAATGGTGGTAAAGAGAAAACCTGGAAGTGGCAAAGAGGAGTCAAAAATATTCCAACTCTCCCACTCCAACCAGTGAGACAGGAGGAATGAATCAAAGTGTAGCTAGTGCTGGAAAGGGAAGTCAAGAAGGATGTGTAATCAGGAGGAAGTCATGTCTTAGTGAAAGACAAAAGACAGAAATAAGTTGGAAAGGAAAAGATTCAAAATTAAAGCATATTTGCTGCCTATGGAGCAGGCATTCCAGAGAGCACAGAGCAATGGGAGAATCTCCAGCTTTTGGATATCTCTTCATTTGATATCCCTTAGGTAGCTTAAACTCAACATGTCTAAAACAGAACTCATTATCTGTACCCAGATGCCCTTGCTTCTTCTAACTGCCCTATTATTTTGTCTAGAGTTATAACCATCCTCACCCAAGCTCACAACCTAGGTGTCAACTTCAACTCTACTCATCCCTTCTACCCACTAAAAGAAATAGCCTGAAAAGGACAAAAATTCCTGACCTAAGATGAGTTGCCCAGACAGAGTTAAGATATTTCTCCCATTTGATTGTGAGCTCCTTAAGGATGGGGATTGCCTTTTACCTTTTTTTTTTTTTTTTTTGGTATTCCAAGATTCTAGTACAGTCCCTGACACATAGTCTGATGCTTAATAAAGGTGTACTGAATCTTTTCCCCAGGAATCTTCCCTCATCTCACCAGCATAAATCAGCATCATTCCCCAGGTTCAGGTTCCTCATTTCCACCATCCAATTCCTGCCTCTAATAGACTTAGATAAGAACTCTATAAAAGTGCACCAGATTTTACTAGTCCAGAGGAAACCGGTGTCCTATCCCTCTAGAGCCTCATGGGGGGTCAGGGGAGGAGGCACCAATTCTATCCAGGACACAAGGAGAACTTTTCCCATCATTCTCCCTGACTAAACTGGCTTGATTTTCTGTCTTTTTTATAGGCTCTGTGCTTTCATTCATACTCCAAATCTCCCAAATCTGTGTTAAGACATAGGCTCCTTGCTGTTCTGTGCACCAGACACAATACCTCCTGATTCAAGCTGCATTTTCACTGGCTGTTTCCCATACCTGGAACGTTTTCCCCTCTCCTCTCTGCCTCTTGCTTTCACTGGCTTCTTTTAAAGCTCAGCTAAAATCCCACCTTCTGCAAGGTGTCCTCTCTTCCTCAATGTTATTTATTGCCTTGACTCCGAGATCACTTCCACTTTATCTTGTGTATGTTTTACTAGTAGCTCCTTGGAGGCTGGAACGAATGCTTTTCTTGGTATGTATCCTCAGCATTTAGCACACGGCACCTGCCACATTATATGTTTAATAAACGTCTGGACTATTGAGTCTTCTGGTTGGTGTCCCTACCTCAGGTCTCTATATAAATATTCATTCCCTTCCCTCTTTTTTATAGAATATCAGACCCACATATCAGCTTAATCTATGAAAAAAACTTTCATATTCTTTCAATTAATTCTTTCATTGGGTCTCCTATGAAGTAAAAGTTAAATTCACTCACTCCCTTAGCAATAATTACATATGGATTCTGATGCTACTTTCAGATACAGAATGCCTTCTGGAAAAGCTTTTGCTATGAGAATCTCCACATTTCTACTAGAAGTTTTCCTTAAAAGGCCAATGTCTTCCAGAAGAAAATGACTAAACAGAATTAAACTATTTTCAAAGACATAAGATGGTGTATATAGCTTTTTGCCTCAATATTTATTTTTAGCTTGCCACTTATAAAAATATTGCTCCATACCTGCAAAATGCCTTAAAATCACTGTTCTTTTAAAATAAGAAACAGTAGAGACATACCCGGGCTGAGAACCAAAAGCCTAGGTACTAACTCATAAATCTGCCACTAACTAGTTTTTAACCTATTTGAAACCTATTTTAACCTATGTGCTATGTGGATAGAGTGTGGCTAAAGAGATAGAAGAGGGAATGTAAGAAGAGGTACTGCACAGTTTTGTTTTATTTTTAATAAAAGATGGGGGAGTACAAGGCAGTTGCAAACTAAATTAAATGATGCCACTTCTGGGTCACTTGACCAACAAGATAGAGATATAGACATTTTTCTCTGATCTTCACAACCTTTAAAACTCTTTAAAACAAAAATTATGTGACAGAGATAAAGTAATTTCAGCTGTCTCCATGTCTTTAGGATAAAGGTGTCAAATTTTCAGTGGCAGGTCACTAATATAACTGAAGAATATTTAACAAAATAAATAAAAATACTACATAGAGTATGCTGACTTGTGGTTTTCTAAGTAACATGGCCTACAGGATCTGTGTTTGACGCCTCAGGTCTAGGATAGGTTAAAAAATGAAAAGCCATGAACTTAACACCTACCTTGAAATCCCACAGCCTACCCTCCCTTTACCACCCACCAAGTTACTGGAAGCAAGGTTTCTCTAGACAACCAAAGAATTCTAAGGAAAGTCTGCACAAAAATCCCAGCCTATATCCCATTCTTTCCCCCTCTTCTGGTGCAGTGGATACCCTAGCTCCAGGCTGTGGAAGTTTGTTGGGACCTAAGTGGCTAACACAAGCAACACTCTGTGCTGCAAAAGATTTCTAAAGAGTAGAGGAACAGAGGGAAAGAAGCAAGACCCATGTCATGGCCTGGAAGTAAAGCCCTAATTACCCTCCTCCCAGTCTTGGAATTAGAAGACCCAAATTCCAAACTGCAGAAATCACCCCTGGCTGCAAGGGCAGTGCTCTGAATTCTGTGGCATAGAAGTAAAAAACAGAAGGGGTCAGGCCACATTGAATGGGGGGATAAGTGACACTACATACACTACGCCTGAAGGAAAGCACTCAGCATCACTCAGCATCCAGTTAGAGACAGTTCTGCATACCCAAAAGTCTCTTGGGGCAGAGACCTAGACTGATAAACTGAATTGCCCAATGAGGGAGGAGGATAAGGTGCTGTGAGATCATGTCACCAGGAAATCCACCACCAGAAGGGAGGAAGTCAATAAGAAATAGCAAAAACAAGTGGGGGGAAAAGACTGAAATTAACAAAGTTCTATAGAGGAAGAAAACTCAAAAACCTTAAACATAAGCGGATAAACCAACACCTCAAGACAAAAGAAATGCAGTAGAGGGCAAATGAATGCAGCAGCCAAAGACAGCAAAAATAACAGACTGAGAGCAGAGAAACCAGGTAAGAGACTTCTTTCTCTATGTACACAAGGAGATGGGGTGAAAACAGAAGTCAGATGAACAAAACCTAGCAACATCCTGTCTACAGGTGAATTAATGTTTGTTTGTTTGTTTTGTGGGAAACCAGTAATAGAAGGAAATATAGCCTCCAGGTCCAGTAAAAGAGTTCAGACAGCTATGAATAAATACTGAAAAACAAAGGGAAAATGATCCAGCACTTGATTAGACAAAGTACCCTGTGAAATCTGAGAACATGGTACCACAATAGGCTGTTTCCAAGTGATTTAAAAGAGAAATGAAAATAAGTGCAGAAAATGGCCTGCAAAATAAAAATAATTTACAGATTATAAAAACTTGAATCTGTCCTGTCAAGTCCCACCAAAGAAACAAAACAGAGAACTGATTGGGAATGCAAACACATCTAAATAAAAGACAAATCAGAAGATGAGAAGGCAATATTAAAAGAAAATATACTCTCTATCCAAACAAAACATATTGATCTTGAAGACAGAATGTGTAGAGAAAACCGAGGTATTATAGATCTCCCAAAAGGGCACAAGTCAAAACACTTAACACCATAATACAAAAAAATAGTACAAGAAAACTCTCCAGAACTTCTGAACACAGAAAATTAAAGATCAAATGATAGAATCCATAGACTGCCTTCAGAAAAGAGGTGTGTGTGTGTGACACAGAGAGACAGAGAGAGAGAGAGACAGAGAGATCCAAGCAATGTTAAATTTAACCATCCCACTGAGAACAAATACAAAGGAAAGGAAGATCAAATAATGCAAGACTATTCTGCACCTACCAGAAAATGTAGGAGGGAATGGAATGTGTTCCAAAGAACATGAGAGTTTAGGATGCAATCTATACCCTGCAAATCTGAGCTTAAACATAAATGAAAAAATGTAGAGATGTTCAATGATAAAGAGGAGTTTGAAACATTCTTAGAAAGAAAACCAGACCTGAAGAGATTCTTTGCTTCTTGAGCACCCTCAAACAACAGAAATGCAGGACAGGTGAATGAATTCAAGAGCCAAGGACTCACAGAGTAAGAGCAGAGGAACTAGCAGGGATTGCTTTCTAAATGTACACAAGGAGATGGAGATGAAGGCAGAAGTCAGGTGGAGATTAACAGTGGAGAGGCAGGCCTAGGGTATTATGGAAAAAACCTGGTGACACCCTGCCTACAGATGACAATGTTTTTTGTGGGATACATTAACAAATAGAAGGGTGCATGAAAGGAGGGAGGGTGCCTGAAAAGACCACTCATTCTGCCTTGGAAGGGGAAGGAAGTAGAAATTCCTGGGAGTAAGTGGCAGATGGAGGAATGAGAAGGCATAGACCCAAAGGTGTAAATTTTGCTACAAATGGGATAAAAGCAACCAGAGCAAGGGTATAGATGAACGGTGGGCTACATAATTGGAGCAGGGAACTATCACGGAGTAGCATCCACCTGCAGGAATTGGGATTTTGGAAATGAAGTACAATGGAAAATGGAAAATTGCCAGAATATGCTGCACAAGACACTAACAGAAACTGCTTTGAGGAGAGAGCCCAGAATGGAAATCTCTCAAGTTCCGACTCCATAAGAAATACAGAGAATAAAAAGGGACTAAATAATTATAGGGATCATATACCAGAGAAAGAAGGTTTAGAGTAGACATAGAGGATAGATAATGAAGAAAGTGCTAGAAATCATCTCTAAAAAGGGGCATAAAAACAAAAATTTTAAAACAGTACTAACTGAAGGGGAGAAGGAAAAACCTACTTAATGAAGAGGAAAATTAAATAACCACATTAAAAACTGGAAAGAAAAAGGAATTAAGCAAAATCCCAAAGCAAAAGGGGAGCAAAAGAGGACCATGGCATCAGGGAAATGATGACATGACTCCCAGTTGACTTTGATTTGAGTGAGGGAGGGGTGTGCAAGGTCAACAGCCTCACTTTCTCCTCCAGAATCAACTGGATTCAGTGACCAGATATTCATCAAGATGACTGGAGACGACCCAGGATGCAATGGGATATCCTGGCCCTTTCAGGCTAAGGCCTTTTCATGTACCCACTTAGAGTGAGGTAACACCCATTCCATGAATAGGCTTCTTTAAGAAATGAGTCAAGGGAAGAGGTATGGGAATAAGGGGCACAGAACCAGTAAGAATAGGGCTACCATTAAAAAAAATAAAAGGATTAATTTAAAGCAACAACGAACAATGTATTGTATTTACAGCAGAGGAGGGGGAAAAACATAAATAAAATGCTGACAAAAATTCTTAGAGTGAATTTTAGAAAAGGTAAATTAATGAATATTCTTTGATTAGTTATACTCAAGACTATGTCACTGGGAGATAAAAGCCTCAGGGTACAGAAGGAAAAAAAAAAGGTTGCAGGGTCTTTGACATCTAAAGAACACATAATGTGAAAGCCTTTTAAGAAGTACTTTTTAAAAATTAAGAGACACACAAAAACTAGCCGTGTGACCTTGGGCAAGTCACTTAACCCCAATTGCCCTCCAAAAAAGCAAAAAAAAAAATTAAGAGATGAACAAATATAAGTTAAGCATTAAAATAAAGAGTACCAAATGGCATGATTTTTTTTTATAATCAACAAGGTTCTTGGGGTTTTGTAAGTTGTATTTTATTTTTCCCAATTACACGTAAAGATCGTTTTCAACACTCATTTTTTGTAAGATTTTGAGTTTAAAATTGTTTCTTCCTTCCTCCCATCTCCTCTCCCCAAGAAGACACGAAATCTATACATGTTCTATCATGGAAACATTTCCACATTAGTCATGTGAAAAAAGAAACAGAACAAAAGGGAAAAGTCACCAAAAAAAAGTGAAAATAGTATACTTCAATCAGCATTCAGACTCCATAGTTTTTTCCTCTGGATGTGGATAGTATTTGCCAGCATAAGTCTTCTGGAATTGTCTTGAATCACTGTATTGCTGAGAAGAGCTAAGTCAATCATAATTGATCATCATACAATGTTGCTATTGCTGTGTACAATGTTCTGGTTCTGCTCACTTCACTCAGCATCAGTTCATTGAAGTCTTTCCAGGTTTTTCTGAAATTCACCTGTTCATCATTTCTTATAGCACAACAGCATTCCATTACATTCATACACCACAATTTGTCCAGCCATTCCCCAACTGATGGGCATTCCCTTAAATTCCAATTCTTTGCCACCACAAAAAGAGTGGTTATAAATATGTCTGTACGTGTAGGTCCTTTTCTCTTTTTTTATAATCTCTTTGGAATACAGACCTGGTTGTGGCATTGCTGGATCAAAGGGGATACATAGTTTGATTGCAATTTGGGCACAGTTCCAAACTGCTCTCCAGAATTGGACAGCTTCACAACTCCACCAACAATAGCATGGTATTTTAAATTCGCTTATCTGTATCAAATTGGGTCGGTGGTTTTTAAAATAGAATGCTCTTTATCTATTCTTGGCTATTTCAAATAGTTCTTTAAAAAGAAAGAATACCAATAATCTTTGCAAAACAATTGTCTAAGGGTAAGGTGGCTGCTTAGACTAAGGTGGCCATTATCAACTTTCCACCTTTAACCTGGTTTAAGGCCTAACTACAACCCAAAAGAAAATGGAATGGGATCTGAAGAGAGGACAGGACAGAAAAGGAAAAGAGAGGACATCTTCTAATCATTTAGTATGTGCAAAGCACTGTGCTAAGTGCTAAGGACACATAGAAAAGCAAGAAGTTCACATCCTAACAGGAGATAATACACACATGAAGTTTTAACTCTAAATCAATGGAAAAGCCCAGTGGTCCTTCTTTAAGGTCCTGTGTATTAATTTCACCATCTCCATTTCTGATGCTCAACTATTTGACAAAGTCAAACGACTCTGGTTCTCCACCTCATCTGCAGTTGCTGCCTCCTTCCTTTAATTCCAATACTCCTCCCCATCCAGTCTCCTAGAGAATAAAATGTAAGAACTCTGCTTTTCAAAAATTCGACATCCACCTTGCCAAATACACCTCTCACAAGCATTCTGTATTCCCTGGAGCTCAGTAAAATAGTCATTGCTTAGAAAGTATGAGTATACTCCATGGATGGGCTGTATACCCTCTGTATGAGCTAGTAAAGAGAGTACTCAAAAGCACTTATCAGGCATACTCTGTACTTCAGAGCAAAAAAGGTGTCTTTGTACTCTATTCCCAAAGCATTCTAGTTAATGGCAATTTTACTATTGTAGTCTTTATGAAGAAATAGCTACCAGATCCCCATAGTATAGCCATGTCTTTTTTAAATAGTTAATGACAAATCCCATCAAGTATTAAGTAATTCCCAGTTAATAAGCAGATGTGTGTTCTGTAAATTGGGTTTGAAATATTTTGGTTTACCATCACCTTAATTTCCATAAGCATCTCTTTTCCTCCCTACCCAATGAATTCTCCTTTGTAACAAATATAAGGAGAGAAAGTAGTACAGCAAAACCAACCAATACCTCAACTCACAGTATCTGCATAACCATACCTTCCACCAACTCTTTAAAGAAGGGCTTGGGAGAGGGGGGGACTAGGCATTCTTAACTCTTACCTCAGACTGCAAATTCTTTTCTAAGTGATCTGTGTAGAATTTTAAATACATTTTCTCACACAAATCATATTCTAAATGGTAACTGGGTTCACAAGTCAGCCCACAAAAGCCCATTCAATTTACAACTAACCAACATTTACAACACTTTCTATGGGAAAATGCATTCCAAGTTCCAACTTGGCTTATCAGGAATACTCATTATCAGACATCAGCAGTAACCTCTCCATTTCAAGTGGTGCTTTGAAAGCAAAGACAGTACAGATATTATGAAGGTGGCAGTAAATTACAAAAGATAAGGACAATCATTTTCCAGGCATTATGAATTAGAGAACAAACTTCAGTCCCCAAACTGTTGCATTTGTTCATAAGTTTGGGGGTCCTTATACAAAAAATATCAGTAGAAAAATCAGATGGCATGAGCAGCTGTGCAACTTTTAAAAGAAGTGTTATAATTGAAATATTGTACATGTTTTTAAATCCACTTTATCCCTCCTAAAAGTTTTATGCTTAATTTAAGAAAAAAAATTTAAGCAGTAATTTTTATACTCTCTAACCCTTTTTCTTCTGTATGTGAAGAGCTTTTATAAACACCCAGTAAGCTAAGCATCAAAGTCTTATATTCCAAAAGCTAATACGTTTCAGTTGTAACTCTCTTCATAAAAATAGGACTAAAACTGTATCATAACACAAAAAAATAAAAATGTGTTTCTTGATTATTCAACACAAATCAATGCTTTTAAAGGATTCCCAAAAAAGTTTGCTGACAGCAATTCCCAATTCAGTGTCAATTTCCATAAGCTATCATAAGAACTGATAGATAAATAAATAAACTGATAGATAAATAAATAAAAGGCACAGAGTTCAAGCTCAGTTTAACAGAAGGAGCACTAGAACAGGAGATCTGTTCTGTCCTTAAGTAGTAGTGTGACCTTGGCTTAGTCAAAGGCTACCTCTCAAGAACAATTTCTTCATCTGTAAAATGAACAAAATAATCTCTCATGTCCTGTCCAATAATGCAATTCTATGTGCATCAGTGAAATACAGCACCTACATGAGATATGAAAAAGAAATGTTAAGTAGAATGTTTTTTAAATTTCTGAAAATCCAAGCTTCATAGAACTTCAATTTGGGGACTATTTCCATGATTAATTTTTCTTTAGTTGGTCACATCATCTATAGGGTTTTTAAAACAGGTCCCAAAATTTTGCAATGACCATCTATCTATAAGGATAATTTTTTTTTCTTAATGTCCAGACCCCGAAAGAGAAACTAAGATTTTGACAACAAATCAAAAGTAATACAAAACCAACTTCTCCTTTCCCCTGCCATAAATTCAAAGGGAAAGAAAAAAGTAATCTGGGCTTCAACACTAATTTAAGTAAAAGAAATTTTCACAATAAAAAGCACCTTATTGATCTGCTTTCTGAATTCTATAATCTTTGTTTAGTTGTCTTGTTTTTGTTGGGGGAGGGGTGTGTATGGAGAGAAGATACCTGTGATTTCAATGATACAGGGAACTTCCTGAATGAGAAAATTCCAACCAATGCAGATTAGACACCTGCTCTGAAATGTATAGTCTTAGTTGCCTGAATCACTAGGAGGTTAAGAGACTTTCCCAGAATTAGGCAGAAAATATAGTCCTTAATAAATGTTTGTTGACTGACTGATGTCAGAGATAGTACTTGAATTCTGATGGTCTCAAATGTTCTCTATTCACTCCACCAAGGTGCCTTTCAGTCTTAGTTGAGAAGGAAAAGAGAATAGGGATG
This sequence comes from Gymnobelideus leadbeateri, assembly GCA_011680675.1. Classification (NCBI taxonomy): domain Eukaryota; kingdom Metazoa; phylum Chordata; class Mammalia; order Diprotodontia; family Petauridae; genus Gymnobelideus; species Gymnobelideus leadbeateri. The sequence goes on along the minus strand of WOXC01005602.1, from coordinate 193,051 downwards.
GTCAGCATTTTGGCAGTAGGAGAACTAACACAGGGGTTTAGAAGTTAAGACTAAAATGAATTTTTCTTATATGATACATATCATGATCACTCATAGGGTATTTGAAATCCAGAGCCTTAATATAAAGGCCTAAGAAACAGTCAGACGTGGGAGAAAGGAATGTGGCAGCACACTGGAGCAGAAGCAGTGAGAACTTTACAGTTATCTCAAAAGGGAAGAGAGGTTCAAGTAACCAATTTTCAGTGAAATGAACCCCTGGGTAAAACTATGAAAAGAGGAATCTCTAGTCCTCTATTTCTAAAGGAGAAAAGAAACTAGAGTAAATCTTGTCAGAAATCACAGAGCTGGATGATTAAGTTTACGTGGTGGTTCCCAGGCTGGGAAGCAAGGAATCTGGGGGGAAAAAAACTACCACAACTCTGGTAGAGGTCCCCCACCTTCTGAAGAGGGAAGGAGTGGATTTCACTGGGGGTCGGGAGGAAGTATGTATATGCGTGTGTTTTAAGTTGAGGGCAGAGGTTCTATGCACAAGATGCCATCGAAGTATACCCTCTTCCTCTCCTAAGTCTCCCTCTCTCCCTCTTTCTCAACTACGGAGCAGAGAAAAGCCAAGAGAACTTTCCAGCCAACACGGCAAGGAGAGAAGGTCTGGTAACCTTAAATGTGGGGGGACAACTCTAGAGAACTGAAAGAATGCTGTGCTACCCACCTCCTGACAGCGAGGTGACGGAACTAAAAGTGCATTTGGACAAGACCAAAGTGGAAAACTTGTTTTGCTTGACTATGCATATTCCTTGCGAAGGCTATTTTTCCTTTCTTTTCTTTTGCGGCACAGGAAGAAAATATAAATATATTTAACTGAAAAAAAATCACAACTGGATTTCTGAAAATCCCAAATTTGGTTGGAGAAAGCGATTATATAAAGACATGTAAAATAGAGACGCTCCAACCCGGGGCTTTTTGCGGGTAGGGACCACAAAGTCCAACATCTTGGGACAAGAGAGGTCAATCAACAAACATTTATTAAGCGCCTACCATTTGCTAAGCTCTCTAGACGAATATACATAGAAAAGCAAAAGACAAGTAAGTCCCAGCCCTCCAGGAATTCGCTAATGGGGAAGACAACAGGTAAACAACTAAGTGCAAACAAATATGTACAAACAACTGGGTGCGTTGGAGATCATCAGAGAGGGAAGGCGCCAGATCATGAGGGGAGACCCCGGGATCTCCGTTGAGGTGGGCTGCGGTGGAAGGTGTGAGCTGTGAGCGCCCAGAGACCTCCCCCGGACGGCATCCCCGAGGAGGGGCCAGGGAGCCAGCCTGCCCGAAGGTGGAGGGAGGGGGAGGGGAGAGTCATTCCCTCTCAACGCGCTTCCTCGCCCCGCGCCCGCCCGGGGGTCTCACTCACCGAGCAGTTTGTGCACCTCCTCCTCGCTCAAGTAGAGGCTCACGCTGGGCCCCACGGCCGGGGGCAGCGGGAGCGGGAACCGCTCAGCGGCGACTGCGGGGACCCCGGCCCCCGGCTCGGCACACACACACACACCCACAGCAGCAGCGGCGGCGACGGCGGGGGAGCCCCAGGGCCCGCAGGCCGAGGCCCGATCCGGGAAGCGGGAGGCGGCCCCGGCCCCGGCCTCGGCCTGGCTGCGACGGCTCAGGCCACTCGGCCCCACTCATGTCTGAGCCCGGGGGCGCCGAGGAGGAGGAGGAGGAGGACGGGGGCGCGGGGGAAGAAGGCAGCGCCGCCGCCTCCTCCTCCTCCTCTTCGACTTCGACCCCCACCCCCGGCCCCGAGCCCCTCACAGCCCCGAGCCGGGGGCGGCCCCCCAGCTCATCTCCCTGGTCCGTGGCAGCCAACCGCTGCTTCAAACCGTCTGGGCGCGCCTCCGCCTCGGCCGCATCCTCCCCGGCCTGCCCGCGCGCCCGCCCGCCCAGCACTGAGGAGATCCGGCCGCTGGGGGCGGGCAAAAGGACCAGGAGCGCGCACGGGCGCGCCGCCGCCTCGCGGGAGCGAGTACGTGCCAGACGGCTCGCTCTCCTCTCCCTCCTCACACCTCGACCGCCCCCGCCTGGCCCGGGCGCGGACCTTGCCCTTGGACCACGAAGCGCCGGGGAGGGAGCGAGCGAGGGCGCCTCCTCCCTGCCAATCCATCCTTCTGCTCGCCTCCGGACTAAGCGGGGCCCACGCCCGTCTCTGATTTCGCCTTCTCGGGAAGGACACACCAGTCCCCCTCCCTCTCATTTTTTTCTGTGACATGGTGTGGCTTTTGCAAACTTTTGTGCTTAACCCAAACCCCCCTCCCCCCAGTTTCAGCTTTTGTCCAGAGCAGTCGGAAACAGCAGCTGCTGGTCCCGAGGAGAAGCGCAGGCATGCTTAGCGTGCAGTTGTTGATCTAGAGACTTAGAACTATTTTAATCTTTCCTTGGGGGGCGGAGAGGAATAGCGAAAGAGGTTAAACTCATAGAACCTCAGGGCTGGCAACCTTTCCTCTCCACTTTTCTTCCAAGCTGGAATACTGAAACCTGCATGTCTAATGATTGTATGGAAAGTTCAAGTAAACTTTGATGTAAGGATGAGGGAGGAGGATTTGATGAATGAGAATCAGAAATCAAAGGGAAAACTGGCAAAGTGCCCTACAGATTTGCACCACGGATTGTTACAGATGGGTAAACTGAGGTCCAGAAGATATTAGAATTAGAAGCCAATCTCGTTTAACCTCCTACTTATACAGATTGAAAGATCGAGGACCAGAGGGAGGGTAAATGATGTGCCAGCAGCCATGCACCCTGTGGCAAAGCCAAGAAAAGGTCCCCTGAGTCCAGAGAGTTTTTCACTGCAACGCAAACAGTGGCAGAGTGGGAATAGAGTTCAGGGTTAGCGGTACCTGCAGTGTAGACAAGTGAGCTTAAACCCTATGAGCAAGACACCTCAGTGCACTCCGAGGTTGGACTGGCTGATGATGAAGGTCCCTCCATGCTCCAATTCCTACTTGCTGGGTTATTGTTGTTTTGGGGGGGGGGGTTTGTTTTGGTTTTTTTGTTTTTTGGGGGGGTGACTTTTACCTGGTCTTCCCTTAAAGATGGGTGATGGAATACTGAAGCGTACATGTCCAATAATTCTTTCTCTGGAAAGTTCAAGTAAATTTTAGTATAGTAAACTTTAAGAATGTAAGGATGAGGGAGGAGGATTTGATGAATGAGTATCAGGAAAGGGAAAATTGGCAAAGTGCCCTACCTACTCTTGCTAGTCCTGCCAGTGCCAGGATTTTAATGATAAATGTTTCAGGTGGTAAAATTATTTTTTGTACAAACAGCAAATCATTTTGTACTTTCAACCCAGTCTGAGGGATTGTTTGAGAAAAATTTTCCTCTCAAAAAAAAATCTCTAGTGTTTTTGTAGAAATTAACATACTTTTTAGAGTTTTTGAAACCAATAGGCTTTGCTATCTTCTCTCCTCTTGTCTCTCTGCAATGCTGGGTCTATATCTTGAGTTTTATTTGGAGGATCAAATAACTAGAATAAGATCTGGATTTCTGTGTTCTGTGTTCTGACTTCTGACACTGTGCTCAGTTTTCTCATATATAAAATAAAAATAATATTGGTTCCTGCCTCATAGATTGTTGTGAGAATCAAATAGGATCAAATAGAGAGTATAGGAGCATATATTTAGAGTTATAAAGGACCTTCAAAGACATTGAAGTCCAATCTCTTCACTTTATAGATGAGGAAATCGAGGAACAATGAGGTTAAGTGACTTGCCCAAGGTTGCATAGCTATTAAGGGTCAGAGCTGGGACTCTAACCCAAATTCAAGGGCTCCAATTCAGGAAACTTTGCAAATACAATTTCCTTGTGGAAGCAGTGTTGTTTAGCCATCTTCCACTATCTCCTACTACTAAATACAAATAAACTGGAAAAAAGTTAAGGTCCCCCACTGCATCATGGGCTATTGCCAGTGGTCATAACCTATATCTTCCCACTAGATGACTTCTTGACTCCTAACCTATATCTTCCCCTCTGATAACTGGAGGAAAGAATGGGACTAATGACTTTGCACAGCTCTGCTTCCCTTAAATCCAGTTCCCTTTCAAGTTAAGACATCACACTCCTGATATCACTGGTCCTTTTCAAGAACGAAGGACAAACAACAACAACAATAAATAAACCAGGACTTCCCAACCCTTATGTGAGAGTTTTTTAATCTTATAATAAAAACCCAATAATGAAGTAAAGCAAACCCATCTTTTCTAATCTTCTCTCTTGTATAGATTGCTGTCGTTCCCCCCTGAGTCCTTCCCTCTTCTCTCAATATATGTCTTTCCCTTCACCTTTCTGATTTAGGAATAAGTCATCTACTATACCTAATTTGATGTTACCCTCTGGCACCCCCCACCAGTCCTTATGAACCAAGTCTAATACATTTCCTTTCCCATTTCTCTCATCCCTCTCTTTGTTGTTTTTGGAGATAGATAGATACATAGATAGACAATAGATCTATAGGAGACTTTTAAAAGTTTGATTGAATGCCTTTTATTTTATATTGCAGGCATTTTTCAATATACTTCCACATTGAATCCTCCCTCTTAACAGAGAAAAAAGACTAAAGCAAAATCAAAGCAATCAGGGTGGAGCCAAGATGGTGGAGTAAAAAGGCAAGGACTCACCTGAGCCCCCCTGCCCCACTCAAATTCCCCTCCAAATAACTTTAAAACAATGTCTCAAAGCAAATTCTGGAGCAGCAGAAACAACAAAAGGATGAGGTAAAACAATTTTCCAAACCAAGACAATTTAGAAGGTTGGCAGGAAAGGTCTGTATCATTGGGGTGAGAGTGGAGCACAGTCCAACACCAGAGCTCCATGGTCAAGGAGAAAATATTGCAAGCAACCAGAAAGAAACAATTCAAATACCATGAAACCACAGTCAAGATAATGCAAGGTTTACATTAATGGCTCAGAAGGCTTGGATTATGATATTCAGAAGGGCAAAGGAGCTAGGTTTGCAACCAAGAATAAGCAAACCTGAATATAGTCCTTCAGGAGGAGAGGTGGACATTTAATGAAATAGAGAACTTTCAAGCATTCCTGATGAAAAGACCAGAGCTGAATAGAAAATTTGACTTTCAATGCAAGACTCAAGAGAAGCATAAAAAGGTAAACAATAAAGAGAATTCATATGGAATTCAAGAAGGTTAAACTGTTTACATGGAAAGGTGATAATTTAAACTCCTAAAAACTTTATCACTATTAGAGTAGTTGGAAAGAATATACATCGACAAAGGGAATTGGTGTGAGTCAACTATGATGGGATAATACCTAAAAAAATAAAATTAAGGGGTGAGAAAGAGGGATATACTGGGAGAAGAGGAAAGAGAGAAGTAGAATGGGGGTAAATTGTCTCACATAAAAGGGGCTTGAAAGGACCTACACAGTGGAGGGGAAGATAGGGGAGTGGAAGACAATGCTTGAACCTTACTCTCCTAGGAATTGGCTCAAAAAAAGAATAACATACATACTCAGATGGGTATAGAAATCTATCTTACCCTATAGGAAAATAGGAATGGAAGGGGATAAGAGAAGGGGACAGGGCTGAGAGAGAGAGAGAGAGAGAGAGAGAGAGAGAGAGAGAGAGAGAGAAAGAGAAGAATGAATAAATGTGGGAAATAGTATGGAAGGATATACACAATAATTGTAACTGAAAAAAAATTACAGCAAGTTTTTCTGATAAAGGCCTCATCTCAAATATATAAAGAACTAAATCAAATAAGAATGAACTCATTCCCCAATTGAGAAATGGTCAAAGGATATAAACAGGCAGTATTCAGAGAAAAAAATCAAAGCTACCTATAGTTATATGAAAAAATGCCCCAAATCATACTGATTAGAGAAATGCAAATTAAAACAACTCTGGTGTCCCATCGCACAACTATAAGATTGACAAATATAAAAGAAAAGGAAAATGGCAAATGATGGAGGGGATATGTGAAAATTGGAACACTAAAGCCTGGTAGTAGAGTTGTGAACTGATCCAATCATTCTGAAGAGTAATTTGGAACTATGCTGTAAGGGCTATCCAAATGTGCATACCCTTTGACCCAACAATACCACTACTAAGTCTACATCCCAAAGTGATTAAAAAGAAAAGAAAAAGGATCTATATGTACAAAAATATTTAGCTCTTTTTGTAGCAGCAGAAAATTGGAAAATGAGGGGACCCCCATCAATTGGAGAATAGATGATTAAGTTGTGGTATATGATTGTGATGGAATACTAATGTGTGATAAGAAACAATGAGCAAGATGCTTTTAGAAAAATCTGGAAAGATTTACATGAACTGATGCAAACTCAAGTAAGCAGAACCAGGAGAACAACGTACACAGTAACAACAATATTGTTCAATGATTAACTGTGAATGACTTAGCCATTCTCAGAAATACAATGATCCAAAACAGTTCTGAAGGACTTATGATGAAAAACACTATCCACCTCCAAAGAAAAACATGACGGAGTCTGGATATAGATCAAAGTATACTTTTTTAACTTTATTTTTCTTGTTTTTTTTTCTTTTGTTCTTTTTCTCTTTCACAACATGACTAATATGGAAATATATTTTGCATTACTGCATATATGTAACCTATAATGATGGGGGACTGAATGGAGGGAGGAAGAGAATTTGGAACTCAAAAAATTTAATTTTAAAAATTGTTTTACATATAATTGGAAAAATAAAATATTATTTAAAGAAAACCAAAGCAATCATCTCAGAAAGCATATTCAACACTACACATTTGTAGTCCCCTCCTTTTTTTTTTTGGAGGGCAATTGGGGTTAAGTAAGTTGCCCAAGGTTACACGGCTAGGTTTTGGTTTGTGTGTGTTAAGTGTCTGAGGCCGGATCCGAACTCAGGTCCTTCTGACTCCAGGGCCGGCACTCTACTCACTGCACCACCTAGCCGCCCCTGTCCCCTCCTTTTTGAAAGAGAAAACAAATGTGTTTCATCATCTGTGCTATTGTGCCAAGATTGGTCATTAACAATTGATAAAAGTTTGGCTCCTTTTCAGTGTGGTTTCATTTTCATTAATGTAGTCATTTGTTCTCATTTGACCTACTTCATATGGCATCGTTTCATGCAGGTGTACCTATATGTCTGAATTAATCATATCCATCATTTCCTCAATAATATTCCATTACATTTATATACCACAGTTTCTTCAGTCATTACTCAATCAGTGGTTACTCACTTTGTTTGCAATCTTTTATTCCCACAAAAAGTGCTGTGCAAATTTTGGTATACATTGGAACTTTTCCATTCTGTCCTTGGGAATAGATGCTTAGTAGTAGAACCAATAGGTCATAGGGTTTGAATAGTTTAGTGACTTTTCTCAATTAATTCCAAGTTGTTTTCCAGAACCATCCCTTTCATTGTTATAGTGGTCAAATATATTCAAAGGGCCCTTCCCACATCCAAGTATGACTCAGAATGAAAAGTCTGAGAAGCATGGTATTAAGTAGATAGATCATCAAACTTGGAATTGGACCTGAATTTAAATCCTATCTCAGATATTCATTCGCTTTGTGACCCTGGGCAAGTCACTTAACCTCTCTCTCTCTATCCTAAATCCTCATCTGCCACACTAGGAAATTGGACTTGAAGATCTGTAAGGTCCCTTTTGACTCTCAATCTATGATCCTATGAAGCACTAATTTAAAACAGTAACACAGCCTGGGGCAGTGTTCACACTCACCACACCCTCACCCAGCCCTGCCTCATGGTTTTGTTTTCTGTGGTTGTATGGGGTTGTTTTTTTCCTCTTCTTCCAGGAGGCAGTTTTCTCCAACTCCTGGAAAATTGCATCATCAGGTTGTATTTGCTTTTCTTTCCTTAAAAAAGCAAAACTTCTAGCAAAACAATGCTATATGCCACAAAATGAAAAAGATTCTGGGGGTGGAAAAATTGAACCGGACGTTGTGGCATTTGGGACAACAGTTCCCAGAATAAGGTTCAGGATCCTGGCTGTGGTCAGGCCGGTGGTGAGGAAGTGGAGGTTGGCATCCATTTAAAGATAAAATTATATGTTTCTCCATTTTCTTGGACTTCAACACTGGCTTCTAGAGGATGGAACCATATCCAGACTGTGCAAAGAGTCCTAACAATAGTTCAAACATCTATTGTGCTTTACAGATTATAAACTGATTTCTTCACAAAACCCTATTTTGCAGGTAGTAGACTTTCAGAACTAGAAGAGACATTTAGAGTCAATCTTAGCTATTCCAGTATCTCCTTTGAATGGCAGAATGGCTTTACATTTAGCTATTTCAGACAAGGGATAGCAAAAAAATGCTCCAAATCATTAATGATTAGAAAATATCAAAGCATCTCTGAGGTTCTACCTCACATCTCTCAGATTTGCAAAGTTGGGGGATAAAAGAACAATGACAAATGTTGGAGAGACTATGGGAAAACAGGCACATTGTTGGTTGAGCTCTTCCTTGGTCCTGCCAATAAGGAAACCAATTTGAAACTGTCCCCCTAAAGTGAGTGAAGTGTGCTTACTCTTTGACCCAGCAACACCACTATTAGGTCCCTATCCCAAACAGATCAAAGAAAGATGAAATCAACCCTATAGTACAAAAATATTTGTAGTAGTTCTTTTCGTGGGGTCAGAGAACTGGAAACTAAAAGGATTCCCATCTATTGTAGAATAGCTACATGCATGTGATGGAATATTGTTGGGCCATAAGAAATTTATAAAGGGGGTGGCTTCAGAGAAAACCAGGAATATTTGTATGAAATCATATAGTAAAGGAAGCAGAACCAAAAGCAAGATTTATACAAAGCAGAAACATTGTAAAGACAAACAGCTTTAGGAAACTTAAGAACTCTTCTCTGTAATGAACCAACTACAATTCCAGAGGACCATTGATGAAGCCTGATACCCACTTGGTGACAGAGATGATAGATTCAATGGAGGGTGAGACATATATTTTGGGAGCATGGCCACTGTTGTTTTCCTTTACTATACACACTTGTTGTAAAGGATTTGATTTTTCTTTTTTTTTCAATGGGGGAGTGAAAAAGAGAGAAAAAATTAATTTTTAAAAACGTGTAGAGAATACATTGAAATTATAAATAGGTAGATAATTATATAAACGCTTTACATTCCTACTACCAAGCAAACTTGCATCATTACATTGTTAATAATTTTGACATAATTCACACATAATAGTGGAACTTTTTGGAATCTCTCATAGGTATTATTTGTTGTTTAGTAGATTTTAGCTATGACTGACTCTTTGTGATTCCTTTTAGGGCTTTTCTTGGCAAAGATCCTGGAATGCTGTGCTATTTCCTTCTTCAGCTCATTTTACAAATCAGAAACTGAGGCAAACAAAGTTAAGTGACTTACCCAGAGTCACACAGCTAAGAAGTATCTGAGGCCAGATTTGACCTTAGGAAGATGAGTCTTCCTGACTCCAGGCCTGGTGTAATCTCCACTGTGCCACCTAGCTGCCCACTCATTCTTATTGTCAAGGAACAATTCTTCTAAAGACTAGTTATTAAAACATATACAATATAAGCCTTTGATAGTAAATTAGGTGATGATTCCATATACTTACATTTGTTTGACATATACAATTCACAAGAAATTCATCAGCAAGTATTTTAAATTATGCAAATAAAATTACTAAGTTGTTCATAACCTTTGACCCAACCATACTTCTACTGTGCACATATTCCAAGGAAGTCAACATTAGATATATTACCAAAATATACATAGTAGCACTTTTTGTAGTAGGAAAAAAACTGAAAAGAAAGTGGAAGGCCCTTAACTAGAAGAGTTGAACAATGTGAATGTAATGGCTATACTATAAGAAATAATAGAAACTGTATAAGGAATTCAGAGCCACTCAGGGAAACTTGTATGAACCAATATGGAGCAAAGAAAGCAAGACCAATGACACCAATGAGATAAGAAATATAACACAAGACATCACAATTCAGAGTTCAGATTAATCTAATGACCAGTCTTGATTCCATCAAACTGATTATGAAACAGTAAATTTTTCTCATTAAAGAAAGGGTAGAACATGAGTATTATTTATCATATAGGCTTTCTTGAAATGAAAATTTACTTTATATATATTTTAATCCTCTCATGTTCTGCTATGCACATGACATACTTTTATTTCTTTCTAACTTTGTATTTAAGTTCCAATATTTAAGTCTATGATAAGTTTTTGTTTCTTTTCTCTATTCTCTCTTTGTGTTCTGGCATTTGAGTCTAAAATGAAATTTTGTAGAAAAAAAAAGGATGAATAAAAAAGGTGGGGCAGCTAGGTGGCGCAGTGAATAGAGTACTAGCCCTGGAGTCAGGAGTACCTCAGTTCAAATTTGGCCCCAGACACTTGACACACTTACTAGCTGTGTGACCTTGGGCAAGTCCCTTAACCCCAATTTCCTTGCCTTTCCCCCCAAGGAAAAAAGGGTAGACTATAGATGCAAAATGTTCTATACACAGGTATAGTCAGTGTTAGTTTTTCTTAATTGTTTTTGTTTATGTGACAATAGAGGGATCTAATGGGAAGTGACAATGATTTTTTTTATGCATCAACAGAACATTTTTAAAAGAAAGAATTTATTCATTTTTATTCCATTCTGGTCAGAGTCCTCTATAGTGTCCAGATGGTCTATTTTAACCCAGGATAATTACTGTTACAGCAAGACCAGCCTGGCCTAGAAATTTAATTTGAGCCAGGTTTTTAAAGCTCCTTCAAAATTACATCACTTAAAGTGAACAATATTTTCCTTCTTAGGATCATTTTTAGAGTGCTATATTAGGAGTTAGAGGAAAATGGTTCTCCAGGCCTCATCAATAACATAAGGAGCTTGGTCTAGATGACCTTTAAGGTTCCTTCCTGTAATCCAGAAACTCGTTTTTTTTTTTTTTCCAAATTTGCCCTTCTATGTCCCCTTCCACATTACCGTACAGACGCCATTACTTTTTTTCCCAGGACTTCCAAGTTCCTGCTCTGAGCTGCTGGTCTTCACTTCAACGTGTTCTTTTTTGGCCCTTTCCTTTGACTGCTATTTCTTTGAATTCCTGCCCTTCATCCAAGGGTATGCTAGTAAATGTTTAGCCACTAGGAAGCCCTAATTTATAGCATTTGCTGATTTCCAAGTTATCAATACTCACATTGAATTTTTAACAATCAATTCCAGCCATTAGAGCTGGCTCTAGCACATCTCTGTGAAGGTTTCATCCCTAGCTCCATCTCACCCCTCTAGGCACTGGATCTTTAGATCCTCAAAGCACAGAGTAAGTCTCATATGACCCTCTCAGGTGTTCCTAGACTCTAGAAAGTGGGATCTTTATGTAGAGGTCAGCTTATCCTATAAATTCTATATGCTTAGTGAGATGCATATATTCCAACCAAATGAATTTCTGTTAAATGAATGGGAAGGAGGTATTACATAGTGGAAAGAACACTGGACTAAGAATTTAGGAAACATGGCTTAAAATTCTCAGTCTGCTACTAACTGATTGTGACTTTGGAAAAGTCATTTAATTTCTCTATCCCTTGATTTCTACATCTATTTAATAAGGAGGTTAGATTAGATGATCTCTCAAGTCTACCTTAGCTCTACAAATCTGAGTCCTGATTCCTGATTGACTTCCATTACAAAATTTGAGATACATTTCACTGGAAAAATGGCCAATATCCTATATGCCAAAAAGTCATAGCAATCCCTTTTCTTGAGGTAACAAAACAGCAAGAACAACAAAATCTTGTAAAAAGTAGTTGTCCATTTATTGGGGAATAGCTGGGCAAATTGTAGCACATGAATATAATGGAATGTTGTTGTTCATCAAGAAACAGATATGAGGGATATAGGGGACTTGTAAAAACATAGGAAGAGAAACATAAGAAGACTTCTTTGAACTGATGCAGAGTGAAAGGAGCAGAACTTAGAGAAATATGTGTGTTAGCCAGTTGTTTCAAAACTGTATGTACTTAGAAATATTGAACAAACCTTTATTACTAAGTAAAGACTTCAGCTCTTAGTTTAATGGATTTCTATCTACTCCCATTAAAGAATATAGTAAGTAACAAGCCATATTGGTTTTACTGGGTGACAGAGGCCAGTAAAGTCAAGTAATGGAATAACAAGACAGACAGACAGATAGAGGGAGACATATATAATGACTATAACAATTAAATGAAAACAACACTAAAAGGCATTTCTGATTCAGTCATTCAACTAATCAGCAACCATTTATTAAGTGTCTATTGTGTACCAGACACAGTGCTGGGCCCTAGGAATACAAAGGCAAAAGCAAAATGGTCCTTTCCCTCAAGGAGCTTACATTTTAATTAATTACAGTAATTGATCTCATTCTAGAGCAAAGATAATAAAACACAGTTCACTATAATGTTTGTTTTGAAAAGGCAAGTTTGTTCCAAAGCAACTGATATATTAGAAAACAATTTGAGTATGACATAAGTTTCACATTTGCTTATGCCCATTTTCTTTGGTGAGGAAGAAAAAGCTGGAACCTGCTCCATTTCACAATAACTCACAAACTGCATCCCTTCTGACATCACTTCCACAAACAAACCTCAAGTCTTTTTCAAGATATTCAAGGTATATATTTATTGGATGTCTTCTGTTGCAGTAGGAGCTATGCTAAAGAGAGGGCTAGTGCACAATATTCTGTTCTCTTTCCAATCATGTCCCTCAAACCCGTCCAGGTTTGCCCAGCTCTTGACATTGTCTGTACTCACTGGTGGGAACCAGGACACATAGGCTGAGTAGCCTGCAGCCAAAGGAGTAACTATTTATTGTGGTATTTATGTATTTTTAATCATTTAAAATGTATATAACTATGCCACCATTTTTAGGTTCCTATTTTTTTTAATGTGCCACTGATGAAGTTTTTGAGTGTTATGCCTTTAACCTAATTTTTCCCATAAGCTCTGTGGTTTTTATTTGCATAGCATAGTGCTTTTGGGGAATTCGTACATTGTGTTGTAGCAGAACGGACTGTACTTCTCTCTTCAAGAGAGAGATAGTAGAAAATGAGTGTGGAATGTGATATACCCTTTCAGACACAGTTGCTGTGTCTGCTGTTTTTACTTAACCATTTTTCATTGCTTCAGGGAAAACTTCACAGGTGTGGGGAAAGGGGAATGTATACTGACAAATGACTATGGTGTAAAAACAAAAAACATCAATTAGCTTTTAAAAATACTTAACCAATATAATAATTTGAAATAACACAAAAAACTTTAAAAATTCTATTTATAGGAAAATAACTTTCTATTTAATGAACAATAATACTCAAAACAATAATTTCGTGCCACAGTCTAAGTAAATTAATGAAAATATTGCATAATGCTGAATATTATTCCCAATATAGAGGTAGCGATCCTCAAAGTTTCCAAAGATTTGGTTAAGTTTTACCAGCTTTATAATTCCTCCACACTTCTAACTTTACATTCAAAGACATTCTCTTAACTTTTTTTTTTTTGTTGTTGTTCCATAACCTGATTTTACTGGCCTCTTTCATCCAGTAAAACCTATATGGCTTGTTACTATATCCTTTGATGAGAGTAGATAGGAACCCATTAAACTAAGTGCTGAAAAGTTCAGTCTTTGCTTAGCAATGAAGGCTTGCTCCAATGTCTGCAGGGACATATACTTTTCAAACAACTGGCTAATGCTGAAATCAATAAACTAGTCTAGTGTGCTTTTTTTTAAAAAAAAAAAAACAATTTCATTCCGGAGCTCCCTTCCAGCTCTAAAATCTATGATCTCCTAGGTTTTGTTCCTAATCAATGGAATAAAGGATTCCTACAGTAGTCAACAAATATTTATTAATGAAGCTACTAGTTATGTGTGAAAACCAAGGCCCAGGAAAAATTGCAAGAATACAGAAAGATCTGTGATTTTTTCAGGGGTGCAGAATGCTCTCTAACAAGGAATATCCATAAGGAGCTATCTGAGGCACAGAAAATTTAACTTTCACCAGGGTTATATATCAAGTTTGAGGAGCAGATTTTGAATACAGGTCTTCCTGACTCCAAGCCCAAAACTCTATACTCTCTATAAGGATTCAACACACAAACAAGTGGGTATTTTTTAAGCCTGTGAAAATTCTCTGTAGGTTTAGAGAGTATTAATCCTTAAAATGTGCTTGGGATTTAAATCAATGATTACATATATTCAATAGGATTACTCTCTCTTTCTCCCTCTTCCCTTCTCTCTCTCTCTCTCTCTCTCTCTCTCTCTCTCTCTCCCCCTGTCTCTCTCTCATCACCATCATCATCACCATCAGCTCCTATTATCCTATCTGTATAGATGACTCACAGATCCATATAGATCCAGTATCAGTCTCTCTCCTGAGCTTCAGTCTTGCACCACCAGCTGACCATCAGACACATTGGACATTTCAAACTTGGATGTCTAGGAGACATCTCAGTCTTCAATATGTTCAAAACAGAAACATATCTTTCCTCCCTATAAAATCACCCCTCTTCCAAACTTCCCTATTTCTGTATGGATATCCCCACTCTTCTAGTGTTTCATGTTCATAACCTTGGTGTCGTTGTTGACTCTCCTCTCTCCCTCACTTCACATATTTAATTAATTGCTCAGTCTTGCTGTTTCTACCTCCAGGATATTTTTTCTCCCTTGACCCCCTTCAGTCTCATAGTTACCAACTTTGTTTGGGCCCTCACCCCCTCTACTAGAGTATTACAACAGCCTCCTAATAGATCTCCCTGCCTCAAGTCTCTGACCACTCCTGTCCTCTGCCCTCCACATAGCTGGTGAAGTGATTTTTCCTAAATTTCAGGTCTGACCATGTCACTCAGTCAACTCCAGTGGCTCCCAATGGCCACCCAGATTGAATGTAAACTCTATCTTTTCAAGATCTTTCCAACTTGTCTCCCATTTATCTTCCTAATCTTATTTGACACTACCCCTACTCACCCACCTCCTGCCCCCATCCCACACTCTGCAATCCAACCAAAAAGACCTTTTCTCTGTTCCTAATGCCCAGCCCTCCCTTTCCCCAGTCATTAACTCTGTACTGGCATCCTCCATGAATGGAATTCAGTCCCTTATGATCTCTTTTGCACTGAATTGCTGTCTTCCTTCAGGATGCAACTCAAATACTGCGATCTACATGAAACCTTTCCTAATCCTTCTGAAATTACCTTGTGTTTTACTACTTTATATCTAGTAGGCTTTTGTTTGTACAGAAACTGTACAAATACCTGCCTCACCTAGGCTGGAAGGGAGTGCACAAGGCTACTCAGTGACCAGATCTCTATACCATTGGCATGGAAGCTGCTCCTTTTTCCAACCCAGGCTGGCTCACCCCTCTTTAGGCAGTCCAGTGACCCTCTGGAACTGGATGCTCACCGTATTGGAGCCTGACAGTGCAGCATCCAATCAACTTTAGCCCTGTTTCAGGTCAGATCACCTAAACTCGAGCAATTCACCAATCTCAACTTCCCTAGCAGCAGGTGATACAAGGCATGTGCTAGCACATCTATTTGGTTATTTCTATTTGTTTTGTTTTCCTTTTTATTATTTACTTACTTATTTTGCCTTTTGGAGGGGGGAAGGCTGGGCAGTTGGGGTTAAGTGACTTGCCCAAGGTCACACGTCTAATAAGTATTAAGTGTCTGAAGCAGAATTTGAACTCAGGTCCTCCTGACTCCAGGACCAGTACTCTATTTACTGCACCACCTAGCTACCCCATTCATATTTATTCTGTATGGGGGCAACTAGTTAGTGCAGTGACGATATTTTTATTGATCCAGAACTGTGATTTCACCCCTCTGTGGAAATAACTGTTGAGTTCACCCTGGATGAAAATACCAGAGGCCTTAACCATTAGGGGCATTTTTCAACTGAAGCATTATATTCTCACATCAACATTATACTAAGTCAGGGTTCTGCCTCTAAGACTTAGCTGGGTGGATGATAGAAACAGAGAGAGACACAAATCGAGAAAAACAGAGAGAGAGACAAAGAGTTGTGGAGTTGGGGGCAACAAAGAGTGAATACACTTTGCCAATAATGATATCAACAAATGGTTTGAAATCTGTAAAGTGTAGCAGGCTGTTAGAAGAGGTTGTGGACAAGTCTGTACAAAAGCACAGTTGGGGAGCTGTTTACCTTCTAGACTGGTTCTGAGCATTCTTTTTGGTGGGCAGATAAGGGATGGCAAGGGTGCCATCCTGGAGTGAGGCAAGCTTTCATGAGCAGAGGGCTGACTCCGGGAGGAATACTTAAAAGTTTTCACAGATGGCAAGATTGACTGAGTCAAAGGCAGGCAAACAACAAACAACAATCACTGGATCACAACAATCCAGAAGTGAAGCATCTGTCATGAGGTAAATTCAGGGTAAAGTCCAGGAGAGCCAAAGTAGACATAATAAGCCACATGAAAGAAGAGGACCTTGAATTGAAATGAAGCTTGCCTCAGATGAGAAGCTTATTTTGCTCTTCCCCCTGCCATAACACAAACTAATGACTTACCAAACCAGGGCCAATAGACAAAATAATTTCAATAGGGTAGCATCTTGTCCTGGTTTCAATTCACCTCATTTTGATAACATATTGATTGACCACTTTTTATGAGTAAAGACACTGTTCTAGAGCTGTAAAGATCAGTTGAATCAGTCAACAAGCATTTATTAAATATCTGCTATGTCCTTGGCATTCTGCTAAGCAATTCAGAGACAAATGTGAAATATTCCCTGCCCTCAAGAAGCTTATATTCTATCAGGGGAGATGAAATGTACACATACAAGTATATACAGAGGGTTTTAAACCTCTGATCTCATTAGTATTGGAAATTCCAATTAAGAAAACTCCCTTTACCAATACAAGTTAGTACGTTTTCTGTAACTTAGAGTTAGAGTTGCCTTGCCTTAGAGCACTGATAGGTCAAGTAACTTACCAATGGTCATACAGCTAGTGTGTGTGTGTGTGTGTGTGTGTGTCTATGTGTGAGACAGAGAGATAGAGGCAGAGACAGACACAAAGTGAGAGAAACAGAGAGAGATAAAGAGACAGAGGAGAGAATTGGAGAGGAAAAGAGAAAGATGAAAAGAAAGAGAAGAGGAGAGAAGGGGAGAGAAAGGGAAGAGAGGGAAAAGAAAGCAGAGGAGAGGAGAGAGGAGGGGAGGGGAAGGGAAGGGAAAGGAAAGGAGAGGGAGACACAGAGAGATAAAGAGAGAAAGAGGGAAGGAGAAAAAGATAGAGAAAAAGAGAGACAGAGTGAGGCAGCATTGCATAGAATAGACTTCTTCATTTGACACACAATGACTGCATGACCAAGTCACTTAACCTTAATACTCTAAGCAACTCTCTAAAATTATACATATATACATACACTATATATGTGTGTGTGAGTGTGTATGTATATGAAAGAGGGCATATGTGTGTATGTGTGTGTATGAATGAAATCTGTGGCATTTACACAAGACTCATCTCATTGGTGGAGAAAATGATGACTTCATGTCCCTGTGTGAGGGGAAGAGAGGAGAGATCTTCCTGTTCTTTGAGAGAAGACATACATGGTTCCAGGCTCTTTCCAGGCAGAGGTTTCTATAGGGAGAAAAAGACTCAAGGAAGAAGCAAACATACTCTAGGAGCTACTGGATATGTGTATATTTGTGTATGTGTATTTGTGTATATACATATATATTACATATACATACAGACAAATATATATGTATATGTGTATACCCCTAGATAGTGCTGTGGATAGAAAGCTGGACCTGAAGTCAGGAAGACATGAATTCAAAGCCAGCCTCAGACACTTATTAGCTGTGTGACCTAGGTGACTTAACCTCTGCTTGTCTCAGTTTCCTCATCAGTTAAATGGGGATAATTATAGCTCCTATTTCCCAGGGTTGTGGGTTATTGTGAGGATGAAGTGAGATTTATATGTAAAGTGCTTAGCATAGTTTGTGGCACATAGTGGTGTTTTATATGTGTGTGTATATATGTATATATATTACATATATATAAATGTAAACTATTATTATTATTTGAATGAGTATGATAATATCTACCTATATGTGACTGTGTTTTATGTATGTATGCAATATACTATGTATGCATATGTGTATATAGACATATGTGATATGTATATATGACAGTGAAGTGGGGGAGGAGGGAGGCACTACTAGCTGAGAGACTCAAGAAAATCTTCTTTTAGAAGACAGTGATTTAGCTGAGTGATACCGGCAAGAAACTTACAATTCATTTTAGTTCTTTTGTCAAAGGATCTTGTAAAACAAAAGGAAATTTTAGGAAATTTCTCATTTATTTAGTTCAAAGCCCCCACCAAAAAATTATGAGAAAATTTATACCTGATACCACTCAAATGTGCTGGCCCCAACTCCATTTCCAAGACTTAGAAGAATTAGCATAGGAATGTTGCATCAAATAGTTGATGGCAATGAAACTGAGCTCACAACAAACAGAGCTCTTGAAAAATGAAGATCCCTCCCCTGCCCCAATAGGTGCCCTTTCCAAACTGTGCGTGCAGCCTCAGTCACAGATAAGCAGAAGTCGGGTGTCAGTACTTTCATGGCCTCCCCTGTAGCTTTGATTACTTCTCTGTGGGTCTCTGGCATAGCTGAGGCTATTGCTGGAACAGATTTTTTGAGGTTGTTGGGCATCATACCCTTCTGCAAAGGAGGTCTCCAGGGCTCTACTGTATGGAAAGGAAACACAGTTCTTCCTTTGTCCCAACTGAAGCTATATAGGTTGCCAGCCTAGGAACACTTCATCATTGAAACTACTCTCCTTTACTCCTGGGCACATCCTGTGTCACAAAAACTTGCCAGGGAAGTAGCAAAAACATTTTCTATTTATTACTATTTTGGTTACCACATCCTCTCAGACCCAATGGAGACAGCTTAGGACTCTGAGTCCAAAGCCCAGTGCCCTCAACCATCCTTCTGAGAAGCCAACCTGGGAAGATACAGCAGTCTGGCAACAGCCCCTCCGGGTGCTAAAGTCAAAGCCACTGAAGACCCAAGAAAGAAAGTACTTGTCACAAAAGTCCTTGATGCTGTTAAATGATTCACCATCAGAAACAGATATGGAAATGACATTAAAGGAGCGCCATTATCCTCTGCTTGGCTGCTGCCCTAAGGATCATGAGACCTAGGTGTGGGGGAAGTGAGTAGTGGGAGGAAAGGTAGGTCGGGACCAGATTGTAGTGAGCATTGACTGTCAAGACTAAGGAATCTGGTTTTTATTCCTTAGACAAGAGGGAGAAACTAAGGGTCTTAGAGCATTAATGTGACATAGTGTTGTCACATTTCTGTCATCAATGCCTAAGAGAAATTAGAGGAAATAATGACCAAGTGACAATGCCACTGTTGTAAGAGACTGTTGTAACAGTCTAGGCTGCTGCTATTACTACTACTACTACTATGACTACTACTACTACTACTACTACTACTACTACTACTACTACTACTACTACTACTACATAGGTGGTTAAGTATTATTTTTCCCATTTTATAGAGGAGGAAACTGAGCCTCATAGAGTTTAAGTGAATTAACCAAGGCTTGAAAATTAGTGTAGAAACTTACACTCAGGTCCTCTCACTCCAAGTCTTCTCTTTCCATTATAACTTCATTGCCTTTCTAGAACTGAGTTCTCAGATAACTAGATATCTAGGATGATGACAGTGAGAATGGAAAGGAAAGGATAGATCCCAGATACATTCTAGATCATTACATAAACATGTAAAGGATTCCCCTACTTAATTCTTGGCCTCAGGCCTCAGTAATCTGCAATGAATTCCTTGGGATCATTAGCTTCTTCTGTCAAAGTAAGTACAAGAGAACACTAGGCCTCTTTTAGAAAACAGCATGGGTGTAGTGGAAAGAAAAGAGGACCTGGAAGCAGGAGCCCTGGACTGGAAGCCTGACTAACTGTGTGGTCTTGAGTGAATTACATGAGCTCTTAGGATTAGTTTCTTCTTCTGTAAAATGGGGATAAAATCTGTAGGTGTTCATGAGGAAACTTTAAAACTTTAAAGCACTCTGTAGATGGGAGTTGGTTTTTGTTTATTTGTTTGTTTTTCAACTTGTAATTGTTACTAAGCCTCTTTGATCCCTTGACTTCAACTAGAGGGACTGAGCCTCCCTGGACTTTCTTTTTTTTTTTTTAATTTTTTTCTTCCTGGACTCTCTTGATTGAGGAGGTTGCTTGACAGCCTGAGTTCACCCAAATTCTGCTTAGTTATCCTTAGGCCTCTAGCATTCTCAATCCTTCTTTTCCACTCCATCTCCATACATTCAACACTACCAGGGAGAAAGAAGATGCAGAAATTTAGAAATAACTAAAGAGAAAAAGGTAATTAGATGTATGTAAAAAAAAAAGGAAATCTGTCTTGTCCCTGACTAGATAGCGCTATATTATCTTAGACTAAGGTTTCCATTTGACTTAGCCTGGTCTTACTATCTCTACTCTGTTAATCTACTCAGATAAGAATGTAGTTTTCACCTTTAGCACACCAATACAGGACTATGAGATCAGGTCTTTTCATTTGGGAGAGGGAGGAGAACAGACAAATAGACACAGCTTTGGTGACTGATGAATATCCATGAGTGCAGCCCTAACTCAAAAGGAATTCTACCAGCCCTCTGTTTTGCCTCACTTGATTTATTTCTGATGTGTATTTAAATGTAGGACAGATATACATATGTAAAACAGGTTTGGGGCAGATATCTTTATCTAGATCTGTATCTAACATTTGGAAGAAGGAAGAAAGAAGTAGATATCCCCTCCCCCCACATACACACCCCACAGATGGTGTTGAGTAAAATTATACAGGCATGTATAGTATCCTGAGAAAATGAACAAAACTAAAAAAGGAAGAAAGGACTGAGAGACATGTGCTTTCACTTTAGAAAAGGGGATAAACTGAGGAATGAAGAGGAGAGAATGACCAGATGCAAGAGCATTGTAGAGATGTGGGGGGGAAAGATAGAAAAGACAAAGGAAGAGGGATTATATAAAGTCTGAAATACTGAGTCTACATCTCCTTGATTCTCATTATTGTAACCATGAATAATGTAAGAATCCTTCCTAGATCTA
Source organism: Gymnobelideus leadbeateri (assembly GCA_011680675.1). NCBI lineage: Eukaryota > Metazoa > Chordata > Mammalia > Diprotodontia > Petauridae > Gymnobelideus > Gymnobelideus leadbeateri. The sequence continues at coordinate 171,905 of WOXC01005602.1, read as the reverse complement.
ATTCTGAACTTGTGAATGAATCACCTCTACTTCTTAAATGTTTCTAAGGCATTAGGGTTAGGCAAATGTCTGTGTTTGTGGGAAAAGAGCAGACATTTTCTATCTTATGCTGCTGAAGACCATATTATTGTTTATCTTGTCCAAAATAGCAGCTTTAAATTTTGGGTATGTGACAAAGGTCTCCTATATCACCTCAGAAAACAGGGGGAAAAGAACTAGAGAGAACATGAAGCTGCTAGAGGCATGGCTTGAGACCTGGCTAACCCAGATCATCACAAGCACAATTTTAGATGACTCTGGAAGAGGGAACAACAAATAGAACTGAAACAGAACAGATCTTACGTTTCTTTAGCCATCTAATTTCATCTTGTCAAGAAAGTGGAGCTACCTCATTTGAACTCAGCCACTTCAGTACTAGATCTATGAAGCCCAGAAGAGTGACAGGGTCTGACCAAATACATACAGAAGATATTTATGAGGCAGATTTTAAAAGAATGAATTTTCAGGGTATCACAAAGAGAAGATTATTCTAAAAGAAAGAAAAGGAAAGGATAATGGATACTACTGTTTTTTTTAAAGGTAACCAAGAAGACATCAGTAACTACCAACACACAGGCCTACTTTTTATCACTATTTAATTTTTATAACTTACAATATAATTTTATCACTATATAATCTTACTTTATATCACTATAGAATCTTTAGAATGGTCTCTGAATTTGTAGAAGGGCACTAACTCTCCACTCTCTTCAGGCTCTCTTTCCTTTTGGACTGGAGCTTACTCAATCACCCTACCTGTACCCATTGACTAGATCCTCTGTGGGGAATTTACAGAAAGAGGTGGCCAAGAATCACTGACAAAGAGAAGGCATTGATGATTTGTAATCAGGCCTGGTTCAGGGAATACATGCAATGAGGTGCAGGGGTCTCCAGAGGTTACATGAGGCTCTATGCAGCAAGTACTAAGGTTTCCTGGGGAAATTTTACATTAAGGGCCCCTTTTGGAAAACTCTTTTTTTAACTTAACAATGGGGAGAATTGTGTTAAATTTCATTAAATTGTATTAAGTTTATAATTTGAGAAGCAGGATGATATAGTGAAAACAGCTAGGTGGTACAATGAATAGAGAATTAGCCCTGGAGTCAGGAAAACCTCAGTTTAAATCCCATTTCAGACACTGAACAGCTGTGTGACCCTGGGCAAGTCCCTTAATCTCTGTTTGCCTCTTTAAAATAGAGATAATGACAGCACCTACCTACTGGAGTTGTTGTGAGGATAAAATTATATAATATTTATAAAGTGTTTTGCATAAAAGTGTTTTACATATAAAGTGTTACTTAAATGCTAGTGGTCTACATAAATGCTAAGTCCAGAGTCCTGGACTCAGAAGAACTTTGGTTCAAATTCTATCTTACTATTTGTGTGACCCTGGGCAGGTCACTTACCCTCTCTGAGTATCACATATTTCTCTAGGATAATAAGATAATAGATACGTTACGCTCTGCATCAGTGTAGTTAGCTTCCATATTGGGATATGCCGAACAGAACAAATCACAAGTCCTTGAGAAGCTAATGTAACAGATATTGTATGGTTTATATATCTATTGTTCATAATTACTTACTTATGTCTTATCTTAAGAAATCAGTGTGGTTTTCAGGCAGTCAGGTTTCCTGTCATCTGCTATATGAGCCGACTTTAATGAGTTATTCTATTGTTTTAAGAAAAGCATCTTAGGTATGCCTGAGCAAGCCTAGGCAAAACTCTAAGGAGAATCTTGAGAGCTGGAGCCATATCAGATCCTCACTCAGTTCTTCTAAGTGCACCAAACAATCAGAAGGACAAAAAGGAAAATGATAGACAGGCTTTGAAGATGTCTTTGAAGATGTCTATTCTGTCCATCAGCACAGACAGGCTGAGGAGCTCTGTGATGGCAGAAGGCTCACGGCTGCTTACTTTATGGTTAATTACTCTCTGGGCTAAAAAAGTGTTAGGGCTGCTCCTGATGCTAACACTTGATGGTTGGGACGTTGTTAGAAGCTGGACTCTGGTAGTTTATTATAAATGGAATCTGGATGTGCAGAGAGGGGAGGAAATGTTTAAAAAAAAAGAGTAACAGAAAGATTAATTAGAAGAAAGATTAATAAAAAAAACTTAGCTTAGTCCAAGTTGTAGGTAGTCATCTTATCTGGGTGTAGATCTTAGAGAGTATGGAGTATATCCTCCTCGGTCAAATCTCGATTATAGATCCATGAGAGTGATTTATAAGCAAAGTGGTTGACAAAGGCAGGTGCCTCCACAAAATTATTTTAGAATCAAAATGAAAATGAAATAAAAATTAAAATCCCCACAAAAATGAAAAAAGTCATTTAGCCCTGTTTGCCTCAGTTCCCTCATCTGTAAAATGAGCTAGAGAAGGAAATAGCAAAATACTTTAGTATCTTTTCGGAGAAAATCCCAAAGCGGGTCACAGAGTCAGACAAAACTGAAAACAATTAAAGAACAAAAATACAGTGTTTTAAGATTTGCTTTGCATCCATTATATCATTTGAAATTTATAAAATCTCTGCTTTTGTGGAAACTTATAGATAAGTAGAAGTTTCTAGAGCAAAGAACCCAGACTATTTGCCCTCTAATTTTTCAGAAGTTAGAGTTGACCTCGGGCTGTAGGGTCAAGCAATTAAATCTTAAATCCATGGGGCTGAGGATACTGCCTAGGAGCAGGTCTTCTAGGAGCAATGCTGCAAGATAAAAGATGGCCATTGTTTCCAGTGTGGTGTTATCTAGTGTTTCTGTATTTCGGAGACAGGTGTTAGATGCTGAAGATTTCTGCTTTGAAATACAGACAGCAAAGAGTGAAAGACTCAAAGAGGTCATAACTGTTCATTACCTCCTGGGCTGTGAAATAGTGTCCAAAGGCACATGGTGGCCAGACTACATCTTCCCAGATGTTTGTGATGCAATGACGTCAGTTTGTGACAAAGCAGAGAGTGGACTTTTCAGTGATGTGGGTTTAATAGTGGGTTTAGCACAATTAGAGGGAGTGGGAAGGAGTTTTTGGTTTTCAGTGTCAATGGATAGATACAGGGAAGATCAACAGTTATCTGAGTTTGCCCGTTGTGTAAAACTATAGTTTGGGAGGAAGCTTGTGAGATTGTAGGCAAAATGCATATTTGGGCTGGTAGAAGTTGGTGTACTTCTGTGATATTTCTAGCCTTGATATCAGATGCAACTTTGGGTTCCAGTGCCCTCTCAAGCAAAAATATCAACATTTAGGGAGAAAAGGAGAGAGACCCTTATAGATATAGATATCTGACTGGCAAAATTCCTAAAATTTTTTCATGGGAAAAAGTCATTGGATCCAAGGTGTTTGTGTGTAAGGGAGGGGAAAGGTCACCAGGATGTGGTAGCAAGGAGGGCTGTTGTTATACATCTGATCCCACCAGTGTAAAAAGAACATATTTACATACTTTAAATAGAGTGGGTAATTAATGGCTGTGAACAGCTGTGTGAACCCTGCATCTCCTCCACTCAGCTGTCTATTTTTCTCTGAGATTCCAAACTTTAAGAATGGTTATATATTTCCCAGTCAGTTTGATTTTTAGTTAAGGAGCAGAAAGAAAACAAAATTGCTGCTTAACTCTAAGGTTAACAAATGTTTCTTGAATGCTTAGTATCAATCAGAAAATCTTTATATTAAAGGAAATGTGCTATAGGGGCTATAGAAAATACAGAAGTAAAGGAACTTATACTCTCATAGAGAAATAAAACAAGTATAGATGCAGGTCTAATACAAGGCAATATATAGCATATTGTATGAGAAAAGCACTATGGGAATTTAAAGAAAGGAGAAATCACATCCTATTGGATGATTCAGGAAAGGAAGACTTCATCAACAAAATGACTTTGCATATGTGCCTTGAATGAAAACTAGGATTTTGATTGCAGGGATGGGTGGTAGGATAAGACAGGGAGAGAAAAGAATGTTGCAGGTGAAGAGGGCTGAGTGAACAAAATTTGCAAATGGGAAAGTAAGGCACATGTTGAGGAAACATTGAGTTGTACAGTTTTCAGTACAGAGAATGTAAGAATAGGTATTATTTCATTCTTAGATTTTGTTTCCCCAGAGCCTTGCACATAGTAGGCACCTTCTAAAAATACTTGTTGATTGATGTAGAAGAGTAATGAAAGACGGAGCTACAAAGATAAGCTGGGAACATGTTGTGGAGAGCTTTGGAGAATTTATATTTAATCTCATAGGCAAAATGGAGAGCTGTTGAAATATTTTCAACTGGGGAAGGACATGATTAAATTTGTGATAAGACACTATATACCCAAGTTCTTCCTCTCTTTACCAGAGTGGGTTTGACCAGTTTTAACTTGAAATGCAAAGGAAAAAAAAGTCTCAAGGATTGAATCACCCAGGACACAAGGTTTACAATGTACCTCCTTCATGTAGTTTCCTGCTAGCTTCTGGTCATAGTGACATGACTTTCTCATCACCTAAGCTCATAAAAGGCCCTGCCACATGGAAGCAGGACCCTTCATACTTGATAGATATTCTAAGACTGTAAGTCACCTTACCCTGCAATGCTAACTAGATGAGTTTCCACATGGAAATTAGGGGGGCCATGTCTACCAAAGCTAAATACTTCAAGATCCTTTCTATGTTATAACTCAATATAACTCCTTTTGCTAACTTTGAATGACCTACAAACATCTCATTTCTTTTCAACATGAACCTAACCTAACAGGGGAATGGGCCTGAATCATGTTAATAGTAATGTAGTTTGATCCCTTTGTATTGGCAAAGCTAACAGGTACTTAGCACTTAGTAATTAATCAAGCTTCTGTTAAAGAAGCAAAGGTATGAACTCCTGTTGTTGAGTAACTTGAAGGGGTTGGCTGAAACAGGAAGGAGCTAATGCCCTGTGTATATATAAGGAGAAGCCCCTGATGGGTCAGACAGATCTTCTTGGAGCCAGGTTCTGGAGAATGAGGAAGAGAGGCCCAGGCTGGAGAGAATGATTTTTATTTTAAGAACCTGAATGAAGTGATTTTGATTCTGGGAACTAGCTGAAACTTCTGCTGAAGGCTTCTGAGGGTCAGCCGGGGCTGCTGAAGAGCTGCCAGAGGAAGCATGACTGTGGTGTCGGTACTTTGTCTGTTTGTGGCTTTGTTAAGCCTTGACTTCCCAGGAACAGAGACTGTGAAGGATTTAAGGTGGACTGGACACTGTGAGCTTCAGTGTGGAACAGGAAGTGCATGGAGAACTGGACAAGGACCTGGGAGCTGTCTGCCTTTGAAACCAGGTGACAGTTTGGTGAATCCAGGTAGGACCTGGGACTATGGAAGGGGATTCAAGGAATCTGAGAGACCACCCCAAGTCAAGATGAAAGAAGACTTTACTTGGATACTGTGTACTGAATGAGAAATTGTAATTTACTAGTGACCTAGGGGTGGAGGGCTTGTATATTTTCTGATGATTGAATAATGAATGATGATAGTAATTGTAGTAATAGTAATAGTAATTGATTTGTCACTTGGTATGCCCCATGAGTGGAGAACTTTGACTTCTGTATTTCATGACCCTTAAGGACTCAAACCTCCTTAAGGTTGATTGAATGATTAAGATGATTGAATGATTGAGTTACTAAATGATAGTTCTTTGTTCAGAACTTTGTGACCACTGTGGTGAAAACTATGTGGCCATTTTAGTGATAAGCTTTTGTGAATACTGTATTTTTATTTTCTGTGATAAGTTGTCACATTTTGAATGCTGTACCTTGATTTTCTGTGAATGTTTTGCTCTGATTTGTTATTGAATAAACAGAGTGTTCACTATACTGTGTAATCAGAACCTTGAAAAGCTGTTCATAGCAGCCATCCTCTGGAAAGCTGCTTGTGCTTGGTTTTACAAATTATCAGGCCCAAACATTAGAGAGCCGTACCTTAGGAAGTTGTATTGGGTAATAATAACAGTGACTGACATTCACATAATGGATTAAGGCTTAAAAAGTGATTGCAGGCATCATCTCATTTGATCATTACAGCAGTCTTGTGAAGTAGATGCTGTAGGTATTATAATCCCCATACAAAACGAAGAAGCTGAGTCTCAGTGAGGCTAAGAGAATTGCTCAGGGAAGGTCACACAACTATTAAGTGTCACGTGAAATTTGAATTTAGGCACATCCTGACCCCAGCACTCTTTCCAAGCCCTTGGAAAATTAGAAAGTATACTTTCCAATACAAGTTACAGCAATTTTTCTTCTATGTTACCTGAAAGCACTCAACAAAATAATCTTTTCTTAGTAGAAAACTACTCTGAGAAAACCCCTACCCCCAAATCACTGCATCTTGGCAACTAGAAAAACTTTTTAAAAGTTTATTTTTTTGTGACATTTAAAGTCCTGAACTGCCTCCCTCTCTCCCCAACCTGCACTAGAGAAGGCCACCATTTGACACATATATTATATATACTTATATTTATCAGTTCTTTCTCTAGAGGTAGATAGCATCTTCTTTCATAGGTCCTTTGTCGTCTGAGTATTTGTAATATTCAGAATAATTTAGTTGTTCATAGTTGTTCTTTGAACAATATTACTGTTACTATATACAATGTTCTCTTGCTTCAGCTTAATTGTTTCATGCAAGTCTTTCCATTTTTCTAAAATCAATCAGCTCATCATCTTTTGCAGCACAATAGTATTCTATAATATAGAAACCTCAAAGAAACAATATATGACAGGAATTTTTTAAAATAATAAAAATGTGAAGATTTCACTGCAGTGTCCTCTAATACAGATAAGGGGATAGAGGTGAGGAGAAGAAACCTGATCTAAATACAAACACATATACATACAATCTACACTATAATAAAATTAAAAATAACAGAAACAATATATTTATTACAGATTGCAAAGAAGGAAAATTAATATTTTTAGGAATTGTAAAAGACAAAATAGATTGATTTGATTATTATAGCATCATCTCTATAACCATTCACCTAACTTACACTCACGGTTGGGATTACCAGAGGGCAACTGACAACTTATTCCCTTCATAGTGCTGGGACATCTTTGATAAAATGAGTTTCTACTGCTATTGCTCCTGAGCCCCCACTAGAATTATCCTAGTGAATAATTAGACAATCAATTTTTTAAAAAGGAATTTCCTTAGAAAGTAAACCAAGAATACTTGATACAAAACATTTCTATCAAATCATAGGTATAGTCTTCCCTTGCACAACAAAGTCTCTGGTGATAGGGGGCACTAACAAACTATAATGACAGAGAGGCACACATGTAGAGGACATATAAAATGAATACTTCCCAGATCCTGGCCAAGAAGTCTTTTTTTCCCTTTGTGGACTCCCCATAAAGTTCATTTATGGGTCATGGACTTTTAATGGCATGGACTTTTCTGGCATGCTTCCTTTCCTGTTGCCCACAGGCTTTTGGCTGACTTTTTTGTGTAGTTCTGTGGTAGATGAAGTCACTTACTATAGTTTTTCATTGAATTTCTTAATCATTATTTTGTATGGTTTTTTTAATGTTCCTGTTTGGAGTAGGTGTGTGGGACTAGGTTGACTACCTCTGAGTCTCTAATAATTAGAAAATGATCATTAAAACATCTATAAGACCCTGACTTTATTTTTATTGGTCTAGAACTGTGATTTCATCCCTCTGTTATCTAGGCCTACCTGATTACCTATACTTGATAACTCATCAGTTATGAACTGATGTGTTGTTTTTGGCTTTTTTTAGGAAAGCACTAATTCACTCCTCCCCCACTTATTTCAGTTCAGAGACATAGATGAGTTTCAGAAAAGTGGGTCCCAATAAAACAAAGTACTAGCCTGAGGATCGAATTTTCTGTTGTGACCTCTCACTAGCTGAGATGTTTTCTATTAAGAAGGATATCACCCTAGTGCTGGCAGCCTTAATGAGGATGGTCCCAACTCTCCAGATTGGTGACTACAATCCCAAGAGAGGCTGTGAAATAGCCCCTCCGTTCAGTACAATGTCAAGAGAGCTACTACCAGAGGGCTCCTGTATGAGGAAAGAATGAGCTTATGCTGGGGCTTGGATTGCTGCATAGCTGGCTTCGGAGCCCTCACACCAATACTTTTGTCCAAACCTTTCTGAGTTGAGAACTTCTGTGGAAGTTAGGGAGAAGAGGAGACTGTGTCAGTCCCTTCTTAGGAAGCTGGGAGATTCAGTCAATAGAGCCCTGGCCCCCCTGAGTGAGGAAGACTGGAGTTTATATTCAGCCTCAGGCACTTAGTACTTCTGTAATCTTGGATAACTCTTCCTGGCAACAACTGTAAAAGGAAGATAATAATAGCTCCTATCTCCCAAATGCAAGAATATGTGTAGTACGCTTATCACATAATAGGTATTATATAGCTTGGCACATAGTAGGCACAGTTTGGCACATAGTAGGCATTATATAAATGCTAGATTAGCTAGTATTAGTATTGTTAGTCAGAGGAGCTGATGCTCTTAGCATCTACCTAGCTCAGTGTTCAGCACGTGGCATAGAACTTGGCAAGTAGGGAGAGCTTAAAAAATTCCAGTTGAATGAAAGAATATCCCCTCTCAAGTATTTTTGTGTTAAGAAAAAAATTAGTGTAATCTTTGCCCAGAGAATTGATATATTAGGCTCCTTGAGCCAGGTTGTCTTTCTCTTCTGAGGTACAGGGGTTCCTAACTGTTGAAGGATGGTTATCTGTTCTGTTTTCTGGTCCATCGGGTGACAGTGCAAGTGGAGAGTGTCCTGTGCTGAAAAAAAAAATCTGGCATGGGTATCAAAAGGGCTAATACCCATGTCTCCTACCAGCAAATTAGATGTAAATCAACCCACTTAGCTCAGTTGATTTGTGATTACCTCGACATTCCTGGGAAATCACAGAAAAAGGGGTGTGGGACTGCTGGATTTCTGTGTTCTAACATGAACCTTAGCTCAGGCTCTAGGTCTCTGCCATAGATTTGACAAAAAAAAAAAAAAACTGAGGCTAATAATAGGCAGAAGCTCCTTATTTTTTTTTTCTGGTTGGATTAAGAAAGAATCACATCAATCAGGCAAGTGAGGGAAAGGCAGATGCATTTCTAACTCTGCAAAATAACTTGCTTCAGGACAACCAAAATGCAAGTAAGTAACTGCCTTATCTGACATCTGGCTCTCAGCCAGGAGAGAGCAGTTTATCTCCTAGGCCTGTTTTCCTAAAGGGGCCCAGGGAGTCCATTTGCCTTATGATAAGTTTGGAGTTGTACTTTCATTTCTCCCCCACCCCTTGAGGATGGAAAGGATTAAGAGAGTGACTATTTCAAGTTACTGATACCCTGAATATGAAGCCATTAAGGAAGAGAGGATATCACACCCGCCCCAGCTTTAGGAAGCAGCTGCCCCCATAATTGGAAAAAGTAACTAGGCTAGTGATGGATCATGGAATCCTGTGATTTTAGAGTTGAATAGGACTTAGAGATCATCTGGTCCAGGGGTGCTTACCCTTTTTTATGTACCCCTTAGGCAGTGTGGGGAAACTAATGGATTCCTTAGTCCATATTTTTAAATGCATAAAATAAAATACTGAGGATTACAAAGGAAACCAGTTATAATGAAATATAGTTGTATATACATAAATACTATATATTTACATATATATGTATATGTTTCTCCTACAGGATCCAAGATCCATTAGGGTCAGCCTCTCACCAACTCTGCCCTGAAGTACAGGACAGGGCATTGATCTCTACCAATGGTTCACTAAGTTCAAGGCCTCCAGGTTAAGAACCACTGGTCTATAATTGAGGAAACTTAAACCCAGAGAGTTATTAAAATGGACCAAAGTCATGCAGGAAATCAATAATAATAACAACTAACATGTATTATGACACCTACTATGTGTAAGTGTATTGTTAATGTATTTTTTTTGAGAGGGAAAGTAGAGCAGTTGGGGTTAAATGACTTGCCCAAGGTCACACAGCTAGTTTTGTGCATGTGTGTGTGTGTGTATGTGTAGTTAATGTATTTTTGCTTAATGGGAAGATTTTCCCATCCATTAATAGGCCCACATGACTTGCCTGAGTCACATGAGTTGGTGGTGGGAGGAGCTTGTTGAATGGGTGGAGCAGGAAGGGATAGAGCAGGAGGGGATGGGAGCAGGAAGGGTAAAAGAGAGCCTAGAAGAAGTTGGTCAGAGCAGTTAGAGCTGAGGGAGAGAGAGGAAGCAAGCAGCAAGCCCTGAGTGTTCGTTTGTGGGAAGGCCATAGCAGGGGGAAGGCTTGGGGATGGTTGTGCCCATTGTGTGGTTATTGTGTATAGATTTTTTTGTTGCTATGATGAATTTGAGTTTCGGGTGTTGCCATGCAGCTTTCTAATGTTTGAATAAATGTTTTGGTTCTGTCTTCCATGTGGAGAGTCTTTTGTATTTTGCTATTCAGAATTATGCTGGTATATTCATAGCCACTTTAGGCTCTGTGAATATCATGCTACAGCAAGGTACTATGCTAAGTGCTTTCCAATTTTTATCTCATTTGATCTTAACAACAATCCTAGGACATAGGTACTTATTATCGTCCCCAGATGAAGAAACTGGGGGAAAAAGAAATTAGGTGATATTGCCAGAGATCACACAGCTAGTAAATGTCTAAAGCCACATTTGAACTCAGGTTTTTCTGACTCCCTGCTCAGCATTCTATTCACTGTACCACCTAGTTACAATCAGGATCTGAATCCAGGTTGTCTAACTCCAATCTAATGCAAATCTAACACAGGTGAAGTATGCAAGAGGAGGAAGGGGTAGGAGGAAAGGAGTCATTGTGTTAAACTCTATGTTTTGAGAAGGAGAAGGTAAAAAGGGGAAGAAAGATAATAATAAGAAAAAAAGAAGGCAGGGTTATTCTGTAGAAAGGAGCACCTCTCAAGTAAGTAAACCTGTAACATCTGTGAGTCAGACTCTGTGCTTAGAACTGGAGATACAAAGAAAGGGTGAAAATAGTCCCTTCCCTTTGTTGTCCTTTGGCCTGGGAGAAAAATTTAAAAAAGTAAAGAAAAAAAGGGTAAGAGGGGCTTGCTGATTTATGGTAGAGGGCACTGATTATTCCATTCAGAGTCCATTCTTCTGCATTTCAATCAACCAATGACCAGGAGACACCCCAAGTCACTGGGGACCAAGCAAAGAATTTCCCTATGACCTCTCATCCAGAAGCTAGGCCACCTGTCTATGACCATGAACAGATTACTCTTTGGACAAAGGTCCCTGTCCCATAACATCCTCAAATGGATTGGGAGAACTTGTCAAATTGATTCCTTAAACAAACCCTATTACAAGGAGAAAGAGGAAGGAAGAAAAAAGGCAAATGAGATGAAAAGAAGCAGGAAAATATTGGGGAGCATTCTAAAAGGCCACAATCATGGTGCCATGCTACAATGCTAAACATTATATTGCCCTCACAGCCATCATCTGGGGAAGTAATTCCAGTGGAGAAGTGGTCAACCAATCCCACCAACTTCCAATTAACTAATTCACACTCAAAGGCTGAGTAAACCAGCACCATCTGTAAGACATGTCAAAACACCACCATCACCTTGACTATCATATCCCCTCCCTTGTTGGAGACAGGCCAGGACCCTGAACTAAGAACCTTGGGAATAGCAATGCTTCTATCCCAGCTCTTGTAACCATCATCCTTGGAAGCAGTCCCTGTGGAGATGCAGCCCAGCAACTGCTCCTACAGGTATTTATAGCCACATCTATTGAATACTCAGAAAAGAAAATTCTTGCTGCCAAAGTTCTTGACATTGTCAAATGGTTCAATATCAGAAACTGCTTAGACACAGGGCCTGGCACATAGTAGATGTTTAGTAAATCAGTAAATTGACTGATATAATTTTATTAGTATAAGAATATTTGGGATAATAGTTTTATTCGTCTTAAAAAAGAGACCTTACCATCTGCTTTGCCACTGTAACCTAAGAACCATGGAATCTTTCCATTGGACTTGCAGCTGAAACCTTGCCCAGGTCTCATGTCCCCATTAGAACGTGAGCTCTTTGAAAGCAGGGACTATCTTACTTTTCTATTTGTATCCCCAATATTTAGCACAGTGCATTGTACACAATAAGCACTTAATAACTGTTTCATTCATTCATTCAAAATTGTTCATGAGATTGGAAGGGGAGATACCCAGAGGAAGTATTAAAGTCAAAGCATGGAGAGTTCCCCTTGGAGCAGATTTTCTACACCATAGACAATACTCATAATAAGAGTCACCTTCTGCGTGGGCCTTTCTCCATCCCTACCACATTGCTTCCTTCCCTTATAAAATCACTTTTTCTTTACTTTGTATGTATCTCATGTATATGTGCACATGATGTCTCTTCCCATTAGAATATACGTTTCTTGAAGGCAGGGACCCTTTTTTTGTGGAGTCATCACCAGTTGTCCTGACCTATGTCTTGCCACTGAACTCCAGTGACTCTGGAGGAGAGTGAGGCTGATGACTTTACAGCCCTGCCTCACTTAAATCCAGTTCACTTGCAAGTCAAGACATGACCCTCCTGATGTCACTGGTCCTCTTTGAGAAAGAAGGATGAACAACAACAGTTCTTAGCATCTGGCTCACAGTAAATGCTTACTAAATGCTTATTGACTAAATGATTGAACACTAGTGTGTAAGGAATTCTAGTCTAGGTGTGGGGTGGGACAGGGGAAATGTGGTTAACTAGGCAACCTTCATTCAACTGTTCCATTCCTCCTCCTCCTCCTCCTCTGTCTTTTCCCATTTATTTAGGCATCCAGATTGCTCTTACTGGAGGGGAGAATAAAGTAACAAGTCTCAATTGACTACATTTTGTTGGGGGAAAATTATAAATATTCATGTTGTTGAGTCATTTCAGACTCTACACGACCCCTTTTGAGGTTTTCTCAGCAAAAATAATGGAGTGATTTGCCATTTCCTTCTCTAGTTCATTTTACAGATGAGCAACTGATGCAAACAGGGTTAAGTGACTTGCCCAGGGTCACATAGATAGTGAGGTATAATGCCATGCATGAGCAGCTTTCCAGAAGAATGCTACTATGAGCAGCTTTTAAGGTTCTGATTACACAGTATAGTGAACACTCTATTCCATAACAAATCAAAGCAAAACATTCACAAAGAATCAAGGCAAAGCATTCACAATATTATAACTTATTACAAAAAAAATCACAATATAATATTCACAATAGCTTATCATTAAAATGGCCACATAAGTTTTCATCAAAGTGGTCACAATATTTAGAACAAGTAATAATTATCTCAAAGTACAATAGTCAAAGTCTTCCACTCATGGGGCACACTAAATTAACTCAGTCACTTATTCAGCAATCTAAGTATCATTAATCACTAAGTACAATCATTAGAAAATACACAAACCCTCCACCCCTAGGTCACTAGTAAACTACAATTTCTTTATTAGTACCCACAAAGAGGTCTTTTCATCTTGTCTTGGGGCTGGTTCTCAGATTCCCTGGATCCCCTTCCATGGTCCCAGATTCTGCCTGGATTCACCAGACTGTCACCTGTGTTCAATGGCAGACAGCGCCCAGTTTCTTGTCTAGCTCTCCATGTAAATCCTGCTCCACACTGAAGTTCACAGGGTCCAGTCCATCTCAAATCCTTCACAATTTCTGCTCTCGAGAATTCAAGGCTCAGCCAAGCCACAAACAGACAAAGTCCCTGCATCCCAGTCATGCTTCCTCAGTTTTCTGCTTCCTCAGTCTTCTCCTGGGCTCCTAGGCTCCTCTGTCACCCTGGTTCCTGGACTCCTGTTCAGGGAAGCTCCAGCACCACAAGTTCTCAGGAAATTCTGGCTCAGTTCTCCATTCTCTCTTCTGTAGCTGCTCTGCCACCAGATGCTGATCCCAAGAAATTCTGACTGTGCCTCTCTGGGGCTTTTCTTATATACACACAGCATTAGCTATTTCCTGTTTCAGCCAACCCCTTCCTACTAAGTCAGGAACAGGGGTTCATACTTTCTGTTTCTTTCACAGGAGCTTGATCAATTACTAAGTACCTACTTACTTGCCAATTCAAAGGGGTCAAATTACATTACCATTACATGAGGGCAGATTTGATCTCAGGTCTTCCAGATTTCAGGACTGGCATTCTTTTCACTGTGCCACCTAGCTGCCACAATTTTCCTAACTGGAGGTTGTAATTAGTAAAAGAGAATATAGTGGAGAGAACAATGGTCGATATGGTAAACAGATTGTGTATAGACTGTGTATAGATTGTGTATAGACCCAAGCAGACTGTGTATAAGCACCCAGAAAGGACCTTATGCAAGGTTCTTTGATCCAATGGCTCTTAAGCAGAGCCACTAGAACAAATAATAACGACCAACATTTATTTATATAGCTTTTTTAAGGTTTGCAATGTGCTTTACAAACATTACCTCATCCTCATAACAACCCCCCGGAAATAGGTGTTATTATTCCCATTTTAAAGATAAGGAACCCAAAGCAGACAGCAATTAGCTGACTTGCACAGGGTCACACAACTAGTAAATATAGGAAGCTGGATTTGAAGTCTGGTCGGCTTGCTGACTCCAGGTCCTACATTAATCACTGCGCCACCTAGTGGTCTCATTGTAAAGACAAACAACTTTGAAAGAAAGAACTATGATCAACACATTGAACAGCTGTGATTCTAGACCACCAGTGATAAAACAGTGCTACTCACCTCCTCAAGTGATGGGTTTAAGATACAGAATGAGACATAGGTTTTCTGATGCAGCCAATATGGGATTTTTTAAAAACTTGAGCATGCATATTAGTTACAATGGTTTTGTTTTTCTTTTCAATTGGTATGACTAGATGGAAGGTGGGATAGAGAGAAAATAAATGATTAAGAAAAATTATAGAGAAGTAGGTCTCTATGGTTATGGCTCTAGAAGGGCTTATAAAACTATATTATGACAGCTTTCTCTCCATTTGCCTGCCTCTCAGTCTCTTAAGCTTAAGTTTGCCCCTACATGGTAGCATGTGCCCAGGGAAATGGAGGGAGGGAAGAAGACACAGAAAGCAATAATATTTTCTCTTTTTCTATATAGGATATCAGAAATTGATCTGGGTCACATTCCCTACAAAGTTGTGGACAGACAGTTCTGAGACAAGAGCAATAAACAGTGATGACTAAGTTGATATAAACATGGTTTTCTGCACTAATGCAGTTAAATTAAAAAAAAAAAGCCAATCTGACATATGTTTAATGATGGCCAAGAGATGAAATATCCAATTTATAGATTACATTCCATGAGCCAAGGATTGACACAAGTTGCCAAGATTGATGGGATGAACCACTGGTCAGACGATTGAATGGAGATGGATATGGTACATGCAGAATAATTTGTTTTGGTATTCAATGGCTTGACAACAGATTAGGACACAAAGATGTGACTAAGTGATATTCATATGGGGGAACAAAATAGCTGTCTTCAAGTATCTGAAGGCCTGCTGTGTAGGCGAAAGGAACTGATTGGCTTTACTTTGTTTCTATAGATTAGAAGATTAAAACTAATGAGTGGAAGTTACAAATAGGAAATTAAAACTATTAGACACTAAAAACCTTCTCACAAATAGAGCTGACTAAGAATGAAATAGACTTTCCTAGGAGGTAGTTAATGTGGGCAGCTAGGTGGCAAAGTAGATAGAGTGCTAGGCCTGGAATCAGGAAGATTCATCTTCCTAAGTTCAAATCCATCCTCAGTCACTTACTAACTGTGTGACCCTGGGCAAGTCACTTCACCCTATTTGCCTCAGTTTTCTTATCTGTAAAATGAGTGGGAGAAGGAAATGGCAAATCACTCCAGTATCTTGGCCAAGAAAATCCCAAATGGGGTCACAAAGAGTCAGACATGACTGAAATGACTCAACAATAGGAACTAGTGTACTTTCCCTCATTGAAGATATTTAAACTAAGGCTGAATATCTTTCAGGGAAGCTATGTGGGAAGCTGGATTAGATGACCACTGAACTTCTTTTAACTCTAAAATTCTAGGAGTCTATGCATGGTAATTAGCCAAAGTAGTAAGCAGTTCACATAAATTACTATACTTAGAACTGCATTCCTTCATTTAAATCCTACTTTTATAGTGCATTGTTGGAGGAATGGTGACCCTAGTTTATCAAAGCCTATATCCCATCAGAGTAAAGACTCTGGTAAGTGCTACCTAGCTAGAAAGGCTCTAGGCTGCTGCTGATATACAGTCTCTGTTGTCTAAGAATCAGCCTAGGTATGTTCAGAGTGGTTTGTCAGAGTTGAATTTTTCAGGTACTGCAACTCTTAAGGGCCCTTTACTAAAGTTGTAGAGGGAATGATTGCAAGCTGTACTGCTATAGTGATTACTTGCAATTAACAATCAATCAACAAGCATTTATTAATAACCTACTGAATGCCAGGCACTGTGCTAGGTACAAATACAAAGAATGAGGCAATTCCTACTTCCCAGGGACCAATAAAATCACAGATCTTTGAAGTCTTATTTTAGACAGACAAACTTAATTTTTATAGTTTTTCTCTTTTTTTTGATTGAGGTATTCAGCATCTCTAGATGGCACCAATGGCACCTCTCTGACACCATGTACTATTTAATCCTCATCCTTTCCTTCATTGGACCCCATTCAATAGTGTGAGTAAGGTTTGCAGATGTAAGGTATCTCATTAGACCCTTCCATAGATCCCAAGTGAAAACTATGTTCTGGTCAATCTAAAAAGAGCACTTCCATTACATGCCTCTGTTATCTATGCTTAACCTTTGTGTAGTGAGTAAAAAGGACTCCCTGCAATTATTTTATTTTCCTCAATTTAGTCAAGAACTGTAGGAAATATCACTTGAGCTGACTTTTATAGGAAGCTAGAGACTCTAAGAGGCTAAGAGATGAGAAAGGAGAGCATCCCATACATGGGGGTAGCTAAGCAAATGCAGGGAGGCAGGAGGAATGTCTTATTTGGCGGACAGCAAGGAAGCCAATATACCTGGAATATAGAGTCTGAGGCAGAGTAATGCGATATCAGTCTAGAAAGAGATGTTGGAGCTACATTGTGAAGGGCTTTAAATATCAAACAAAGGAATTTATAGGCTATTTGTGAGCCACTGAAGCACATATCTCTGGGGTTTGTGTGTTGATTGATAACCATCTGGTTGACCTCTCTGCCTCAGGTCCCTCCCCACTTCAGTCCATCCTCCACTTGGCTGTCAAATATCTCCCCATCTAGTAATTAAACCCCAATACCTCCAGGATCAAATATAATATCCTCTTTTAAAGTCCTTCACAACATGGTCTTCTCACACCAAACTCCCCTGTATCTGCTTGATGACTCTAGGCTTCTTGATAATCCATGAACAAGACACTCTATGTTCAGACCCCATGCGTTTTACTGACTGTCTCCTATGCCTGGAATTGTCTCCCTCTTCACTTCAGCCTCCTAGCTTTCCTGGTTTCTTCAAGTCTAAGCTAAAATACCACCTTATGCAAGAAAACTTTCTTGGACCTCTTTAATCTTAGTGCCTTCCCTCTGATGTTACCTCCAATTTATTTTACACACAAGCACATATCTGTGTATATGTAGTTATTTATTTAGGTGTGCATATAAGTATCTAAATGTGTCTCTTATATGTACACAATTATTGCAATTTAACTCCCCACCACTGTCTTTAGATGGTGAATTACTTGGGGGCAGACTATTTTTGCCTTTCTTTTTATCTCCAGCATTTAGCAGGGCATGTAGTATATAAGAGGTGATTAATAGATGCTTTCTGACTTGACTGGGACCAATTGTAGCCTTGAACTCTGCTGGCTTTGTGGAAGCCCTGCAACCAGAGAACGTTGACTTTGGAGATTCCCCAGTCTCTAGAAGAAATCAGCAGAGAAAGAAATTCAGCCAATGTTCTCATTGTATGAGTGGGATATGGATTGTGCATCATGAATGATACACACTGTCCTTCTTTTCCAGAAAAGTCTCAAATCAATAAGCATTCGGTAATTAAGCTCTAGTTGGGTTTATTTGTTGCTGTTCTTTTTAGCATTCCCTTAGTATGCTGAGGGTCCAGCTGGAGTAATCATCAATACCAGAATATCTGAGTGAATGAAAATACTCTGAATTAAAAGTCAGGAAACCTGGTGTGGCAATTTGGCACTTCCATTTACTAGTCAAATGTCAACAAGCATATGTTAAGTGTTTTCTATGTTCCAGGCCTTGTGCTAAGTGCTAATAATATAAATATAAGTAGAAAGACAATCTCTGACCTCAGGGCAAATGCAAAAAAGAAGTTGAAGGATGGGGAGGAAAATATGAGGATACTGCATGACATGGTAGAGAAACATGAGTCAAAGGGTGGCTAGGTGGGGAAATGAATAGAGCACCTGCCCTGGAATCAGGAGAACCTGAGTTCAAATCCAGCCTCAAATACTTAACACAAAAACTAGCCATGTGACCTTGGGCAAGTCACTTAACCCCAATTGCCCTGCCTTCCCCCCTCCAAAAAGCAAAAGAGAAAGAGAGAGAGAGAGAAACATGAGTCAAGAGTACAGGCTGGAGAGGAATGAAGATGTGGCTGACCTGATCATCTTCCTTAAAATGGAGGTTCTGGGAAGAACCAGCCAATCTGAGGGAGAGGGCACAGGGTACTTCCAGTATGTGAAGTCCAGGAGTGGAGTGAGTTTCCAGGGGAAAGAGGTTTCCTGAGAAAGGAAGGGAGATGTACCAAAATTGAAGTAGGGCACCAGTTTATTATATGTGATGGTAGGCAAGTTACTTAAGCTGTTTTCTCCTCTGTAACAAGGGCATAATGGTACTTGCATTGCCTTCCTCCCAGAGTTGCTGTTGGGAAAAGCACTTTGTATACATTAAGGCATGATATAAATGTTAATTATTAACTATTCTTCAATACTTCCAGAACTGATTCCATTGGTTGGGTACTTCTCTACCAACACAGACTACAGCCCTTCTCTGACATAGTAACTGAACTTCTAGAGTGGAGGAGACAAATATCCAATCAAGTGGCCAACACAATGATGAGCCTTTCAAAGCTTTTTGAAGCTTGTCCTCAGATGGCAGAGATAAAGGCTGTTATCAGCCCAGGTTTAAAGTTATCTTCTCATATTGATAGGAAATGCCCCAGCTGGTGCTCTGATGTCATTGTCTTTGAAGAACGCTGGAATCCACTGTGACACATGGGAGACACTGCCATAAGCCTGCCCAGTATGGCATGCCCACATCAAAGAAGATACTGTGCTCTATGAGCAAAGCAGAACTGCAAGAGCTCAAAGGAAACCTGAGATGTGCAGATTTAGAGACCTCTCCACTTCAAGTGTTCTTGTGGACTATTTGTGCCTGACCCTTGGTAGAACCCTCTCAGCTTATAGCCGTCTGATCAGCTACAGTCAGACACATTGCACGTGGACCTCAACATAGTGATATCATTTTGGTCCTCTCCAAGAAGAAAGGACAACAATATTGTCTATTACAACCCGGCATTACCTCTAATCCACCATGATAATTGTTGTATGTCCAATAGGGCAAGCTCACCTTCTTAGGGAGTAAAGTGTCATAGTGCAGAGATGCTGGATTTGGGAGTCAAGAAGACTCAAGTTCAAATTCTACCATCAGATGCTTACTAGCTGTGTGACCTTGGGCAAACCACTGTACCTATCTGTGCCTCAGTTTCTTCATCTGTAAAATGCTAATAATATGTGATAATAATAATATGATAATAATAGCTCCTGCTTCCCAGGGTTGTTATTAGGATAAAATGATATAATATTCATAAAGCTCTTTTCAAACCTTAAAGTGCTATATAAATGCCCAATTATTATTTTTTTTTGGAGGCAATCTAGGTTAAGTGACTTACCCAGGTAGTAAGTGCTAAGGTTGGATTTGAACTCAGGTCCTCCTGACTCCAAGACTGGTGCTCTATCCACTGTGCCACTCAACTTTCCCTAGCTGTTATCATTTAAAAAATAGTTTTATTGGAGTGGCTGGGTGGCACTGTGAATAAAGCACCAGCCCTGGAGTCAGAAGGACCTGAGTTCAAATTCGGCCTCAGACACTTAACACAAAACTAGCCATATGACCTTGGGCAAGTCACTTAGCCCCAATTGCCCTGTCTTCCCCCTCCAAAAAAAATATATTTTTATTAGTATCTCCTGTTAAAAAACTTCATCTACCATTCCCATTGTTTTTCTCCCCATTCCCTCCCCCAAGAAATACAGCTTTATGAGAAAAAAAATAGATAAAAAAAAAACCCTAAACAACAACTAACCAGCATATGAAAAATGTCTGTAGTGTTCCATCCCCATGGCCCTTTGTCTCAGCAAAGATTAGGAAGGTGTTTTTTCACCAAAGTTCACCTCTTTATCATCACTATCTTCCTAGTAGTAGGACATGGCTGCACATCATGATGCATTGCAATTTCAGAAGA
Organism: Gymnobelideus leadbeateri; assembly: GCA_011680675.1. Taxonomy (NCBI): domain Eukaryota; kingdom Metazoa; phylum Chordata; class Mammalia; order Diprotodontia; family Petauridae; genus Gymnobelideus; species Gymnobelideus leadbeateri. The sequence goes on along the minus strand of WOXC01005602.1, from coordinate 151,438 downwards.
ATCACAATTTCAGGCTAAGGGAAAAATTCAGGGAAAATTTAAGTAGGACAATATGTTATCAGCAATCAGTTGTTGAATTTAAAACTGATATTACAAACATGATTGAAGATTTGTATGACCAGAAAAGAAAATGGGCCAGTTATTGCACAAGAGAGAGGGATAACAAATGGAAATCCCAAGGATTGTGCTGGTATCCACAGAATATTTAAAGAACCAGAAGGATAAAGTCTTGAGTATTGAGTAGATCTTTATGGAAGAAAGACATAGATAAGAATAACACAAGATGAAAAGGTCTGGATGGGTTGTGAGCTACACTGGTGGAAAGCATATGCATGCTACTATAGGGCTCATTAAGAGAGAAATAAGGTCCAGAAGGAGGGGGATAATAGCTCTTTCTCCCAGCCAGGTCCCATCTGTAGTATGGTGCTCAGTTCCAGGTACCATATTTCAGGTGTAACAGGGATTCCATCACTGTCTTTTTATAGGGATTTGTTGAATCAAACATATGTTCCTAGAGAAGACAGGTTGTATAAAGAGAAAGTAGCTCTTAGATAGTGCAAGTGACACAGGACAGAGGGGAGATGGAGAAAGAAGGCAGTGAAGTGGTGCTTGGAAAGAGAATCTTTTAGTGCTGGCTGAACAACCCATGGACAGACAAGACACTGCAAACTTCATGGGTCTGGAAAGAGGCAGTGGAGGGAGAGAATCTTTTAGTGTGGCAGGAATTAGAGCAGACTAGACGAACAGATATGTTGGAAGTTGCTTGACTCTGGAGAGATCGTTGGTCAGTCATTTTTCATTCATTTCCAATTCTTTGTGACCCCATTTGGGGTTTTCTTGGCAAAGATACTGGAGTGGTTTGCCATGTCCTCCTCCAGCTCATTTTACAGATGAGAAAACTGAGGCAAACAGGGTGAAGTGACTTACCCAGGTTCACCCAGCTAGTAAGTGTCTGAGACCAGATTTGAACTCAGGAAGATGAGTCTTCCTGACTCCAGGCTCAGCACTCTGCGCATTATGGTGCCACCTAGCAGAGAGCACAAGAATCGGCTATGAGGGGAATGGTCAGGGGCAGCAATATTTATCTGAGAGATGTGGACAACAGGAGAAGCAAGAGTTGTTAAGAGAGCAATCCTCGATTTTCCCTTTTATTGGAGCTTTGCTCTGACCAGTGCTATGAGCCTGTGGAGGACCCTAAGGTGGGGGTGAGGAACCATCAGAAAGAAAAAATTACTTTCTTAATTTTCTCTGGGCTGTAGCAGGGTTACTTTCTGTCTCTTGTACTGCATTAAATAGTTGTTCTATGCTTGATGACTTTGCTGTCCTTCATGTTTACAAGGAAGTTGGGATCCCCATGTGTTGGTCTAACAGGGACTTGTTAACTTTCATGCTTGTCCGTGACTGAGAAGACTTAGTGGGTGACAAGCCAGTTGGTTTCATGTATTCAAAAGGCTGTCATTTAGAAAAATAATTGGAGTCGCTCGACTTGGCCCCAAAAGGCAAAACTAGCAGAGACCTGTGAGGGGGAGGGATGAGCCAGGAAGTGGACGGGAGGTTCTGAAGGTCAGTTCCAAAGGTTTCCCCTCCCTGCCTCCCTCTGTTTGGACAAAACGCAGCTCTCTAAACTCCCAGGGAAGGCTTTCTTTATTCATTTATTCCACCCACAATGCTTGTACACTTCCCTAAATCCTCCTCTGCTGGGGCTGGTCTGGTTAGGACAGAAACAAGATTCTAGCAATGCCTCCCATCAGTTTCTGTGGTGAGAGGCAGTGGCGCTCTAAGGTGGGGATCCTCAAACTCAGCTAGACTTAGGAAAAGATCTGTTGCAGCAAACAGAAATAGCACAATAAATGGGAAGAACAAAATCAGGAAACTGCAACTAGGTGGTATGATGAGCAGCTAGGTGGTGCAGGAGAGTGCCGGCCCTGGAGTTTGGAACACTCATCTTTCTGAGTTCAAACCTGGCCTCAGACACTCACTAAGTAGGCCATGGATCTGGATATAGAACCCACTTCTGCCCCTGACAGAGCATAGAACGTATAGCTGGAAGAGACTTTTAAGATCATCTCGTCCAGGGGTGGGGGAACCTGCAACCTTGAGGCCACATGTGGCCTCTCTAGATCCTCCTGGATCCATCAGTCACAGGGCCGCACTTGAGGCACTTGTGTGACCCTGGGCAGGTCACTTTACCCTCTTTGCCTCAGGTTCCTCATATGTAAAATGAGCTGGAGAAGGAAGTAGCAAAACATTCTGGTATCTTTGCAAAGGAAACCCCAAATGGGATCACCAAATCAGACAGGATTGAATGACAAAAGGTGCTCTGACTGATAAAGTGCAGGCTTTGCATTCAGGAAGACTAGGGTTTGAGTCCCGCCTCAGATTAGCTGTGTGATCCCAAGCAAGTAACTTAATTGCTATTTGCCTGGGTTTCCTTATCTATAGCAAGGAGATAATAATAGGACTTCACTCCCAGGGTTGTTGTGTGGGTCAAATGAGATAATATTTGCAAAGCACTTTGCAAACTTTCAACTTCTATGTAAGTGCTCTCTATTTTTGTTTATGGGCAGCTAAGTGGCGCAGTAGACAGTATGTTAGGCCTAGAGTCAGAAAGATCCATATTCCTGAGTTGAAATCGGCCTCAGACACTAATTGTGTGACCCTGGTGAAGTCATTTAACCCTGTTTGCCTCAGTTTCCTCATCTGTAAAATGACCTAGAGAAGGAGATGGCAAACCACTCCAGTATCTTTGTGAAGAAAACCCCAAAAGAGGTCATGACGAGTCGGATGCTGTTGAACAATTTTTTATATCCCCTTCAATTCTGGTAGAGCCAGAAATTATGGAGTTTGATGCCCTAAGATCTTAAATTACAAATCCCCATAGGTCAAAGACTTTCTATTTACTCATGCGACTGGTGGAGTGCCCAGTGTAGTACACAGTACACTTCCTTTTGACCATCCAATTTTCAGAATGTGAATTATGGGGAGTAGTTTGTTTTGTGGTCACTAGATGTCACTATTGCACAACATTCAATTGGGAAAACCCAAGCCTTCCCTGCGGCTCTCAACAAAGTACTGGCAATAAAAACCTGGGATTAGCTCGAGTAGATAAAATAGTGGCAAAAACTCAGCACAGTGTCAACCATTTCACAAGCAATAAAACATCTTGTTGTGACTAGTCATTTTCACTTGTTCCCTACTTGACTGCAGGTTCCCTGCGGGCAGAGAACAAGCCTTCCTGATCTTTCTAGCCCCCTCAGACCTAAGGTCTGAGGAGTAGTTGCACATAGTAGGTTCCCGGTTAATATTTGCTGAATGGATAAGTGAGTGCTTGAGTGAATGAATCAATGAATTAATTTCATTGAAATGAATTATTAAAATAAAAATTTAATTAATTTCAGTTGTGGAAATTGTATTCTCTTTGTAAAGTTATTCTGCCTAGGGGAAATTGTAGGACACCAGACAAAGAGTAATTAAATGACTTACACCAGGGAGAGAGTTGGGTGGAAAGAAAGGGGCAGTGTGGCTTACTGTACAGTAGAGTGTTGGATTTAGAGTCAGGAAAATCTTTCTTTGAAATCTACCTGTTGACAATTACTGTCTATGGACCAGTCACTTAATCCCTCAAAACCTGTTTCCTCATTTATAAAAAGAGGAGATAGGGTGAGATGGGATGAGATGGCCTCTAATGTCCTTTCATGCTCTAATTCTTTGATTTAGCAACTGTTAGAAGTAATTCTTCCGGTCTCAGCAGCCACCTTGCCTCTCCTTGAGGTATCTCTTCAGCCATCAACAACAGAAATATCCTTCTTGTCTCCTTTGAAAGGTAGTCCTGGAAACCTCCCTATATTGAATATGAATTTTATACTGAAGGACAGAAAGGGCAGTTTGGTGCACAGTGTGGGACAGGGGCTTTCATTATTGTAACACGTAACGATACGTGTTAGTGTAGCCAATCATATATGTGTAATACTTAATGAAGTAGAAACCGTTGTATATTTTATATCTCACATGCTTACAACATTTTTGTCAGGTGTAAAATGACTTTTTTTTTTGCTAGTTGGAGGGAGGAAGGCAGGGAAATTGGGGTTAGGTGACTTGCCCAAGGTCACATGGCTAGTTTTTATGTTAAGTAAATGTTTGGTGTCTTGAGGCAAGATTTGAAATCAAGTCCTCCTGACTCCAGGGCCTGAGCTCTATTCACTGTGCCACCTAGCTACCCCATGGAAAAGGACTTTTTAAATTAGCATCTAAAGATCATTGAATTTGGACTCTGAAAACGTGGCTTTGAATTCTGGTTCAGCTACTTATTATCTCTGGCACCTCTGACAAGTCACTTCACTCATCTAGGTCTTGGTTTCTTCATCCATAAAATAAACATATATTGGGCTAGAAATCAGGGGTGGGAAGCCTGTGGTCTTGAGGTCACATGTGGCCCTCTTGGTCCTCAAATGCATCCCTTTGGCTGAATCCAAATAGATTCAGGAGGACCTAGAAGGCCACAGGTTCCCCACCCCTGGACTAGATCTTAAAAGTCTCTCCCAGCTATAAGCTCTATGCTCTGTCAGCAGCACAACTGGGTTCTAGATCCAGATCCATGGTTTCCTGATTCCGCAATCCTTTCTTTGAACTACTGGTATTAGGCAATGATGTTTGGGTCGTGTTTTCACATCTTTCTGGGTAAGATGCTTCATCCTTACTAGGGAGTGACTAATATTGAGTTCAGGTCATGCTTTCATATACTGCTCTATTCCAGAGCATTGCCCACATTAACCAGTGTGAACGGCTACTTTGCTTAACTACTAAGGAATATGTAAACTTCCTGTTTGCACATTGGCCTGTTGCACTCAAAACCCAGAGAAGACTGTTCATTTTGCCTGGAAGAGGTGGGAGAGCTTATTATTTTATCCCCATTACTAGATCTATTACATAACTGATATTTATTATGCATATATTTGGCAACCCTGGGCTCCCCTTTATTGCCAGTAATTGATAAAAAGTAAGTAATAGCTAGACATTTAAAAAATGTGGGTTAGTCTCCTCTGTGCTAATGGGAACCAGGAAGAATTGAAATAGACAAATCCACAAAGTCTAGGTTTAGTCATAGTCTCATAACATCTCAGAAGAGAATTGAGGGGTTGTCTAATTCAGTCCACTGAACCCAGCCAGGGCTTTTAAGATAGGAAGAGACCTTAGAAATAATATGGTTAATCCCTTCATTTACAGATAGGATTAAGTGACTAGCTCAAGGAAGCACAACTGCCTAATAGCAAACCTGAGACAGGAGCCACAGTCCCTGGACATTCAGTTTATTGGTTTTGCCACTGTGAAATGCTGTCTCCCCTATCTGAAGCAGAAATCCCTATTATAGCCTCCTGGACAATTGGCCATCTTGTTGCTGTTCACTTGTTTCAGTCGGATTCCACTCTTCAGGACCCCATTTGGGGTATTCTTAGCAAAGATACTGGAGTGGTTTGCCATTTCCTTCTCCAGTTCATTTTACAGATAAGGAAACTGGGGCAAACAGGATCAAATGACTTTTCCAGGGTCACACAGCTAGTGTCTGAGGCTAGATTTGAATTCAGGTCTTCCTGACTCCAGACTATCTACTATACCATTTAGCTGCCTTACAAGTGGCCATCTAGGATCTACTAAAAATCTCGTGTTGAATAGACAATTCCATTGTTAGATAGCTCTAATTATTAGGAAGTTCTTTGTAACTCGACCTCTCTACAGCAGCTCATTGCCCCATTGCTTCTAGTTCTAGTCCTTAGAACCAAATAAGACAAGTTTAATCTCTCTTCCAAGGGATCAAGCATTTATTTATCACCTACTATATGCTTTGCTAAGCATTTTGTCCATTTCCAATTCCACATGAAACCTTTACTCTTCGAAGGTTTCTTCTCCCCCACAACTGAATCTTTGCTACACTGAATATCACCAATTTCTTGAAATGATACACATTTAGGACATGATTTTAAGTCCCCTCACCTTCCTAGCCATCTTCTTCTGTATGGTTTCTACTTGGTTAATGTGCATCCTAAAACGTGATGCCCAGAACTGAACATAGCACTTGGTTTGGTGGCTGTTTGATGTTTGAGCAGCTGCCTGGGAATCCTTGTTGTGGGTTTGGACGAATGCTGTCTTCTTATGACATAAGGCCCTAGGCCCGTGTCTGTCAGTCTCATGCTGTACAGCTGTCAGCAACACCTGCAGAGAGTAGGCATTTATTGGAACTTCAGCTCACATTATAGAAGCGGCAGGCATAAAAGGTCCCACATGTAAAGAATGCCCATGTGCAATATAGTTCACAAGTGATGTGGGAACCTGTTGGAGTGCAGCCTTACTAATGGGGCTTGCCAGGGGCTATACTGGTACCAGAGGTCCCTTGTAACGCTATGCAGTGTGTAGGGCTAGCAGAAAGCCTCCCACTCCCTCCCACAACCTGGTCAGCTATGGGGCCACTTCCCTAACCCTCATCTCATTTGGTCTTCTCTTTGGCTCACTTTTCCTCCTGGATCTTTCTAACTCTGCCTATTGGTCTAAGTGATTCATATATTCTATCTTTGTCTTGTGGGTGGCAGGGCTTCTCCCTCCATCTCAACTTTTTACTGAGGGGAAAAAATGTCTCCTATATCTTTAAGGGAATTTTTAAACCCCATCAGGGTATGTCCAAGTCCATCACCCAAGTGAATAGAGGTCCTGTCTATGTTATTCTACTTTATCCAATGGCTTTTAATGATTTTTTTAAAACTTAGTCTAAAGTCTTTGATTGGTTGGTTGGTTGAAACATGTTCTTACCTAGTTAAAGTATCAGAGTATAACATCTTATAATTTACTTTAAGGGAGGGTGGGATAATTGATCTACAGACTCAGGGACTCTATCCTTACATATTTATAAGTGAAAATCTTTGCCCTGAGTTGCCAGGGAACAAATAGGGTTTTCTATCTTTTTACCCTCCTCTCTCTAAGATAGTGGGGAAGCAGGAAGCAGATAGTAGGGGGAGGGCAAACAACGCGGGGTGCCTTGATGGCCAGGGACAGAGGAGGGAGAAGTAAGGGGCCTGGAAGGAGGATTTCCAGGATCTGGCATGAGTGCTTCACCAGGTCATTCTGCCACCTGCTGCCTTCTCTGATATTTGACTGATCTTGTCTGTGTCCAGCTGCTGCAGGTTTCCTCTTCACTTATGCTCTGAGGTTGGGTGGGAAGGCATTGGCCTGGGCCATCACCCAGGTCCTAAATGTACAGAGGGCTCAGTCTCTACAGTGCCTCACTTATTCCTTGTCCTGTTGCCCCACTCCTTTGAAGAAGCAGGCTCGGTGAAGTGGGCATTTGAGAATTGTGGGTAAAATGTCTCATGTTCTCATGGCAACGCCAGCAGGAATGAAGCAAGGGCTGCACTAAGAAAAAGAACGATTTGAGTCTTACCTCTGTTCTTCTCTCTTAAAAATATACTCTAACAAGCAAGTAAGTGTCCAAGGGTCAGGATACAGAAGGAAGAAACAAACAAATGAAAAGGAAAGCCAGATAAAGCACAAATTAGAAATTTTAGCCCCTACACAGTTGTGAATTGACTGTGATTCAGATCATAGATTTTGAGAAAAGACCTCAGAGATTATCTAGTCCTAATATCTCATTTTAGAGATGAAGACTCTGAAGTCTAGAAAGAGAAAGTAATTACTTGGCCAAGGTTACACAGATATTAACTGACAGATTTAGAATTTGAACTCAGACCCACTGATTGTAAATTCAGTACTTAAAAAAAAAACACCACAGATCAACTTTGACCTCTGTGTTCTTTTTTTCCTCATCTCTTTTCACCAATTGTCTTTTTAAAAAATGGTCTTATCTGGTCATGCTCACCATTTCCTCATTATATAATATCCTATTTCCTTCTTTTAATCTGTATAGTCTTGTCAGAAAAACTTAGGAGGGGGTTCTAGGATTCAACTAGCACAACCATAGAGGGGAAATGAAGAAGAGTTAGGGGGAGGGGAGCAGAGGGGGCAGGAAGAGAGATGAGAAAAGTGAGACTGTCCACCAGAGCAGAAAATTCCTGTTGTATTTCTCACTTTAAGAGCCAGTGTTTGGCTAAGGTTCTCACAACAGTACTCTCTCTCTTTACTGCCCTCTCTCCCCTCACACAGCCCTCCTACACACACTAACCACTAAACCATCACCTTCCTGCCCACCATAAAAGTTCCAGAAATAGTTGGTCAGGAGCAGAAGAGAGGGAGACAATTTCCTGAGCAGTGTGTCTTTTACCCCCCAGAAAAGGTGATAGATTCCCCCTTGTTGTTGTTTTTTTTTCCCCCTTTCTTCTCAACATGAGCTCAGCTAGCCATTCTCATGAAAGATGTCTTGGAGGGGAGCAATTCAGCCTTTGGCACTGGGACTGCAGCTGACATTCCAGTCCTGAACTCAAGAATGTGTACAATATGTTCGCTCCAACTGATAGGCACACAAGCGTGTTCACCCTTCCAACTCTGTCCTTGGGCAAGGGGTAATGGGAAGACTAGTGATCCCAGAATCCAGAGAGATTCTGTAGAGGGGAGAGCTATTAACAGGAAAAGTTACCTATTCTGTGAGTCCTCTAGGGAATGCTTGTTCCCATATGGGATGGTTTAGAACATCAAGTCTCCCCCCTGCAGCCCAGGCTGCTCCATTGGCGTCAGTCTGTAGGGGGAGGGGAGATATTCAAGAGATGTCTGCATTTCTGGAATAAGTAAGTGATCCTCTCTTCATGTAAACACACAAATATAGTCTGCTTAGGTAAATATAGACTTACACATTAGTCCTGGAGACATTCAAACCTAGCGCTTGGGCTACAGTAGTAGTTTATGACCCAGAATACTTTGGTTTGGAGACGGATGATGTATTTCAGGAGACAGGATTTGAAAAGAAAATTTCAACTTAGGTCATCTACATGGTAAATTCCATGAGGATAAGGAGCAAGTTTTATCTCAACTTCTTATCACAGAGTCATGTTTTCCTCAGTGCCTTACACAGTGCTTAAATACTTGTTTGCTGAATGGATGAATGTTTGTTGGAAATTCAGGGTCAGGTGCCAGTAGCTATTGACAAAGCAAGATAATGCTACTTGATACTCAGCTCTCAATGACACAAATGTTAAATCTCTCCTGATTCTTTGGATCCTTTAGGCTTGTAATTCAGTAAAAAGGAACCCATCCCATGGTGGTGAATATTTGAGATTGTATGAAGGGCTCATACTTTGATTTCTTTAGTCCTATTTAGTTTAAGTGAAAGTGGCAGAATAGAACTCAATGGAGAAACACCAAATGTGCAATAAATACATACTTAGGGCAGCAGTTTGAGTCTTTGTTATCATACCAAGAAAAAAAATCACTCATTTCTAGTAGCAAGATAGTTGCATTCTGGGAAAGTTAGCTATTGGATTTGACCAACAAATGGACAATTCTACAAACATTTTAGAAGCATTATAGCGTGCAAGGACACATTATATTTTTCATTAGCCCATGGGTTGCCATTGCCAAAGACTGAATTACCAAATGGCCAGTTAACTGACAATGAACCTCTCAGTATGTAGTTAGGCTGATCCTCAGAAAGTAGCCTGTTGTCATACTGGAAGTTTTATAAGTAGCATAGCATAGTATAGTATAGTATAGTATAGTATAGTATAGTATAGTATAGTATAGTATAGTATAGTATAAGAAATATAATGGGGGTGGCTAGGTGGCGCAGTGAGTAAGAGCACCGGCCTCGGAGTTGGGATGACCAGAGATCGAATCTGGCCTCAGAAAATGAGCACCCACACATAAATAATGACTAGTCGTGTAACCTTGAGCAAGTTACTTAACCCCAGTTGCTTTAAAAAAAAAAAAAGAAATATAACCTTTCAGAAAGCCAGCTAGGTGACACAGTGGATAGAGCTCTAAGCCTTAAGTCAGGAAGACCTGAGTTAAAATCTTCCTTCAGACACTGACTAGCTGTGTGACTCTGGACAAGTAACTTAAATCTGTTTCCTTCCGTTTTCTCATCTGTAAAATAAGTTAGAGAAGGAAATGGTAAACCAATCCAATATCTTTGCCAAAAAAACCCCAAATGAGGTCATGAAGAGTCAGAAATGACTGCACAATGACGTAATCTTCCAGAGCTTGTGCTTTGTTGGTATAGCCTTCAAGAACCAGGTTTAGCTCATGGTAGCACCATGCTAGGCACTGAGGATACAAAGACAAAAATGAAACAGACCCACCTTTGAAAATCATGATTCTTCTATTTTTAAAAAAAATTTTTATTTTTTGCTTTTTGGAGGGTAATTGGGGTTAAGTGACTTGCCCAAAGTCACATGACTAGTAAATGTTAATTGTCTGAGACCAGATTTGAACTCAGGTCCTCCTGACTCCAGGGCAGGTGTTGTATTCACTGTGCTACCTAGCTGCCCCAATTCTTCTACTTTTAAGATAGATCATGGGTTATTTAAAGCTGGAAGTCATTCACTCAACCTTCTGATCTTACAGATTAAAAAAAATGAGACAGACAGGAGAAGTAACTTGCCAGAGGTCTCAGAATCAGGCTTTATACTCAAATCCTCTGACTTCAAATCCAGCACTCTTTCTACTATACCATGCTATCCTGTCAACTCAGTTCTCTGGGTTTCATACATAATGGGGAAGACTGGCCACACATCATCACAAAAACATATCAAAGTCTTATCTCTAGAGTTCCCAACCTGAGCTAGCAGGAATTTACTGCTGGTTGTCTCCACAGGAGAGGGGTTGGTGCTCTATGACATGCATACTGTAAGAATTAATTCTGATAGTCATGCCCTTGGAAATATGTACAGGGCATCTCCAAAGTCTTCAGCTATTAAAATTTCGAGGAATTAAAACTGAGATGAAGCTGCACTAAGACTTTTGGGACACCCTGCATAGATTGCTAAGTTGAAAAATTTGCTGTTTCATTGTCCAACAGCTTTAGGTATAGCCTCACATCCATGCTGCAGGGGAAGTGGGTAGTGAGAGTAGATCTGGTCGTATAACTCCCTCCCTCCCCCTCATCTATCTCCCTCCGGTCCTATTTCCTTCACATTTTTAAATGCCTATTATGCAGAATACTGTTTGGGGAAGGAGGATAATAAGAAATATACAACACATTCCAAAAATTCTAAAAGAATAGAGACAAATATATTCATAGGATATGATTAAGTACTAATTTAAAGCAGTCCATGATTAAGTAGTGAAAGGGTGGCAATAATGATAACTCTTATTTACTTAGCTTTTTAAGATTTGCAACATTGTTTATGTGCATTTTCTCATTTTATCTCCCAATAATCCTGTCAGGTAGGAATTTTTTATCTCCATTTGACAGACAATGAATGTGAAGCTGAGAAGTAAATGACTTGCCCAAGGTCATACAGGTGGTAATCAGCTGAGGCAGGATTCAAATCCATATCTTCCTGACTCCAAATGCAGTTCTCTCTCCACTATGCCAAATGCCTCACACACAGTAGGAATTTAAGAAATGTTTAAAGGATTAGATTCAGAGAAGATGGAAATCGTTGTTAGCTGGAACAGTTAAAGAAGGTCTCATTTAGAGCCTAAATCAGATTGCAGTGCTGTCTTGGGGAGGCGGGAGGAAGGAAGAGGGAAAAATTTTAAAATTTACGGGAGTGAATGCTGAAAACTAAAAATAAATAAATTAACTTAAAGAAAGTCTCATAGATGAGGCCTGATCTGAATTGGGCTTTAAAAGACAGGCACTATTTGGAGAGGCAGAGGGGAAAAAGAAAGGCATGTCAAGTAAAGGAAATAATATGAACAAAAGATTAGGGTCAAGAATGTCAATCTGCTCCTGCTATTCTGCTCTAAATCTTTGTCTAGCTCTTTATTACTTACATAAAGTACAGATTCCTTATCTTGGCATTCAAAGTCTTTCTAGCCTTATCTCCTATTGCTACCCTAAGAGAGTCAAATTGTATTATTCACTTTCCCTGCTATATACTCTATAGTTTCCCACCTCTTTTCCTTCCTTGATGCTGTTCCCCCTGCTTGGTATGCCCTACATTTTCCCTTTCTCTTCATGCTAACTTCCTGCCCATCCCTTAAATCAAGTGCCACCTCCAGGAAGCCTTCCCTTATTTCCCCAATCAATAATGATCTTTCCTCCCTCAGGAATACTTTGCACCTCTCTTATGTACTTACCCATCATTTTGATAGTAATTTGAGCATCATATTCTATTCTAAACGGTGAGCTCCATAAGATCATGGACTAGGTCTTATCCAAATGTTGACTCTTCCACAGCACAAAGCATGGTTTTCCTCACACAGTAGGTGCCTAATAAATGTTTATTGAATTTGCTAAAGAATGAACATGTAATGTTTGGAGGATAGTGAGGAGTTGTGGGCTGGTATTGGGAAGTAATGGGAGATAAGGTTAGGTAAATAGAGTAGGGGCAGATAGGTGGCACAGTAGAGAGACCACCAAGTCAGGCAGACCTGACTTCAAATCTGACCCCAGATATTTACTAGCTGGGTGACCTTGGGCAAGTCACTTAATCTTGTTTGCCTCAATTTCCTCATCTGTAAAATGAACGGGAGAAGGAAATGGCAAACCACTCCAGTAGCTTTGCCAAGAAAACCTAAAATAGGGTCATGAAGAATCAGACACAATTAAAGGGATTGAACAACAATACTTGTGGAGGGCTTTAAAACTTGACTAAAGTGTCTGGACTTTAAAGCAAACTGTGGGAAATGGAGAGCCGTGGAAGGGTTTTTAACAAGGTAGTTGGTTATATAACACAGTCTGACACATAGGTGTACTGTTGATTGATTATTTACAGAAAAATGAATCTAAAATGACAAACGACCTTCTTTAATGCCACCTGGAGCCAAGGAGGTGATCCTGGGATCTCAAAGGCTATGCCAATGGAATGCAAGCCTTACTGGTTTTCCAAGTCTTTGACTCTAGTGGTGGTGAAAGAGTAAGTGTCCTTGGACCAGCTTTGAGGACCAGCTCAACACAGAAGGTTCACTCTCCTGTAATAAATGCTTCTGGCTACAGCAGCAAATGAAGGCTGACTCCTAAGGTGAAGAAAGGGTATGACATGGGTTGGTAGAAGGAGTTTTTATACTGTGATGAATTTATGGAGCTTTGGAAGTATTAAAATAAATGACCTGGCAGGATTTATAGGATGGATTGGAAGGGAGAGAGACTGAAAGCAAGGAGAAAAGTTAGACAATGATTGTAGTTTTCTGGGGGAGTAGGGATGAAAATGTAGAGTAGGGTTGTAGTAGCTGATGATGGGTTCTTTCTTAGATTTGGTGTAGGACCAATTATAAGATCCCTGAGACCTCCTTTTACTTAGTTTATTAGTCAAGCTGTAGAGAGGAAAACAAGGCTACAGGAACCAACACTTGAGCAAGATCAGCCTATGGCAAGAATGGGAAGCAAAATTTAGACTGTAGACACTCCTGCTGATACCTGTTCTGTCTTTTTTCCATGGGTTGCCTCTTATTGCTGACCTTTAGGGATGTCATGACTATGACCTTAAAGAGAATGGAAAGTGACTGATGCAATGTTTAGAAGGTGGTAGCTTTTCTGTACTGCTCCCCAGTTTGAGGTAGAATGTAAGCACCTTGAGGGAAGGGAGTGTTTTTCACTTTTCATATCCTAGCACAGTGTCTTATATATTTGTGGTTGTTCAGTTGTGTCTGATTCTTTATAACCCTATTTGGGATTTTCTTGGAAAAGATGCTGGAGTGTTTTGCCATTTCCCTTTCCAGCTTTTTTTTTTTTTTTTACATATAAGGGAACTGAGGCAAATAAGGTTAAGTGGCTTCCCCAGGGTCACGAAGCTAATAAGTGTCTGAAGCCAGACGAACTCAGGAAGATAAGTCTTTCTGATTCCAAGCCCCTTGTTTTATCTACTGCACTACCTGGCTACATTTATCAGATTGGAGCAAATCAAGGTAAGCTAACTTCAGCAAGTGTTGTTGATTACTGGGAATTTATTTATTTATTAGTCAAAAAAATTGAACAAGCTTTTAGTGAACAACAGCTATGTACCAGGTATTATACTAAGCAGTTTACAAATATTATCTCATTTGATCCTCACAACAACCCTGGAAAGTAGGTGCTATTATTGTCCCTATTTTTATAGACAGGGAAAGTGAGGCAATCAGAGAGGTTAATTGACTTGCCCAGGGTCACACAGCTAGCAAATATCCGAGGCCAGATTTGACCTTAGGTCTTCCTGACTTCAAGTCCAGAGATCTATCTACTGTGCCACCTAGCTGCCTCTATTACTGTATTTATTTTCATGTCATCATCATATCAAAATATATCCCTCCCCTTCTCTTACCTAAAAAGCCCTCCCTTATAGCAATGATTAAAAAAGAAACATGTAATTCCATAAAATAAACCAACATAACAGCTGAGTCTAATAGTATCTACAGCATTCCACATCAACAGTCCTCAAGCTCACCAATGAAATGAAGTACATTTTCTCATCTCCTTCAGGCTAAGTTTGGCCATTTATTAGAGATTTTTCAATTTCTTTAAAAAATTATTATAATTTCATTCTTATTGTTGTATTCATCACATATATTATTTCTCTTCTTCTGCTTACTTCATTCTGCATCAGTTCATTTAAGCCTTTTCACGATTCTCTGAATTTTTCAGCTGTCATTTCTTATAGTCCAGTAGTATTCTATTATGTTCATGTACCATGATTTGCTTATCCATCTTCAGTGAATGGGTTTTATTCTGTTCTTAAGGCATTGTTGGTACTTGGAAAGAAATGTCCCCACCTAGGTGGTTCAAACCTTGGTATGAGATTCAACCAGACTAGGTTTTAGGGTTTTTTTTTTTTTACTGGGGAATGTGTTGGTCGGGGGTGGGGGCGGTTATTAACTCGGGTCCCAGGAAATCAAAACAGTGAGATTGGTAACTTTCCGATATTTTCGATAGCACCAGCTGCACAGTTCAGCAGTCTCCAAGTTGCTAGCTAATTAGAGCAGAGAGTAGCTTAACTGTGAGCCTGTGTGGGATGAACAGATCTTAGGCCAACAGAAAGCTGCTCCTGCTAATGAGAAATAACTTAACCCTAGTGCAGATCAGGTGTGCTGGGGCCTTCAGAGCCCCAAAGACCTTGTGGTATTCTCAGCTACTGAACATTCTCATTCGTTTTTTAAAATTTCAGGGGAGTACAGGGAATTTTCTAAAATTTACTAAAGTCATAACAACATGAAAAAGATAACCCATTTGTCCTAGGGGATCTGCTATGGGAAGGGCCAGAGGTCAAGGTTTCAGCCTTATTATCTAGTACGTATAAGCTCTTTATTAAAACATGTTTGCTTTCATGTTATTGCCTTTTATATCCTGTACATGGTGTTCATTTGATGTCTCAAGGTGCACAAATCCATCTGTTCATGACTCCCTACCTATCAGGTCTAGCTATGCCTTACTTTATATTCTGGGATTGGCCCAACCTGAGAAAACAACTGATTGGGCTGAGCTCTCAAAGGCCCTGTATCAGCTCAAGATTCAACAGGGATAAGAATATTGGGTGGAAAGTAAACAAGGTAACCAAGGAATTGAAGGTCGCCCATTTCTTGGAAAAATACCTTCCCTTGACCCAGTTCTCTTCCCTCCTCCCAATCCCCCCATTTCTCCCTCTCCTTTCTTTGATAAACTTATTGAATGATTCATAGGCTCACACCTGCTACCATTACTTCATTGCAACCTTTAATCCTCTGGAATCAGTCCTGTGCCGTTGCTTCTCCCCTGAAACTGCTTTCTCACAGGTCACCAATGCACAGAACGGTCAAAGATATAAACAAAGAGTTTTCCAAAGGTTTGAATACTATAAAAAACCTCATGAAAACATGTTCCAAATCACTAATAGAAGAGCAAATCAAAACAACTCTGCAATTTCACCTCATCTCATGCAAATTGGCAAATATGTGTTGTGGTACCCACTGACCTTTTGACTTCCCTGTCTCTCTTGACAGTTGAGCCTCTTTTCTTCCTGGCTGCTGTTTTTGGTCTGTTCTGCTATATGCATCCTTGCTTTTTGGTGCGTCCTTTCTTCTTCCCCATCCCACGGCATAAACATTCACCACATGCTAATCTCCTGATGGAACCCTTGTCTCCCTTGGTCCCCTGGCCTTGCTACCAACCTCAAGCCCTCACCTCTTCCTTACAGAGAGGCTTGAATAGTTAATTGACTCCCTGACATATAACCTCCCTGAGAAACCACATTTAATACCATTTTTTATCTTTCATTCAGTGTCTAGCACAGAGGATAGTGGGTACTTACTAAATATTGTATAGTGGATCATAGGAATGTAGGTCCAAAGCTGGAAGGGACCTTAGAAGTAATTTAGTCTGATCTCTATATTTTAAAGATGAAGAAGCAGGTCCCACACAGAGTAAGCATCAAAAGTGGGATTTGAATCCAGAATCTCTGACTACAGGTCCAAGGCGCTTTCTAGCCAACCAAGATGCTTCAGGTTTAAAATTCCTGAATCCAGGTCTACTGGGAGATAAAAAGGGGTATTATGATAAATATTTAACAACCAGCTCTCTGAAAAAATGCACTCATGACACTCAGTGTTCGATGGTTTCCAAGGTGTAAATGCTCACTCTGAATATTTAAAAACAGATTCTCAAGAGCTGGTGAGCAGGTTCCAGCATATGCCTGGAGATGTCACAAATTTTAGGCACCAGACATTCTAGACAGAGGTACCTTTAGAAGGACCCCCACAAATGTTTCTTCAGCACATGTTACCAAGAATAATAGCTCTATGTTAGTATAAAAAGAGGGGCAGTAGATAGAATGCTGGGCTTGAAGTCCCAAATATTCATCTTCCTGAGTTCAACTCTGGTCTCAGAGTTACTAGCTGTGTGACCCTGGGCAAATCACTTGATACGTTTGCCTCAGTTTCCTCAGACTAGAGAAGGAAATGGCATGCCACTACAGTATCTTTGCCAAGAAAACCCCAAACGGGGTCACAAAGAGTCGGGCATGACTGAAACGACTGAACCACAAAAGTATAAAAACAAAAGATTATAAATTTGGAACTAGAAGAGATTTTTGAGACAACTGAATCTACTTCCCTCATTTTTACAGATGAGGAAACTGAGATCAGAGAAGTAAATTGATTTCCCCAGAGTCACGTGGTTAGAGGGCATCTGAGGCAGGATGTAAACTCAGGTCTTGCTGACCTCCATCCTCTGTACCTCCCAGCAGCATGACCCTGCCGGGTAATTGATAAAGGACTGGTGGTGTAATATAGTCCCTGCTACTTATTACTGGTGGTTACATTAGCTGGTCCCTTCTCTTTTCTGAACTTCAGTGAAACTTGGATTGTATTTCTCAGGTCCTTTCCAACACTAAAACCTGTCATTTCTCCAACTCTGTTCTCTCTTCTAGAGTGGAATGTAAACATCTCCATATTCCAGAACCTCGGCACATCCTAGTAAGCTGGGTAGGTGGTGATGTCTTCATATTACATACATGTGGGCAGACCACAGCTGGTCATCATGCTTCCTAGTTGAAGAAAAGTTATTTTGCCTACTAGCTAACACAGTAACCAACTTATTTTGGGTGTAGTGACTCCAGGGATCATGAGGGAACTTGAATCCACCTGCCATGGGTGAATAAAACCCTTCCTGAAACTTAGCTGAGCAACAAGAGCCTGGACACCTACGTATCTCCACATGTGGTGGAGATTTGTGAGCTAAATGTAGTTTTTGTTTTGTTTTGTTTTTGCTTAAAGGCATAGGAAAAAAAGAACAACTTTGAATTCTGGAAGCCTGGTTCAAGCCTTGGACACATATTAATTGGGTGACCTCAGATACCTTCTGGATGTGTGACCAAGTCACTTAACCTCTCAGTGTCTTGGACAATTGACCGTGATAAGTTACCAGCAGATGAATATCTGTATTGGTAGAGGGTTCTTAGGCTCATAAATTTAGTGAAGAAGGGGACTTCAGCCTAGAGTCCTTTAGTCACCTAGTTTAACCCCAACATTTTGCAGATGAGGAAAATGAGACCCAGAAAAGTTAAGTCAGGAGTCCTTAATGTATGTGTGTGAGAGAGACAGACAGACAGAGAGAGAGAGAAAGAGAGAGAGACAGAGAGACAGAGAGACAGAGAGAGACAGAGAGACAGAGACAGAGAGACAGACAGAGAGAGAGACAGTGGACTCCAGGTTAAGAAGTCCTGACCCAAGGTCACATGGATAGTAGATAGCAGAGCCAAGTCTTGACCCTAGCCCTCTGATCCTAGATCCAGTACTCATTCTATGTTACCATAGAGTTTTCACTCCAGGAATGTCCCCAGTGGTGAAATCACAGATATGGACCAAAATAAAGTTAGATGTTTCAGATCATGACACATTCAATTGTCTGTGTCTGAAAAGAAAGACTTTGAGTTACACTTTTTGCAAGAAATTGTGTTTGTAAACAAGAGAGCTACTGTATAGCTGGCAGAGGAGAAGACTTAAAGACTCTGGTTGCAAAACAGGGGGGCACGAAAGTGTCCCTGAGATCTTAGAACAGGAATGGTCATGTCCAGAAATTCTTGGCAAAGGGCCTTCTGACAGGAACACTTCAATTTAAATTCTTGAGCTAGGAGGAGAAATCGCCTTGGAATATGCATCCTTGTGTGTTGTTCCATAACAAACACAGAGAGATGAGTTCACTTTAGCTTTGGGATCCCTGCTGGCATCCTCATTTGGATCTGTTCTTTTGCTGTACTTCTCAGGGAGGGAGGCAAAAAAGGGGACCAAGGGATGAGGGATGGAAAAGAAACGCCCGCCTCTGTTTTTCTGGCTTATTTCATTTTCTTAGAATTTCCTCTTGGTTTCTGGTTTTATTATCATTTTTTAAAAAATTCTACATTTTTGGGAGGACTAGAAAAACAACCTATTACCGTTGCTATGGAGACGCATCTCTAAACTTTGGGTAGGGCATTAGGGCATGCCAAGTGTTCTGGTGCAGCCAGTACTGCTGTAGGGGGAATTGCCAGACCTCTCAAGAATGTCATCCAGCTCCTAATTGAGCTCCTCTTACTAAGTGTGTGAGTTATATGAGGTTGGATACAGTGACCTTGTGTGTCCACTGAATGTCCCATCACCAAAGCATGCACTAGTCTAGTTGCTGCTAATCATGTCCACGTGGGAGAAAAGAGAGCTCCCAGTGGGAAGGAAAGGAAAGGAAATGGTGGGCTATCTCACCAAAGCTGTCCTGAACACGTATGTGATAAACCTGGATGGTGAAGACAGTGGCTCAGTAGCCCAGATAAAATAGCCAGCTGCATCCCAGGCCTCGAAAGAACAGTTCCACGCTGCTCCACGTTGCTTTGGCTGGAAAGCCCTGCCCATCTTGTATGTCCAGGCTCTTAATGGAAGCATGTTTTGTCATGCTTTCCACTTCCCACACAGCCTCTACTGATCCTCCAGCTGACATCCACCCATCTCTCACTTCATCTGGGAGGGAACTTTCCCCCCCATATTTCCTCTTTATGGGGCCAGTGAGTTTTATAACTAGTTCCTCCTACATTCTCACACCATGTCAGAGCCAAGGCAGCCTACTCTTTCCATGGGTTCCTGGATGAATGGCACATGGTCAAACCAAGGCCCAAAGGAATTACTTCCAAAAAAATTCAAGCCAAAGGATGCCAATCTATGTGGAGTAAATTAGAGTCATAGGATCTGAGATCAAGAAAGCTTTTAAAGTTACTTCCAACTCTAAATCTAGGATCTGAAATGAGAAGGGACCTCAGAGGTCAACCAGACCACCCCCATCGTTTTATAGATAAGGAAACTGAAGTCCAGAGAAATTAAATCACTTTACCAGGGTCACCAAGGTAGTGAGTATCAAAGGTAGGATTTGATTTCAGACTCTCTGACTCCAGAGTCAATGTTCTTTTTGCTATCCAAGCTGCCTCCTACTTATGGTGCATTAGAGTTGTTTGAGGACTTAAAGACCATCTAGTACAACCCCCTAATTGGACAGGTGAGGAAACTGAGGCCCATACAGAGGAAATGATTTGTCCAAAGTCACAGAGTTAGTTCCTTTTAGAGCTGGGACTAGAACTCAGGCTTGACTCATTTTTCCTTTCTGTGTTGTTTTTTTTTAAACCACAAAATGGTACCGTCCATTATTTTTTTTTTGTCTTTTAAAATCCTCAGACATGTTAAATCAGTGGTAATCACAGTGTAGCAGAACACAGTGGTTTACTGTGGGAACCTATTCCCTGTGGACTTGATCCATCTTCAATATCTGGTTAGGCGAGGTATCCACTAGTCACTGAGGAATTTCCAGGGTGCAGAGCCACTGAATTCTCTCTCTGTTTCAGGGCATTGAAGACATTACTGGACCATTATTTAAGTTCCAAAATGAAGACTGATACTCCTGGGGCATCTTTATGTTCATCCTTCAATTATCATAACCTTCCTCCTGTTCTTTGAAAAGTAGCAGATGCCATTTAAAGGAATCTAGAGGTGGCCAGGCATAGTCACCACCAGCCTGATGAGAGTACTTCAGTTAAGTGACAAATGCTTCCTTCATTGACCCTAGTGAATTTCCCTCTCACCCTTCTATTACAGGCTTGGAATTTAGGGTCTGATTCCAAAATCTGATCATCTGGTTTATTGGTAAATTTTCCACCAAGGAAAACTAATATGATATTGTTATGGTCCATTATTCTCATTATTCCCAAAACCTACTTCTTCCATGAGACTGCCTTTAAGTATAAACAAGACTTGAAGCTTTAGTTGAACACTTTAAATAGACCTCTGGGCTGATCTTCCCATGCAGACCCTATTTTCCCCTTGAACTGCCCTTGGATACCAAGCATGTGAGGGTTGAGTCCTGATTAGAAAGCATTCACAGGGTTATTTTTTCCCCCTTTAGCAGACACACCCTCTAGGGTGGCATGAATCATAAGGAGTCCTTTAAGGCTCTGAGTCTCCTAGAAGCTTACAGTGGTACTTGTCTCAGCTAAGGAAATCAGACCTTTGTGCCCATAACCTCAGTAGCCATGACGTGGTCTCAAACACCTCATTCCATACTGTAGAGTGACAGCATGCAGGAAAGTAGCATATCTTCTTGACTCTGGACGGTGAGTGTCAGTGGGAAGAACACTGAATTTGGAGTCAGAGAATACACATTCAAATCATGGCTTTGCAACTTCAAATTTACCTTTGTGAGGCCGTGAGGTGGTTCCAGGTGAATAGAGAATTGCTACTGGAGTCAGTTAGACCCGAGTTCAAATCTGACCTCACTAGCTGTGTGACCCTGGGCAAGTCACTTAAGTTTTATTTGCCTCAGTTTCCTCAAATGTAAGATGACAATAAGTAATAGCACCTACTTCCCAGGGATTGAAGATCAAATGAAATAATACTCATGAAGTCCTTAGCACAGTGTCTGGCACATGGGAAATACTTAACAAATTCTTCTTTCTTTCCTCCTCTAGGCCATATTTTCTTATTTTTAAAATGGGGGTGGGAGTAACCAGATGACCTCTAAGGTTCCTACTAAATCCAAATAAATTATTTTATGATCATATAATCTTTAAGTTTGTCTGGAACCTGGTTCAGAACAAGAAACTGATCACAAATTTCCTTGATTCTCCTGCTTGGCAATAACCACAGATGTCTATGCCCTAGTTATCCCAAGAATGATTAAAGACAGGGCCTAGCTTTAGGCTCCTCCATCTTCTGAAGAATCATGTGGTTATAGGATGTCAAGTTATTTCTGGCCATCAATCCTTCTCTAACACCAAGAAAATGAGTTTGTTCTTGGCTTGGGTAATATGTGCTAACCAGGATACACATGTTCCAAATTAGAGGGGCTAAGAAGAGCAATGAAAATGGAAATGAGGACTTTTGGAAAAATAGGAATGCTGAGTGAGGAGCACAGGAACTGGGGTCATTTTATTTGGAAAAAAAGAGGTGGAGAGATGCCATAATGAATCTTAATGTCTGTAAGGAGAATGAGATTGGCCTTCCCTTAGAATAACATTAGTAAATTATATTTACCTAGTGTTTTTTCTCACAACAATCCTACATCCATCTAGGGTGGGCCTAATGCTACTCTATAAGCATTCCTTTGGTGTGGACAGGATGTTGTCTTTTTGGTGTATTGGTGTTAAATGCTTTAGTGATGGATCACAGGAAGGCCTCAGAGTAGGACCAACTTCTAGCTCACAAAGAGATCAAAGGGACGTGGGAACCCAGGTGGGAAATAGAGGACAGGTAGAAAGAAAGAAAGAAAGAAAGAAAGAAAGAAAGAAAGAAAGAAAGAAAGAAAGAAAGAGAGAAAGAGAGAAAGAAAGGAAGGAAGGAAGGAAGGAAGGAAGGAAGGAAGGAAGGAAGGAAGGAAGGAAGAAAGAGAAAAAGAGAGAGAAAGAAAGAGAAAAAGAGAGAGAGAGAGGAAGGAAGGACAGAAGGAAGGAAGGAAGGAAGGAAGGAAGGAAGGAAGGAAGGAAGGAAGGAAGGAAGGTAGGTAAGAAGGAAGGAAGGAAAGAAGGAAGGAAGGAAGGAAGAAAAAGCAAAGGAGTTTATTGGAAAAAGCATCCTAAGAAGTGGAGAATCAGGTGAAACTTCTGTCTTAGAGAATTAGAGTTATCAGGCCAGGGGTCTAATTCAGCCTGATCTAGAAAAAAAGAAATGAGAGACCAAATGAAATGTTTGAATGTTTGTTGAATGAATGAACTAATGACTATTGGGTGACCAAGGTGGTTTGAGGAAAACTCAGTTTAGACTGATATTAGATGAAAGGTGAAATTAGAAAGAGACTTTTTAGGTGCATGCTTTTCATGGGGAGATAAGGGCTTGAACTGGATATAGGCTAAATTCAGTCACACAGAAATATCAAATCTAAGATATCTGTAAGTAGTGCTCTTAATATGTAGAAAGTTCAGCTTTGTGTCTAGTTCACTTGTTATTTTCTACTTAGGAGTATTCTTAGCTTTATAAACACCTCCTGGCTATTGTTCCTGAGATAAATGAGGTTTAAGAGTGTGGTGAAATTGGGAAGGAGATATAGGAGATCAAAGGAGGGCTTTAACTCCTAAATCAAAGCCCATTTAATTTCATTCAATAAATCTTTATCAAACCTCTACAGAAAGGAATCCCAAGCCTCTCTGGTAGCGTCAACTAAGGCAGGAATCTGCTCCCGTCCATATCCATCATGGCACAAAGGATATAATTTAGACTCGGAAGAATTTTCTGGCAAGATTGGTTGATAACTTCTCAGAATCAAATACTAATCCATCCCTCCCCTTCTGCTAGAATTCAGGGGTAGGGAACCTGCAAAAAGGGCCGCACTTGAGGACCTAGAGGGCCACGTGTGGCCTCAAGGTCACAGGTTCCCCACTCCTGGGTGAAACGACACTTCATTGCCCTTCATATAAAGGTATTTCTTAGTCAATCCTTAATCCCCATCAAAGGTACTTGTTCTCAGATCCTTTGAAGCTGCAACCAATTCAAGATTCCTGGACTAATAAGGGTAGGAGAAGACTACAGGCCCCACTCCACTTATCTTCTGGGGAATTGTGAGGCCAAGCCACCAGATTATATTAACTTAATAGGGAGAGCAGGCTGTATTTGCTCATTCTTTCCATCTTTTGCTCTCTCCCTTCCCTTCCCATTCTTAACTAATGGCCCCAAAATGTGAGTGGTGCACAATTTTGAAAGATAAAATAGATATGTTTGTCTGGGATGTAGCTTTGAAGAGAGGGTTTTTACAAAATGAATATTAGTGGGGCTGAGTGGGAGAGTAGGTTAGGAATAGAAGGCTGCTGGAAGATGGTGGAAGAGTTGACATTTATGTGTTTACAGAGGTTCACATTATCTGCCAATATAAAAGAGCCTAAGACTGTTGAATTGCTGGAGAACCACTTATTTGGTTCTTAGCAAATGTAGCAGGATAACATAGTAGAAAAATCACTGAACTTAGCATCCAACAGGAAGCTGGATTCATATTCTTTCTTTTTTTCCTTTTTATTTTTGGAGGGGCAATTGGGGTTAAGTGACTTGTCCAAGGTCACATGGCTAGTTTTTTTTGTGTGTGTTAAGTGTCTGAGCCCAGATTTGAACTCAGGTTCTCCTGACTCCAGGGCCAGTGCTCTATTCACTGTACCACCTAGCCGCCCCTCATATTCTTTCTTAGATACTAGCTGTGAAACCATAGGCACGACTCAGTTTCCTTATCTGCCAAATTAAAACAACGATATTTGTACCACCTACATTCCAGGGTTGCTGGGTAGAAAGTGCTTTGCAAACCTTATAAAAGTGCAATAAAAATGTGAGTTACTTTGTTTTTATGCATATGAGTCTGGTCTGTCTAATTAAAGTGAAACTTCCTTCTTGTGAGGGTGGGGTGGGAGAATCAAACTCAACTGTATGATGCAGAATAGTAATAGCACTTACCTCCCAGGCTTTGTTGTATCAAATAAGATAATAGATGTAAAGAGTTGTGCAAATGCAAGTTATTATTGTTCTTATTTGTGGTGGTGATGGTGGTAGTAGTGGTAGTAATATTAGTATTAGTATTAGTAATAGTAGTAGTAGTAGTAGTAGTAATGGTAGTATCCCTCCCTAGCTCCTGGCACAGTGTATTGAACAATAAATATTTGTTATTGATCAATTACTTAGAAATCTGTGTGTGTATGTATGTGTATGTATGTGTGTGTGTGTGTGTATGTGTGTGTGTATAGCCACCACTGACTGTGGTGCCTTTGAGTTTAGATGATGCTCTTCTGTTCTTAAGTAAATTTCTGCTCAATTCATTTAGGCAGGAACTTAACAGAAGTGGAAAGATTGATGCACTTGGGGCTTGAAGTTCCAAACCACTTCCCCTGGCCCTGTTCCCTGAAAAGAATAAGAAACCAGATTGCTGTTCACTCTTCTTTGGTCCCAGCTGCAGCTGGGGCTTCACTGGAGGTAGGCAGCAGCAGCAGCATTTTAATGCCAAATGGGAATACTCATCAGTTTTATCTTGTTCATGCTTGTCATTTGTATAGAGGGAAGAATCTGGCCATTTCTTCTTAGCCAACATCTTTGGTACCACACCCCAAGCTTGGTGTGACTCGGTATAACTTGGATTCAAAAGGAATAACAGGAGATGAGGTTGAACATGTGGCCAGGTGTGAAGTGAGAGAAGTTTGCCTTTGGTCCCCTCTCACCTCCCCTATTCCCTCCCTTTTCCACATCCCTATCCAGCTTCCTTCCAGCTTTTCGCTCATCTTGAATTTCCCTTTGCTTCTCTCTGTCCCAATGGTTTCAGTGGAAAGTTCATTCAGTGCTTTACAACTTGGACTCTCCACCATTCCCACCCCCATGTCTTCTTTCCATCTGGCCCTCCTTGGAGCTTCTCTCCCTTGTTCAATACATCCCCTTATTATTAAAGCAGGTACATATGGACATTTAATATACAGAGAGATGTGTATATACACTGTATATACGTGTGTGTCTGTGTGTACATATGCCTATCACACATACCGGTATGTACACAATACATATATAGTACATATATACCTACATGCACCCACTCAGTAAAGCAGGGACTAATGGCGGTGCATAGAATCATAGAGCTGGAGCTGACAAGGTCTTCCCCACATTATTGTTAAGTAACCTGCCTTTTGTAAAATACTAGAGTATGTACAAGTACCTTATTCCATTCCAGTCCTAAGCTTAAGTCACTGTGCTAGCCTGACTCAAGCCCGAAGAAAACCCGCCTTCGCCTCAGGTATCTTCTGAGGCGACCTCCTGCCATACTGTCTTTTACATTTCCAGACACTGATAAATTAAAAAGTTGGCAGACTCACTCTAATAGGTTGCTGACCCTCTGTCTTTGAACTATTTCCAGCAGTATCAGCTTCCCTGGCCATCATTTCCAGCACTGGCTGTACCTTCACTCATTCACCTCTGCTCACTGGTTGAGGTGAACAAGTTCCCCTGTGAAAACTTCCAGGTTTACTTCCAGGTCACTCCTCTTCCTCCTTCTGTGAGTTCAGTACCTAGATCACAATTTTTCTCTACTTCTTAATTCCTGCCTTTAGACTAGGATATTTCAAGGTAGATATTGACTCCTTCTCAAACACTATAACCATTCAGTACCTCAATTTATTCAGTTCCCATGACCTAGTCCTCTACCCCACTTCAGCCACACACCTTGCCATCATCCACAAAGGCACTACTTCCTTGTTCAAGAACTCTGAAATCCCCTTATCTGACCATAATCTATTGGTTTTCCACCTCTCCCTCTGCCTCCCTTACCAAGCCCTACTCTCTCAATCTACACCATGACTTCCAATCTTTCAACTCCTCGCTTCTCTTCCAGGCCAGCATGCCTGTACTCTCCCCTATTTTCCTCATCTTGACCACTTGGAGAAGCAGTTCATCTCTCTACTGCCCTCTCCTCTTGAGTCCCTGGTCCCCTTATCATTTCAAATGATGCAAAACCCTCAGCCTTGGATGATTCCCACTATCCACTGCCTTGGCTCCTATCCACTTGAGGCTGAATGAAAGTGGAGAAAATCCATAACCATTCTCACTGAGTCTACTACCCTTTTAGGCTACACGATTTCAGCTAGGCCCTAATTGTTACTAGGCAATCCTCCTATATCTCTCTTATCAACTGACTGTCCCATTCTCCACAACAACTCTTCCAAACCTTTTTATCCTTCCTCAAACTTCCCATGTCTCCCCCTCTTCCTGCCCTCTTAGCTAATAAACTTGCCTCATATTTATGGAAAAAATTGAGGTCATTCACTTTGAACTCCTTCTTCTCCCTTCTTCCTCATTTCATGTCACTCAGATGCTTTTTGCCGTTCTCCTCCTTCACTCTTGTTGCTCATGAAAGAGTGAACTAGTTCACCAAGACAAACCCTTCTACTTTTACAAGTGATCTCATTCTATCCTGTCTCTTCTAACAAATGGCCCCCTCTGCCGTCTCCACTCTCTCATTTATCTTCAATATTTCCCTGTCTATGGCTAATTTCCTACTGATTAGAAACATGTTCATGTCTCCCCTACCCTCAAAACCCCCTTGACTGATCATTCTGTCCTCACTATTATCTTGTATGTCTTCTTTCTTGCTACAATCCTTGAGAAAGTCATCATTTTGAATGCCTCCACTTCTCTCACTCTCTCCTTAATCTTTTACAATCAAGTATCCAATCTTGTCATTTGCCAGAACTGTTCCAAAGTTACCAATGATCTTTTTTTTTTGAAAGTAAAAAAAAAAAGGCACTTCAATCTGCACCTAGAATTCATCAGCTCATTTTCTCTCTCTGGAAGTAGATAGAATTTTTTCATCATGGATCCTTTGAAATTGTTTTGGATCATTGTATTGATCAGAGTAGCTAAGTCTTTCACATTTGATCATCATTACAATATTGCTATTACTATGTACAATGTTCTCCTGGCTCTTCACTTTGCATCAGTTCATATAAATCTTCCCAGATTTTTCTGTTGATCATTTTCTGTTGATCATATATTGAAAAAGTATTCCATCACAATTATATACCATAACTTGTTTAGCCATTCTGTAGTTGATGGGTATCTGGGGCTCTGGATAAGGATCTAGCAAAAGAGGCTGAGAGGGTGTGGTCTGTTAGGCAGAAGAAGAATCAGGAGAGATTGGTGTCCTGAAAACCTAGGGAGAAGAAAGTATTAAGCAAGTGAAAGTGATTAATCATGCCAAAGTATCAAATGGAATATTTGAAAAGCACTTAACACAATGCCTGGCATATAGTAGGTGCTTAATAAATGCATGTTTCCTTCCTTGTTTACCAGCTTCTGTCTTCAAGTGAAGTAAAAGACTAGGTCATCTACCATTAATGTGAAAGTTGGGGGTGTGGCTAAGGATGAGATGAGAGATGAAAAGTTGGGAGCAATACAGAAGGAAATAGGGATTCAGCAATGATCAGAAGGATTATTGAGCATTAATGAGGGCACAGATGTATACTAAGAATGTATAGTGGGTGTAATCAGATGAATTTTGTAATGTTATACAATAACACTCAGAAATCTCAAGCAGCAGTGGAGCCATTAAGTGGTGGGGGTTACCCAAGGACAAAGATTTATAGGTTGGGAATATTAAAAATATCAAAGGAAAAAAATTTTAGGGTAGTAGATAGGTAGACATTAAAAAGATTAAGGAACTAGATTTCACTGTAATGGTGAAGAGAAGGAAAGTGTTAGTGAAAGAGTACAAGAGATAGAAAAATAAAATGTTGGTGAGTCAGATTTCAAAGTTCTAGGTCTTGGATTGTAGTGCAATACTGAATGATCATGAGTTCAAAGGAATGACTATATCAAAGTGCTCAAAGCAAAGTAGAAAGAGAGGTCATTGGAGTTAAGGAATGTAAGAAATTATACGGTCAGGTTGTCAGACCTGTTGAAGTGGCAAGGATAATGGGGCAAAGGGGAAGATTGTGCCTGATCCAGGTATGAATAGCATGAAAACAGTTGGAAGAACAAGTATAGGTTAGTACATAACAGAAATAAGCCTAGGGAGAGGACAGTTTAAGCAGATTTCAATGCCTCTCTAAAGAGAGAAATTCACCGCAAGATGGAAGCAGAAGAATGGTCTGGAAGGGGGTGTAGGGAGCAAAGAGGTGCCTAGTTCCTTCTGCTAGACCTGAGGAGAGGAAGGTAAAAATGAAGGTGGAAGGAATGATAAGTGACAGAAATGTTTGCAAGGAATATGGTAAGCTCTGGGTTGAGCTTTGTGTTCACTGTTCAAGAGAAAAGTCATTTTATCATCTCTGAGTGGGTAAAAGACAAATGGAGCCCTAAGCAATATATTCTTTGGTTCTTTCATGCCCTTGGCCCTCCCCTCCTTTGTCTTCTTTGAAAAACTGTGCTTAATTATATGATTTGGTGGTTTGGTTTCATTGTTTTCAGAGAATGTGCTTTGGGGGTGGGAATGCGGAGGCTGCTTCTTGGGAAGTGTCTGTTATGGCATCAATTTTTTTAAAATGGCAACTGTGCCTAAGTCATCTCAGTCAAATAGAAGAGTAGATTCCCGAAAAGTTTCCAGGGAAAGGAATTTCCTAGCTTCCTTGGTAACTTGTCCTGCCATCTCATAAACCCTTCCAATTGGGAAGTTGTTTTTTTTTTTCTGATGGCTAGCCTCAAATTCCATGTATTGCAAATTAAATCCGTTTTTATGTCCATTTGTCCTCCAAAGGAACAAAAACAGTTGGCTAGCAACTTTCATATACTAACCCAGATGAGTTAAGGAGGCTCTCTTCAATGAGACATCACACACAAAAAATAAGCCCTTCCTAGAATTCTGCCAATGGAACAGGGATACCCTTTCATTTTGCCTTCCTTTTGCCCTCTCCCCTGGCCACCCAGACCCCATCCAGACTGCTTGACTGCTCACATTGCTGGGATAAGATGTTATTGTTGTTGTTCAGCTGTTTCAGTCATGCCCAACTCTTCATCGCCAATTTTGGGGTTTTCTTGGCAAAGGTACTGGAGTGGTTTGCCATTTCCTTCTCCAGCTCATTTTACAGATGAAGAAATCAAGGCAAACAGGGTGAAGTGACTTGCCCAGTGTTATATAGCTAGTTTGTGTCTGGTGTCAGATTTGAACTCATGAAGATGAGTCTTCTTGACTTTAGACCTGGTACTCTAGTCACTGCACACCTTGCTGCCCACTCAGGTGAGAGGGGAATTGCCAACTCTGTTTTTTCCCATGAGGTGGAAGATTATCAGTCCTTATTGTCATGTCCTTCCATTGAATCATAAGGAACTCTAGGTCTTACCATCTGCCCTTCTACCACACTGCCCTTCTCTAACACTGGCACTGTCATCAGCCTTACTGATCCGCCCTCTGGACCTTGCCATCAGCCAGGAGATGAACTTTCTTTTATAAGCTGTCTCTCCCTCAGTTAGAGTCTGAGTTTCTTGAGAGCATGGACTATCTTAGTTTTTTTTCTATTTTTTTAGTTTTTCTATTTCTATTTTCTATATTAAACATCCTGAGTGTTTAACACAGCACATGGCACATAGCAGACACTTAGTAAATGCTCTTTCTTTTTTGTCTTCTTTTTAGTTCTTTTTCTCCTTTCCTCCCTCTCTTTCTTCCTTCCTTCCTTCCTTCCTTCCTTCCTTCCTTCCTTCCTTCCTTCCTTCCTTCTTTCCTTTTTTTCCATTAGATTGTAAGTTGCTTGAGAACAGGCACTGGGGTTTTTTGGCCTATTTTTGTATTCCTAACACTTAAAACAGTTCTGGGCACATAGTAGATTCTCAATAAGAGATTGTTGTTGATTATATTGATTAATTGATTATATATCAGGAAGTCTCCTTACTATAATAACCAGATATATCCCAGAATCTATTCCACTAACCCCATTTTCAAGACATGAATCATAGACTTAGAGCTAGAAAGTTTCTCTAGTCCAATCCCCTTATTTTACAAATGAGGAGACTGAGACTCAGAAAAATGAACGTCACAAAAGTAGAGTGGATTAGAGACAGAATTTGAACCCAGGTCCTCTGACTCTCCTGTATTACACAAGAGCAGCTGAAGGTGACCAGAAACACCTTGTAGGTCAATCCAGAGTTATACCTAACAGCACTCAAATGTTTAGTCTGTGCTTTTGAGGCACTGAGCCCATTTGTCCCTGTCCCTTCTACTAGTGACTAGATTAAAGACAAAACAAGTCTGAATCTCTGGCTTTCAGGGACAATCTGGGGGTCCTGAAAGAACTGCTCTTTCTCCCCCTCCCCAGCAATTTAACTGCAGTCTTGGGAACTGCCTCTGGGAGAAAAGATAATGATAGGTTTGGGGCATCTATTGAATGTCTCACACTCTTCCATCAGTCTATCTGAAAGCACCCATCTGAGTCACTCTCATTATCTCCATTTTTCTAAGGGAGGAAACCTCTATGAAGAGGTACCCAAAGTCACTCAGTGAGTCAGTGATGAAGCGCAGATTAACACTTCCCCCCTGGCTGCTGGTTCCCAGGCCCACGCTCCTTTCTCCTAGATCAGCTTTCCAGTGTTAGGTCAAAAGGGATCTGGAGGGTCATGCTCAAAGAGTGATCTGATTCAATTCAACAAGCATTTAGGATACATCTAGATCACAGATTTGGAACTGGAAGGAGCCTTAGAGACTATTGGTTCCAACCCCCTCATTTTACAGGTGAGAAAATGGAGTCCATAGAGTGACCTGTAACTTGCTAAGGATTATATTAGTGACCTTCACTGCAGAAATTCACCAATTAGGGAATTTCAAAGGCAGAATTCAAACTCATGTCTTCCTGACTCTAGTTTTGGTGCCGTAACCACTGTACCATTCTGATTTCCCACCTGCCAGTCTGTGCTGGGATATGACAGTCACTGGGGATACACAGACAAAAGCAATACAGACCATGACTGCCAGAAGCTTGACTTCAACTAAGGAGAAATAACATATAGGCAATTAATGAAGTCGAAACAAAATGTATTCACAGGAATTCCAAGATGGGTTGGAGAGTTCAGTAACAAGAGGAAGAATAAGTAAAAGTCCTATTGGATGGTCCTTGAGCTGGGATTGAAAGGTGGCTAAAGGCCAGGATAAGAAGAGCTGGGGATACCTGGATTGGGGAAACAGGATGACCAAGAAGTAGGATGAGGAAGGGACAGAAAAATGTGGGTGAATATGGAAAAAAGAAAGCTGGAGTGGAAGGGTAGAAGAAGGATGAGACTCTCTGGCCAGCAGGCACAGAGTGAAGCAATTTGGGAAGGGAAAATGGAGACACATCTTCCAAAGTGGAATCAGAAGATTCTGATTCCACTTTGGGAGTTGGGGAGAGCCAGGCTTTGCAAGTATCACAAAGCATACCATGTGTTATAAGACTCAAGAACTCTTTTATCCACTACCCCACTATCTGCATATATTATTTGCATACATTGATATATATTATCTGCCCCATTATATATAGATGAAAATATGCATATTTTTCTCACTAGACTCAAATTTCAAGAAATTATTCTGTAATTGGACACTACATAATTATAATAACCAAACGTGGTCCCAGTGAAGAGTTGGGGAAAAAAAAGAATCTCTCTTCCTCTTAGAGGCAGCTAGGTGGGATAGGAGAAGACCTGAGTTCAGTCTGGCCTCAGACTCTCCATAGCAGAGTGACTGTAGGCAGGTCATTTATCCCCCCCGACTCAGTTTCCTCAAGTGCAGAATGGGGATAATAATGGCTCCTACCTCTCAGGGTTATTGTGTGGATCAGATGAGCTAATATTTATAATATATTTAGCCTGGTACTTAATAAATGCCAGTTTCTCTCCTTCTTTGCAGAGTGTGGAAGATATGTTTGTTGTCAGCCAGGATCGATTAGTTGGTTTTGCTAGAAAGCTTTTTTCTTTCTTTTTAAAAATCATTTGTTAGAAAAGTTTTCTCTCTGAGTAAGAGAAAAGAGAATATTCATAAATAAAGTAGATATAAATTACTAAATAAATTATTCTGTTATTTTTAAAGGGACCATGAGGGACATATCATATACTAATGATTATATATGTGTATATATACATATATATGTATATACACACATATACACATATATCTATACATATATGGAGAGAGGGGGGAGAGAGATAGAGAAAGAGAGAGAGAGAGAGAGAGAGAGAGAGAAATTGGATCTCTATCTCATTCAGGTTGGAAGTACTACAGCCAGTTACAAGCCTAGTCCCACTACTGATCATTATGGAAACTTTGACCATCTCCATTCCCAACCTGGGGCCTTTCTCCCTTACTTAGACAGTGTTCCAGTGGCAGGCATGTGGCCTCCAATCTCAGGGGCATACCACAGTGGTGCAGTACTAACTGTGTCATTGGATTGACCTAGCCCACTGCAGCTCAAAATTCCTGACCACAAGTAACCACCAACCTTAGCTTCTTTTGTAGTAGGGATTACAAGAATTTGCCACCACACCCAGCTAAATAGCTTGTTTTTACATAATGCCTTGCCATTATAAAGAGCTTTCACATATATGACCTCATTCAGTCCTCAAAACACTCTTTTGAGTGTTTTATGTAGTGAAAATTATTGGCCCCATTTTACAGATGATAAAACTGTGCCCCAGAGAGGTTGTCATTTGTCCAAAGTCACACAGCTAGCTAGCAGATAGATGATTCTGATCATGTTTTCTCTCTAAACTACCACACTGTACTTTAAAGAATTTAAAAAATCATTGCTATTGTAAATGTCTTAAAGTAGGCAATGCAGAATCAGAGAATACTACAGTCCCACAAGATCCCAAGAATTTGGGAGATGTTGAGTGAAATGCCTGACCCAACAGGTTTTCATGCTTCTGGGGGTGGAGCTAAACTGGGGATGGGGTGAGGAGAGGTAGAGAAACAGACAGAGAAACAGAGACAGAGTCAGAGAGAAAGACAGAGAGACAAACAGAGAAAGACAGAGAGACAGACAGGGTCAGAGAGAAAGACAGAAAAAGAAACAGAGACAGAGAAACAGAGATAGAGAGACAGACAAGAGGGAGAGACAGACATAGCAGACAGAGACAGAGAGATCAGAGAGAGAGAAGGTATGGGGGGGAGGGGCATGCACTTTGTGTGTCTGCACGAGATCCGAGGGAACATATTGATTTTACTTCCTCTTCTTGGTCTCACCTCCTCCTCTTAGATTCATTCGAAGCTCAACTCATATGTCACTCAGCTTTCATTTACTAAGCACCTACTATACACCCATAACAGTGCTAAGTGCTGGGAAAACCAGAAAAAAAAGGGAGAGAAGGGAAAAGTTCCTGCTCTCACAAGCTCCCTTCTGAATCTCCTCACCATTTAGCTCTCTTCTTCTTTGTATTTATTAATTTGTTTTCAAGTTTTTATTTGTATTTTTTTTGTATTTTATTTATTTAATTTGTATTTGTTAATTTGTTTTCAAGTGCCGTCTGGTACACTATAAGCTCCTGGAGGGCAAGGGAAAGATATAAAGAATGCTTTTCATCTTTTGGCTACTCAGCATGGTGCCTTGCACACAGTAGGTGTTTAATGAGTACTTGTTAATTGAATTGATGGAATTCTTCATTCAGTTACCTTCTGTTCTTTGTTTAGCAATCCCTCTTCCAGATTCCTACATTGGCCACCCTTAGGGCTGTCCTTCTGGAGAGGCAGAACTGGTTGCATTACATTGCATGCTCTGCTCTAAGCTGTCCTAGCATAGTGCTGGGCACATGTCAAATGCTCAGATAGATTTTATGAGTGCATTGTGTGACCTTGGGGTCAGGAAGTCCTGGACCTATATTACTCACCCAGCCAAGTATATGAGCAGCAGTCCTTCTATTGTCATTGCCACTGGAAGTTAAATAAAATCACTGGCATCCAGAATATGTTAGTGACTCAGTTTTCTGCTTGATATTCTGTAGGCATGAGTATTAATATATTTTAGTTCAGTTTAGGTTAAAATTCTGTCTCTAAGAAATGTAAGAATGTCATTTTTTTGAAAGTCTCCTTCACCAGCCAAACAATTTTTTGTCTGTTTCTTCATCTTTAAAATGAGAGATTGGATGAAACAGTTTCTAAAGTCTTTTTCTAGCTCCAAAGCTATGGTTCCATTATCCCTTCCTACAACTTTGTAGAGCTGAAAAACATAACTGTGGGTACTACTTGTATGTAACTGTAATGTGAGAGAAGAGAGATCCTGTTGGGCAGGTCAAGAATATATTTGTGGGGTGGCGAGGTGGCGCAGTGAGTAGAGCGTCGGCCCTGGAGTCAGAAGGCCCTGAGTTCAGATTCGGCCTCAGACGCTTAATGCACACACAAATAAAAAAAAAACCTAGCTGTGTGGCCTTGGGCAAGTTACTTAACCCCAATTGCCCTCCAAAAACCAAAAAAAAAGAATATATTTGTTCCCATTCCTTTGGCTATTGGGGATAAGAATCATCAATGTGGTTTGCAAAAACAAAGATTAATTTAGTGAATTAGAATAATATCATTTCTGTGGGCCTCTGTTTGTATTCTCTTCTTTGGCTCACAGTCCATTTTTCTTCCAAAAGCCATTTGGCTTCAGAATGGAGAAAGGTGACAAATACTAAAAGTAGGAGGTCTGATGACCTGTAGTAATGAATTGTATGGGGAGACCATGGAGGGAAATTGAAAGAGAAAGTGATGAAGAAAGGGAAAGAAAATAGGTTTTTGAAACCAGCTGGAAGAACATGAAAGATTATTGCTTTGACTTTTTCTTACAGACTAAAAAAACAAACCCCACCCCCACCCCCAAAGGAGAGTTGCATAAGCAGGAGACAGAAGGTCACTGGGGCCTAAAATAAATGGTTAAGGGTATCTCTAGAATCTCCTGCTTCTGCAGCTTTTTTTTTTTTTTTTGCAATCAAGGCAAAGTGACTTCCCTAGAGTCACACAGCTACACAGCTAGTAAGTGTCTGAGACTGGATTTGAACTTAGGTTCTTCTGATTCTAGGGCCAGTGTTCTATCCACTGTACCATCAAGCTGCCCCCTTCTGTAGCTCTTTTAAGACAAGCATAGATTCTCCTCCAGAGATGGTTTGTATGATGATCATCAGGCACAGAGAGAGTTAGATGGATGATTTTCAAAGGCCCATTCCAATCCCAAGCTTACACAATCTGTTTTCCATGCTTCTGTATCCAAATAGTCAACCTGAAAAAACTTCCACCTCATTATCTTAATGGAAAGAGTTTAAAATGTATATCAAACATGACTGAGTCCAAGGAGTGAAAATACCAAGTTAACTGGCTCATCTTCCTCTCAGCTCAGGGAGGGACATTGAGAAGGAAGGCATTCATGTTGCTTCACAGTTATCTGAGTATGCCAAGAATGCGAACCATTTCCCATGGGTTCATTAACCAAGAAATAATCCCAAAGTCAGCCTCCCCAAACATCTGCTTTGTAAATAGATAAAATTGAGAAAGAATCCTGAAAATGTTATCTTGGGCCATCTAGCTTAACCATGCCTGCCAAAGCCTGTTTTTCATTTCAAAATCTGGTTTAAGTTGACAATAGAACAAGGTTGGAAGGATGGACACTGTGTTATTTCCCCAGGAATTCCCCTAACAAGATGAAGGATTTACACAAAATGGAGAGCGCCCTCTGCAGACCTTTTCCATAGTCCTCAACATCATATCACAGAGCAGTCCAGCAAGGATAATGACCTAAACCATATTAGCTAATCCAACTGTAGAGAGGCAGTTATAGTGTAGTGACCAGAGCAATGCTTCTGGAGACAGAGGAGAAATTGAAAGTGGGTAAGTATATGTTAAGATTTAATCCTGACTATTTTTCTCACCATTTATATGATTTTGTGCAAATCATATGCTCACTTGCCTGATCTTTAAAAATGAGGGGTAAAAGCTCCAGGAGCCAAGATGGTGGAGTAAGCATTAAATTGCTGTAACTCTGCTGTTTTCACCTCCAAAGAACCATAAAATGACACCCCCAAACAAATTTTGAAATAGCAGAACCAACAAAAGGACAGGGTGAAGCAATCATTTAACCCAAGAAACTTGAAAGATTGGCAGGAAAAGTCTGTCTCAGGTAAAAGGGGAACACAGTCTAAAACAGGGAGCATCCTAGCAAGCCAGCAGCAAACCCCACCTCAGCAAACCAGTGGGAGATCCTGAGCTCCAGCAGAGTAGAATTAGCAAATTCCAACACCAGGACTCCCCATGTGCCTCAGCAGAGCCAAGGGAATAGGCAGACTCTAGCTCCAAGAATTTCCATGTGCTTTTGTGTAGGCCTGGACAAAGAGGTAGATGCCAACCCTCATGGTGCCTATGCAAACATTCAGCTGCCAGGGTCAGACTCCACCAAGTGCTTCAGTGTAACCCTGGAGAAATGCAGAAACAGCCCACAGACTTAAGCACTTGCTAGACATCAGCACTAGGATCCTGGCTCAGCACCAGGTAAGCTGTCAGACCTTGATGGTCCCCAGCAGTGCCAACCACTCCCTACCCCACCCACTCCCTACCCCACCCACATGCAGCACTAGACATTTGGGTCCTAAGTGAGTCCCAGGACAACATCAGTGCAACACCAGGTAAACACCCAGAGAGCCTATAGACCCTGGCACAACAAGCATAAGACAGTACCCCTTCCACCCTGGGAGGAGAGCTCAAATTTAAAAGAAAGGAAAAAGGCCAAGAAAAATGAACAAAAAAATTAAAAAAAAAAAAACGAAAAACAAAAAAACCCATCAAAGAAAGAATCGGACCATAGAAGTTTATTATAGTGATGGGAAAGATCAGGACACAAACTCAGAAGGGGGCAACAATGTTGAAACACCTATGGGTAAAACCCAAAGAGAAATGGAACGTGGTCTCAAGCGTAGAAAGAACTCATGGAAGAGCTCAAAAGGGAGCTTAAAAATCATATGAGATAGAAGAAAAATTGGGAAAAGAAATGAAAGTGATACAAAAGAATTATGAAAAAAAGAGTCAACAGCTTGAAAAAGAAAACACCTGCTTAAAAAGTGAAATCGGCCAAATGGAAAAGGAGATACAAAAATCTACTGAAGAAAACTCCTTTAAAAGTGGAAATAGAAGTACAAAAGCTAACTGGGAAAAAATTCCTTAAAAGTTAGAATTAGGCAAGTGGAAGCTAATGGATCTATGAGACAGCAAGAATCAATTAAATTCAAAAGAATGAAAATGTAAAATATCTCATAGGAAAAATGGCTGACCTGGAAAATAGATCTAGAAGAGACAATGTCAGAATCAATGTATTACCTACAAATTATAATCGAAAGGAGGACCTGGACAGCATCTTTCAAGAAATTATCAAGGTGGGGCAGCTAGGTGGCGCAGTGAGTAGAGTGCCGGCCCCAGAGCCAGAAGGACCTGAGTTCGGTTCTGGCCTCAGCCACTTAACACACACAAACAAAAACCTAGCTGTGTAACCTTGGGCAAGTTACTTAACCCCAATTGCCCTCCAAAAAGCAAAAAAAAAAAAAAAAATTATCAAGGAAAGCTGTCTTGATATCCTGGAACCAGAGGGCAAAATAGTCATTGAAAGAATCCACTGATCATCTCAGGAAAGAGATCTCAAAATAAAACTCCAGGGAACATTATAACCAAACTACAGAATTATCAGGTCAAGGAAAAAATAGTGCAAGTATCCAGAAAGAAACAATTCAAATATCATGGAGCCACAATCAGGATTACACAGGATTTAGTAGCTATAACACTGAAGGTCATGTAATATGATAATCTAAAAGGTAAAGGAGGTAGGACTATAACTAAGAATTGCCTACCTGGTGAAATTAAGCATAATACTTCAAGGGAAAAATGATCATTCAATAAAACAGAAGGATTTCAAGCCTTTCATAAGGAGATGACCAGAAATGAACAAAACATTTGATCTCCAATATCAAGATGCAGGAGAAGTCTAAAAAGGAAGAAAAGGGAAAAGAAAATATAATGGATTCAATGGAGCCAAACTGTTTATATCCCTACATGGGAAGATGATATTTGTAATTCTTAAAAATTATACAACTGATACTACAGATAGAAGGAATATACATAGAGGGTATGGGTATAGGCTGAATTTGATGTAATGACATAAAAATAATTAAGGGATGAGTGCAGAAGGAAGGGAGCCGTAGAATGGGGTAAACTCTTTCACATGAAGAGGCACAAAAAATCTATTACAGTGGAGGGAAAAATGGGAGGGTGGGTGACAGGCATCACTTGAACCTTACTTTCATTAGTATTGGCTCAAAGAGGGAAAAATACACACAATCAGTTGAATGTAGAAATTTATCTCACCTGACAGGAAAAGAGGAAGGTAGGAAATTTAGTATGGGGGAGGGGAGAGGGGAGGACTGACAGAAGAGGAGGAGACAGTAGACAGAAGCAAAACACTATGGAGGAGGGAAAGGGTGAAAGGAGAGAGAAGATAAATAGAAGGAAAAAATAGGATGGAGGGAAAAACACAATAATCATAATTGTGAATGTGCATAGGATGAACTCTCCCATAAAATGAAAGTGGATAGCAGAGTGGATAAAAAACCAGAAACCTACAATATGTTGTTTACAAGAAACATATTTGAAGCAGAAAGATACACACAGAGTTAAGGTAAGGCCTGGAGCAGAATCTATTATTCTTTAGCTGAAGTAAAAAAAATTAAAAGCAGGGGGTAGCAATCCTGATCTCAGACAAAGTAAGAGAAAAAATAGACCTAGTTAAAAGAGATAAGGAAGGAAACTACATCTTGCTGAAAGGTACCACAGACAATGAAGTAATATCAATACTAAACATATATGTACCAAGTGGTGTAGCATCCAAATTCTTAAATGATAAGTAAATTGAATTACAGATTCATGACCAAACAAGAGATTGAGAGCATTATAAAATAAATATAAAATAGATTATTTTGATTGTATTAAATTAAAAAGCTTTTGCACAAACAAAATCAATGCAACAAAGATTAGAAGGAAAGGAGAAAGCTTGGAAACAATCTTTATAGCAAGTGTCTCTGATAAAAGGCCTCATTTTTCAAATATATTGAGACCTGAGTAAAATTTATAAGAATACAAGCCATTCCCCAATTGATAAATGGTCAATGGATATGAACAGGCAGTTTTCAGACAAAGAAATCAAAGCTATCTATAGGTATATGAAGAAGTGCTCTAAATAATTTTTGATTAGAGAAATGCAAATTAAAACAACTCTGAGGTACCACTTCATACTTGTCAGATTGGCTAATATGACAAAAAGGGGAAATGATAAATGTTAGAGAAAATATGGGAAAATTGGGAAACTAAGGTATTGTTGGTAGAGTTGTGAACCAATCCAATCATTCTAGACAGCAATTTGGAACTATAACCAAAGGGCTATAAAACTGTACATACCTTTTGACCCAGCAATACCACTTCTAGGTCTCTATCCCAAAGAGATCATAAAAATGGGAAAAGGACCCACGTGTACAAAAATACTTATAGCAGCTCTTTTTGTGGTGGCCAAGAATTGGAAATTGAGGGAATGTCCGTTAAATGGGGAATGGCTGAACAAATTATGGTATATGAATGTAATGGAATATTATTGTGTTATAAGCAATGATTAGCAGGTGGACTTCAGAAACACAAAAAAGAATAAAGTAAGTGAAAAAAGTGTGCTTCAATCCGCATTGTGTCCCTTAGTTCTTTCTGAATGTGACTACCATTTTCCTTTGTTAAGTCCTTTGTATTTGTCTTAGATCACTGTATTGCTGAGAAAAACTGAGTTATTTATAGTTGATCATCATACCATGTTGCTGATACTGTGTACGTTTCAGAAAAACCTGGAAAGACTTACATGAACTGATACTGAGTGAAGTGAGCAGAACCAGGAGAACAGCGTATACAGTAATAGCCACATTGTGTAACAACTGATTTTGATAGACTTCGTTTTTCTCAGTAATGCAAGGATCTAAACAATCCCAAAAGACTCATGATGAAAAATACTATCCACATCTAGAGAAAGAACTATGGAGTCTTAATGCAGATGGAAGCATACTGTTTGCTCTCTTTGTCTTTGGTTGTTTTGTTTCTTCTTTCTCGTGGTGCCTGCCATTGGTTCTAATTCTTCTTTACATCATGACTAACGTGAAAATATTTTTAATATGAAAGTATATGTAAAGCCTATAGCAGATTGCACATCTTGGGAAGGGAGGAGGAGAGGGGAGGAGAGAAAATTTAATACTCAAGATCCTATGGAAGTGAATGTTAAAAACTAGAGATAAATTATAAAAAAAAAAATTGGGGACATTAATGCACTATTGGTGGAGTTGTGAACTGATCCAACCATTCTGGAGAGCAATTTGTAACTATGCCCAAAGGGTATAACCAAATAGTGCATACCTTTTGATCCAGGAATACCACTACTAGGTCTGTATCCCAAAAAGATCATAAAAAAGAAAGGGGAGGAAAGGGAGAGGGACCTACATATGCAAAAATATTTATAGCAGTCCCTTTCATGGTGACAAAATATTGGAAATCAAAGGGATGCCCATCAATTGGGAATGGTTGAACAAGTTGTGGTATATGAATGTAATGGAATACTATTGTTCAATAAGGAGTGATGAACAGGCAGATTTCAGAAAAACCTGGAAAGACTTGTACGAACTGATAGAAAGTGAAATGAGCAGAAACAGGAAAACGTACACAGTATCAGCAACATGGTATGATGATCAACTATAAATAACTCAGTTTTTCTCAGCAATACAGTGATCTAAGACAAATACAAAGGACTTAACAAAGGAAAATGGTAGTCACCTTCAGAAAGAACTAAGGGACACAATGAGGATTGAAGCATAGTTTTTTCACTTACTTTATTCTTTTTTGTGTTTTTTTTTTCTATTTTGATCTGTTTCTTCTTTTGCAACTATAACTATAATGGAAATATGTTTTACATGATAGCACATGTATGACCTATATCAAGTTGGCTCCCATTTTAAGAAGAAGAGAGGGGAAGGAGGGAGAAAAAATTGGAACTCTAAACCTTGTAAAAATGAATGATAAAAATTGTCTTAGCATGTAAGTGGGGAAAAAATAAAATACTATTTAAAAAAAGAAATAAAAAATAAGAGAATGCTTTTTATAAGAAGATGAACTCTAATGCAAAAATGAATTCAGATAAAAGTTGCTAGATTCACTTCTATTGTAACAAAAGTTTTAAGGATTAAGTCCCATATGAATATATTGAATAATCAA
This sequence comes from Gymnobelideus leadbeateri, assembly GCA_011680675.1. Lineage (NCBI taxonomy): Eukaryota > Metazoa > Chordata > Mammalia > Diprotodontia > Petauridae > Gymnobelideus > Gymnobelideus leadbeateri. The sequence continues at coordinate 109,749 of WOXC01005602.1, read as the reverse complement.
TTTTTTTTAAAGTGAGGGGCACAGTGGATAGAGTGCCAAGCCTGGAGTCTGGAAGACTCATCAAATCCAACCTCAGACAGTTACTAGCTCTGTGATCTTGGGCAAGTCATTTAATCCTGTTTGCCTCAGTTTCTTCATCCATAAAATGAGCTGGAGAAGGAAATAGTAAACCACTCCAGTATTTTTACCAAGAAAAATCCAAAGATTTGGGCATGACTGAACAACAACAACAACAAAGAGGGAGTTAAACCAGCTGATCTCTAAGACCCTTTCTACTTCTGAAACCTGCGATCATAGGAAGCAAAAATAAATAAATTTCAAGGGTATCATCAGTATGACATGGATGCTTCTACTGACAGATACTACAGCCCCTCCAAGTGGTAGTAGATGGTCTTCATGAGTCTCTGTAGTTAAAAAAAATGAGGCCCTGGAGGCCAGCTTTCTGGTGAGGAACATCTCTGCACTTAGCTAAGCTGGTCCTCAACAATAGACACACCAGGCCAGTACTTGAAGTCTTTCCAGAATGATAGGGCCTGCCAAAACTTGTACTCTTCTGGCATCACCTATGAGAACCTATTCATGCATGATACTATCAAATAATAACAAGCCTGACGCTGGAATGATGATTTACTGTGTGCTAATAGCCCATAGCAGAGAATGTGTAAGTCGATGTAGTCTTTAGCCAATATCCAAGAAGGCAGCGGAGATCAGAATTTGGGATGGGGAGTGAGGGTGGGAAGACAGAGGCATATTTTATATTATGAAATAAGAGCCTGAAGCTTGAGTAAGTGACTTATGGGAATGGTCCTGCAGTCTTTGGTAGGGTGTGGCAGGGGCCTGTCATTGGTGATATTCAATACTTTGAAAGAACCATGATTTCAATGCCAGTCCAGTTATTTTAGAGTAGGATCCTTGGGGCTAAATCATCTCTAGTTCTGACCAATCAAAGTTTAAGAATGAGGGAGAGGAGGAGAAAAAGGGCATAACTTTCATAATTGGCCTCACCAGCTTTAAGGTGATTTCATAATGACTCTATGCCATGAGGAATGCATGATTAGGCTCCAAATGACCTATATAGCATCTCTCAAACATCAAGGGAGGAACGGCTGACTCATGCCTTAGGGGAACCAGAGGCTGGGAAAATACCTTTCCTCTCTTTGGATGCAAAGCAAGTAGATTTTTAATGAAGGAGAGCAAGAGAGTCTCTGCAGGATCCTGAAGAGCAAAATATTAGACCTTCTTTCTGTGCACAGAATCTCAAGTAAGGGCATCTCAGCTATAATGCCCATACCCCAGGAAGGTGTACAGTCTCGGGAGCTAGTATCTGAGGCTCCCTTGACCTAGGGGGCCCTTGGCTACTCAATTGTCTCAATGAATAGGATGCTGGATCCTTGTCACTTTTTTTCATGCTATTCCATGTTTCCTAACTGAGTGGTCAGATAAGTCAGATAATTGCACTTTGGATGCAATTCATAATTGCATGAACAGATGATGGAATCTTCAAATGATTCAAAAGAGACCAAGTGGTCATCTAATCTGGCATATTACAGATGAAGAAACTAAGACCAAGAGAGGTCAAATGACATGCCCAAGATCACCTGTCTAGAAATTTTCAGAACTAAGATTAGAACCTAAGTTTTCTGATTTCCTTCAGGGTGCTTTCCACAACATCACTGAGATACAACTAAAATTCTTCATTTCTTTGACTCCACAAAAGCCAAGACCTCACAAATTCCTCTCATTGAAGGTCATTTTAATTGGATCATAATGGGACATAGTGACAACCATGCTGGCCTTGGGGTCAGAAGAGCTCAGTTCAAATCCTGTTTCTAACACTTAATAGCTGTGTGTGACCTTAGGGAAGTCATTTCGTCTGTATGAGACACCATTTACTCATCCTTATAATTAGGATAATAATACTTGCACTACCTACCTCGCAGGGCTATTGTGAGGAAAGCACTCTATAAATCTGAAAATGCTATATAAATGAGTGATTACATAACAGATAAGCTATGGTGAATCAGAACAACCATATCTTTTGACTGTGTTTGACTAAGCACTGATAAATACAGTTACAGTCTTTTCCAAACATGTAGCCCAGACTCTAAAGTTAGACAAAAATGTATCCCATTATTAACCCTGTCTATACTGTACATAAGAATGGCTTAACCTGCAACTTTTACTTCTTACTATAGAAATTAAATTTTCGGATCTCCAAATCTTTCTGGGATGCCAAAGTAAATTACTGTAATTTTTTACCCCATTATCATTGTGGAAAAGCATTCTGGCTTTTCTTGGATTGGATTCCATCTTGGTAGTTTCACATACAATTTCTATGACCCCCTACCTTGTTTTTTTATAGGAACATCACAGTTTGGTTTGTGTTTTACCTAGGATTTCCTCTAAGAACACCAGAATTTGGTTCATGATTGAGTCACCAAAATAAAAGGGAAAGGGCTTTTACTTCCCATGCAAGCACCCAGGCTAACAAAACAGTCCATACAGGACAGGTTTAATTAACCCATAACAACAAAAATACAAAAAACTATACAGAGCCCATAAATAGTCGAATAAACCCTCCTCTGAGGTTGATCTACTGCCTCATAGGGACCTGGATGGACTTTCTGTCTTGTATAATATTAATAATAGCTGACATTTATAGAGTCCTTAGTATGTGTCAGGCACTGTGCTAAGTGCTTTGTAATTGTTATCTCATTTGATCCTCACAATGGCCATGGGAAGGAGGTGCTGTCATTGTCCTCATTTTACAGATGAGGAAACTGAGGCAGAGGTTAAGTGACTTGCTGAGAATCACATAGCTAGTAAATGTTTGAGGCCAGATTTGAACTCAGCTCTTCGTGGCTTCCAAACCCAGCTATCTATCTACTGTACCACCAAGTTGCCCATTTATGTCATAGAAATATTATCCATGATATTACAGCACTATCATAGGTCTACCACTACCAAGGGAAAAGAGGTCAAAGTTGCTAGATTGTCAAATAACCCATCCCTCTTATTGAGATCCTTTCCCCCCAGATAACTGATTGCTCTAGACCAGTGGATCTCAAAGTGTGGGGTCCCCAAGATCTTTCAAAGGGTCTTGGATGTAAAAACTATTGTTACAAAATAATAATAATAATAATATAAGGTTTTAATTTCTGATGTGGGAAATATTAATAGATATAACTTATATAAACCAAACCTCTCTGGAGGGTTTTCAACAATTTTTTAAGGTCCTGAGTCCAAAAAGTTTTAGAACTCTTGCCCTTGACCCATGGCACAGAAAGAATGGAGGGCCTTCTTTTTGACCATCCATGGCCATGTTGAACTGTTACATCTGTTATGTAACATTAAAAAAATTCCCGTTGATATCCTCAAGAAAACAATAAGTAACTCCCTGTCTGACTGAAGGAGGTTATAGGGAGGGGCAGAATAGAGGTGACCTCTGGTGGGATGGGGAGGGCTATGTCCTTACAGTCTAAGAATTCTACTGTTACATGAAGTCCTTGGAGACAGAATTCTGAAGGACACAGCCCAAAAGAACAGATGCTATCAACTTTGCAATAAACCCCTGCTGCTAACAGATGAAGTAATAGAGGGCAAAAGGTGTGGTATTAGGTGAAAGGACACTGGCTTTGGGATTGGAAGGGCAAATCCAGGCCCTGCTACTTACTAACTATGTGATTGTAAAGCATTAACCTCCCTGGGCTTTATTTTCTTTATCTGTGAGATGAAAGAGTTCAATTAGATGATCCCTAAGATTCTCTCTGTTCCTCTGTTGATTCTCTGTGTCATGGAGACATTTGAGGGGAAATGGTGAGGGAGGTAAGAGATATGCTGGCAGTTATTACTGAGGTCATTCTGCATTGTAATAGATGTTAGGAAGGGATTCAAAAGTATGGGATCTGGTAACTAACTGCCATTCTAATTGTTTAGAACCTGGGGGAGTGTAGCAGCAAGCACCCCAATATCCCCAGGGTGACTGCCAACACAGGTTCTTAGATCTGCTTTTGTAAAGGAAAGCAACTCAAAATGGGTCAATAAGCTTACTTTAATCAAACAAACATATATCATTTAGTTCAGGGGGGAATGGTCAGCACCCCGAACTTCAGAGTTACAGAACTTACAGATCAAACAGACAGGCTTCCAAACTGTCCTACATTATATCAATACCAAATCACAGTTACCAGAGAGGGAAGCATCAACATCTGGGTTTTCAAAGCCGGGGGGCTCTCAACAACGGCTTCCCAGAGTCTCATCTGGTCAAATCACACAACACTTCTCAAAGTGAGCCCCAAAGCAAAGCCCCTCATCAGAGTTTATATAGCCTTCTCCTGGCTCAAAGAATGTAACCACCCTTTTGATCCACTGCCCAATCACACAGCATCAAGGTGTGGTCATTCCTGAAAACCAAGCCTCCCACCACAGGCTCCATGTGACCACATTCAGCCTATTAGGAGGCAGAGCATATTTTCAAATCAAGGAAGGTTTTCAGAGTCTCTTAAAGCCAATCAAAGTCTCTTAAGCCAATCAAAGGGCCTAGGGGCAGGGAAGATCTTTAAATCTGCATTTCCATTACAGGGAGGAGACACAATTTATACTAATGAAACAGTAAAGGGGCTTCTAGTGGTTGCTGAACATGACTTTTGATTGCTTCTAATTCTAGAACCTTATGATTCTAGGAACAATATAACAAAGTATAGAGTGAATAGTTAGGAAAATACATGGTATGGTCCAGAAGGGCTTAACAGAGACAAAGAAAATGAGCTGGTTTTTTTTCCAATGGCTTTTTTTAGGCTTGGAATAGGTGGATCTTGGTCACCTAGAAGGGGTATGAGAAACTCTATATTGAGCAGAAAGAAAAAAAATACTTGAGATGTTTTCCTCTGAGGGACAGGTAGAAAGAAGGATTGAAGTAGGAGATGGTGAGATTTCTGATCATTCTGACATTATGCAAATGGATTTCAAACTACATGAAAAATTACAAGTAAATCAGCAATGTTAAGTTTGAGTTCCCACTGGCTCCCTTCTCTAATGGAATGGTAATTGTGTGTTCTTTGTTGCCCATCTTACAACACCATGGCAAAAGTTCAGCTTTCCAAGAAAGGAGCAGAAAAGACAGGAGTCTAGGAGATCTTTCTCTCTCTGTCTCTCTCTCTCTCTGTCTCTCTGTCTCTCTGTCTCTCTGTCTCTCTCTCTCTCTCACACACACACACACACACACACACACACACACACACACACACAAACAAATTTTGCATCCTATGGAAGATACTCAGTGTTGAGGCCTAGTTTTCCTGCTGGGGTCCTTATTCTGGTATTCTGAGAAGGGTCTTGTTCATTGGGTTCCAAAAGCCAATCCTGAGAAAGGAGCACTGAGAATAGCAAAGAGAAATAGAAATTGTGGGATTTCCTGGGCAAGGGCAGGCAGGGATGCCTTATATCTAGAAAATGGATAACCCTACTCTAGAACTTAAATCAGTGCTAGAGAGATCATTTTTATGGGAGGCCACCCTGAAATTTTCAGGCAGCAAGAATTTGGAATCGGGAGACCTAAGTTGGTCTCTTGTTACCATTACCTGTGTGATCTTGGGAAGGATCCATCACCTTTTTTGAGCCTTGATTTCTTCATTTGTAAAATAAGACAGCTAGACTAGTTGATCTCCAAGGTCTTGTTCAACTATAGATCACATATGTTTCCTTGAAAAAAGAATTACTGATGCTACTTTAAAGTTTCACTGTCACTTCACTATGATTATTTTCCCCTACCCTGACCCCCTAACTTAAAGTTAAACAAAATAAATCAATATATTGTCATGTCTAACAACATACATCTCATTCTGCACCTATAGTTTTCCAAGTAAAGGGAGTCACCAGGAATCATTAACCTGTGGCCTGAAGACCACATGTGGCCCTCTAGGTCCTCAAGTGTGACCCTTTGAATCCAGACTTCACAGAACAAATCCCCAGTCTGAAGACATAATTGTTCACTGAATTGATTAAACTTCTGATATCTTTCATTGTTGATTTCCTTTATGTTATTGGGGTTATGATGTAAATCGTTCTGGATCTGCTTACTTTGCTTTACATCAATTCATTAAAATCTTCCCAAGTTTCTCTGAATTCCACAGTCACCCTGTTTTATTATACAATTACATTTCATTAAAGTCATAAAACAAAACTTTTTCAGCTATTCAATTGGTGAACTTTCAATTTGTTTTCAATTTTTTTTACCACTTCTTATAAAAAAATACTGCTATAAAAATTATATATATTGAACTTCTCCCTTATATTTGACTTCCTTGTGTAGAAGGATAGTAGAGATATTACTGGGTCAGGTAGTACATAAAGTTTAGCGATTTTGTATAATTTCACTTTATTTTCCAGAATGGTTGGACCAATTTATACCTCTATTAACAGTTCAATGAAGTGGTGCAGTGGGTGAAGCACAGTGGATGGGATCAGCAATCAGGAAGACTCGTCTTCCTGAGTTCAAGTTCAGCCTCAGACACTTACTAGCTATGTGACCCTGGGCAAGTCACTTACCTCAGTTTTCTCATCTGTAAAATGAGCTAAAAGAAGGAAATGACAAACCATTCCAGTATCTTTGTCAAGAAAACCTCAAATAGGGTCACAAAGAGTCAGGCATGACTGAAAAATAACTAACCAATAAAAAGTATGCCTATTTTCTTACAGTCCCTCCAGGATTTGATATTTTTATCGTTTGTCATCTTTGTTAACCTGATAGGCTAAATTTACTTTTCAGTTCCCTTGTTCTTCGTGATTTGGAACATGCTTTCATATGGTTACTGAGAGATTGCATTTCTTCTTTTGAAAATTGCCTCTTCATAAATATTTTTTACTTATTTATTGGGAAATGGTTCTTATTCATATTTATTAATAATATCATAGATTTAGAGCTAGAAGTTGCCTCATAGGTTATCTAGTCTGGCCCTCTAATTTTATAAACAGATACCTAGGAAACTTAGTGGTTTGTTCAAAGTTGCTAAATGTCTGACTTGGTATTTTAACGAAGGTTTTCTGATGCCAAATCCCACACTTATTCTATTGTACCATCCTGCCTCCTGTTCAATTCTACATATATCTTGCATATCAGTCCTGTAAAAGAGATAATTGCTGAAATGGACTTTCCCTCCAGTTTATCAACTGGTGATAAATCAACAGTTTACCATGCTTTCCTTACTCCATTGATTTTGTTCATGCAAAGACTTTTAAGTTAAATTGTCTATTTTACATTTATTATCAACTCCATCCCTTATTTGGTTAAGAATTCTTCTCCAGAAATAGTTGCACAGGTAACATCTTTTATTCTTCTTTCATTTTTTTTTAAGCAATTGGGGTTAAGCTAGTCATTATTTATGTGTGGGTGCTCATTTTCTGAGGCTGGATTCGATCTCTGGTCATCCCAACTCCGAGTCCAGCGCTCTTACTCACTGCGCCACCTAGCTGCCCCTTTCATTTTTTTTAATGATATGAATTTTTATTTTTAGGTTGTGTCTCCATTTGGAACTTATTGTGATTTATTATGTAAGATGCTGGTCTAAACCTAGTTTCTGCTATGGTGCTTTCCAGTTTTCCCAATTTTCAGAGAGAGAGTCCTTATGTCAGTAGCCAGTGTTCTTGATATTGTCTATCACTAGGTTTGATAAAATTCTTTATATATTTGAGATATAAGACCTTTATCTGCAAAACTGTCTATAAACACTGATAAATAGAAGTATGTGTAGAATTTTACACACACACACACACACACACACACACACACACACACACACCTATTCTAATGGTAGCCATCATGGGGGGAGAAAAAAAGAAAAAAGAAATTTACATGATAACTTTATTATATATTTAAAAGGAATAGTAAGTTTTACATAATAGATTTGTAGTTTCATGTGCAATCATCTTTTTAAAAAAATTATTTTACTATTTTATAGAAATGCTTTAGTCCATAAATTAAAAATAAAATAAATTTTAAAAAAATTCAGTCTAAACTATTATATTGTATTGCTTTTGGTTCTTACTTACCTAGGCTGTTCCATTAACTAATGTTTCTATTTTTATATTCCTAGTGCTTTACAGTCACAATCTCTGGGCCCAGTATCTAGAAAACTCTAATCTACTCCTTTGGAAATGGTTGTTCATCTGCTTGCCCTCTGCAAGAAAGAATTTATACCAAGTGAATGGAAAAGTCTTTGAGCCTTCTTGAAGAACCAATGTCACCTCCACAGGGGAGGAAAATATTTAATATATACTATGGGAAAAAAGAGAAATAAGATGGAGATAATGACAAGCAGGTAAAACTCAGGCAGACTGCTTAGCATTCTTTTCTGATTTACAAAGATATTCTCATTCTTTTGTGAACCCTCCAAGCAGTAGGGCAAGGAAGGAAAGGCCAGGAACATGCTCTTGCCAGAACTGGCTTTGTATACTCCCAGTGCAGGATTTCTTCTTTGTCCCCTGACATTAAAGATGCTCCCCTACTGTCAAGGAACATGGGGATCATTATTCACATGCTTTAGCTCAGACTCTAGCTGTCTGGATGACTGGACAAGGGCTGACTCCTTTGGCCTGACATTCAAGGTCACAGGGGTGGTGGGAAAAGCAAGAAAAGGGAGAAATGAGTTGACTCAGAAACCACATGGAATTTCTGGCCTTTTCTGAATTCTGGGAATAGGAGAAAAAAATAGCTGCACTTATTCCAAGTATGTCAGGACAATAAGGGACTATTTACTATTTACATGCAAAAATTTCAGGCAGCCGGCATAGCATCAGAGAGGGGTGAGAAGTTTCTCAAACTTGCCCTAACACAAAAAAATGCTCTGGCTTATCCAACAAACTCTGAAGAGGGGAAAGGCAAGGGAAAACAAGTGGCTTTTGTTCTACCTGAGCTTTAGAAATGGTAAAATCCATTCAGTTCCTTACTTTACCCTTCCCTTCCTTCTTTCCACACCTGGTCCCAGCTCGTATTTAGTAGTCCATTGTCTGTAGTCATGTGAGCACTTGCAGAATTCTTCAGCTCCCTTGGAGTAAAGAGAAATGCAAGCTTCCACTCCCTCCCCGTTGGGTTTCTGACCGTGCTATGACTTGGCTTACCAAGTATTTTGGAGGTGGGGAATGCTAGTCATTCTGGATCAATGTGGCTCTTGGAAAAACTGTCCTGATTTTTTTTTTAAGTCAGCCCAGAACACATCATTATCTGGATCTTGTCACATTAGACGAGAAGAGAGCCAAGAGAGAATCCCAGATGTATTTCCTTATTTTCTACAGAATTCAGAGTTTCTTTAGGAATTCACCAAAGTTTTGTAGAAACGCAGTGGGTCACAGAGTATGCTTGATTTCTGACTCACCCTAATTCTTAAAGGATAATAACTGGTTCTACTTCATATCTATTAAAGACAAGACTAGACTTAAGTCACAGCATGAAAGATGTAGGTCAAACTTAAGGGAGATTTTCTTGGGAGTTGTTAACCCCTTACATCTCCATCTTCACTCTTTCCTTTCACTGCCAAACTTAAAGAAAAAAAATATGACCTCAACTTTGTTACTACCCACTTACCTTTTTACAATTTATGTCTTTTTTATAATCAGTTTGTGATATACACCCTTCCCCTTCATTGAACCCTCTTTTGAAACAAACAAATTCAACCAAATTGACCAGCAAAGCAGCCACATCTAAGAGCATAGGCATTGTTTCATACCCATAAACCCACAGTCCTTGACCAATTAATTCTCTATTTGCAGATAGGTGCACAGTGGATAGAGTATCTGGCCTGTAGTCAGAAGGACTCATCTTCCTGAGTTCAAACCTGGCCTCACTCACTAGCTGTGTGACCCTGGGCAAGTCACTTAACCCTATTTGCCTCAGTTTCTTCATCTGTAAAATGATCTGGAGAAAGAAATGACAAACCACTCCAGTGTCTTTGCCAAGAAAACTCCAAAGGCTGTCATAAAGAGTCAGACATGACTGAAACAACTGAACAATAACAAAATTATATAATAATATTTCCTTTTAGTCCTACTCCATAGTTAGTTCACCCATTCTCTAGTCAATAGGCACATTGTTTCCAGAGGGTTTTTTGTTTGCTTGTTTGTTTATTAGTTTTTGTTTTGCTTTTTTTTTCCAGGCAACTACAAAGAATATTTCTGTGCATATTTGTATTTATAGGATCTTTTTTTCCCCTTCTTGTTACTGATCTCCTTGAGACATAATGCCTGGTAGTAGGATCAATAAGTCAAAGTCTCTGAACAGATTTAATGACTTTCCTCCATAATCACAAATTGTTTCCTGGAATGGTTGGACCAATTCACAATTTCATCAATGCTATATTAGTGTACCTAACTTCAAACCACTCTAAAGCTGTTTCCTTCTTTTATCATTTTTGCCAAACTCATTTACCACTCCACTACTTACAATGTCATTTGCTTCCATCAGTCTTGTTGTTTTAAAACTTTTATTTTAATTGATGGAATAAAACAAATATTTCTAAAACATAGTATAATAAAAAAAGATGATTGCACATGAAACAGCAAATCTATTATGTATAATTTTCTATTCCTTTAAAATATATAATTATCATATAAATGTCTTTTTTTACCTTTTTTTCTCTTCCAAACTACAGATGGCTGTCATTAGATATAAATATTTATCTATGCACATGTGTACGTGTGTAAAATCTTTCTATACATCCTCTTATTTATCATTTCTTTCTCTGGAAGCAGATAGTGTCCTCCTTCCTATCTCCTTTGTAGTTAATTTCCAGGGATGTATATACTGATAATGAGGTTGACATATGCATTGCCAGAGTTAGTTCAGTGTTTGGGAGGCTCCAAAGGAAAGTGTGGGAGAGAAGAGGTATTAGACTGACTACCAAACTGAAGGTCTCATTGTTGTATGCCTAGACAGTATACCACTGCCATGCCAGGAAACAAAAGTGATTCCATTTGAATTGTCTTAGGAAGATTCTGAAGATCATCTGGCAGGATAAGATACCAGACAATGAGGTCTTTTTTTCCACTAAACTGCCAAACATTCAAACTCTACTACAGAGAGCACAACTCTGATTGGCTGGACATATTGTTCAAATGCCGAATGTACACTTGTCAAAAAGACTATTTTATGGAGAACTCACACAGGGCAAGGGTTCAAATGGTGGTCAGAAAAAAGTAATATAAGAAGACACTCAAGGTCTCTGTTAAGAACTTTGGAATTGATTGTGTGACATGGGAGACACTTGCACAGGACCACCCAGCATGGTGTGTCCTTATCAGAGAAGGTGTTGTACTCTATGAGCAAAGCAGAATTGAAACAGCTCAAAGTGCAGGATGTGCAGATTTAGAGAATCCACCCTAATTGTTCACACAGCCTATTTGTGCCTGACCTGTGGTAGAACATTCTGAGCTCTATTGGTCTGATCAACCACAGTTGGACACACTGAAACTTGACTCTAGCATAGTGATGTCATTTTGGTCCTCTTCAAGAACAAAGGACAACAACCAACCAACCAATGTTAAAAGACCTACAAGAAGATGTCCAGCACATTAGGTGACAGCTCTTTGAGTTATCTAAGGAAAAGTTGACCTTTCTGCTCAAGGTCATTCCCTCTAATTGTGATTTTCATTTCATCTCCCCCATCTTTTCTGAGAATTTTTCTCCCTCAACCATACTCTCCCTTTCTCCCTAAGTTTCCCAGTTCCCTCTCCCTTTCCTTTCCTTCTCTCCTTCAGTTCTCTCTCTCTCTCTCTCTGTCTGTCTGTCTGTCTGTCTCTCTCTCTCTCTCTCTCTCTCTCTCTGTCTCTCTCTCTCTCTGTCTCTCTCTCTCTCTCTCTCTCTCTGTCTCTCTCTCTCTCTCTGTCTCTCTCTCTCTCTCTGTCTCTCTCTCTCTCTGTCTCTCTCTCTCTCTCTCTCTCTTTCACACACACACACACACACACACACACACACACACACACCTGGGTTTGGTTTTGTTTTTCTATTTTTGACCCTCTTCTCTTCTTCCTTTCTACTTTCAGTTGCTGAATGGAACAGAGTCAAATTTAATCACTGGCATCGTTGACTAAGGAAAGTTATAGAATATCCTTCTCTGGAAAATTTTATGAGCACAGTATTGGCTATGTTTATCTGATGGCAAACATTTGGATTAAACTGGTAAATTTGGTCATTTATCCAGATATTGAGAAGCAGCATGACATAGTAGAATAAACAATAGTCTTAAAATTAAAAGTTCTGTATAACCATAAGCAATCCATTCAAACTCCCTGAGTTTAACTCTCCTCACTGGTAAAATTATGATAATGATATTTATTTTACCTCTCATTTTCAGTTTCAGTCTCGCTGACTACTTCTAATTTTTCTGTCTTTCCTCCTCTTCTTCTTTTCCTCCTCGTCCTTCTTTTCCTTCTCCTCCTTTTCTTCCTCTTCCTCCTTCTTTTTCTCCCTCCATCTCATCTTCAATCTCACTGACTCTCTTCCTGCTGAGTGCAAACCTACTCAGGTCATCTCCATCATAAAACAAAAATCAAACAGCTTCCTTTGAATTTGTCATCCACCCAAACCATTGTGCTAGAGCTCTTCTCCCTTTCACAATCAAACTTCTAGAAGGAGTTGTTTATACTTAATGTTTTGTTTCCTTATCTCCCACTCATTTCTAAACTCTGCCTTCTAATTCCTGACTCCATTGCTCTCCTGAAACATCTCTCCCCAAAGTTACCAGTGATCTCTTAACTTCTATATCCAATGGCCATTTCTCAGACCTCATCCTGCTTCAACTCTCTGCCACTGTTGTCATTCAGTGGCCACTTACCCTGAATATTCTTTTCTCTTTTGGCTTTAGGGATGCTGCTCTAGATTAATTTTATTCCTACTTGTCTGACTACTCCTGCTCAATCTCTTTTTGCTGGATCCTAATTCCTCTCCCACTCACTACATGTGGGTGTACCCCAAGGTGCTGCCCTGGGCCCTCTTCTCTTTCTATACTTCCTTAGTGATCTAATCAGCTTCCAATGGATTAATTATAATTATGAAGATAACTCCTAAAGCCCTAATCTTTCTCCCGGTCTCAACTGGACACTTAACACCTCTGTAACCTTGAGCAAGTCGTTCAACCTCCTTGGTCCACAGTTTCCTCAATTCTAAAAAAGAGAGGGTTGGCCCAGATGGCTTCTGAGGTCCTTTCCAGCGCTAGATTTATGACATTGGGACATCCTTCCATTCACCCAGGTTCCCAACCTCAGAGTCATTCTTGACTCATCCCTTTCTTCCATCTTCCCTCTTCCCTCCCCTGCCCCTTTCCCCCCCAACCAGTTTTGAGGTTTTACAGATTCTACCTCTAAAATTCAGTAGATTTATTTTGGATATCATGAAGTTGTAGGTCTAGAGCTAGAATGGACCTCAGAAACCATGGAATCCAATCCCACCATTATATCAATGAGAAAACTGAGGCCCAAGGAAATCCAATAATTTGCTCAAGGTCATTCAAGTAGTAAACATCATAGGTAGATTTTGAATACAGGTCCTCTAATTCGAGAGTCAATCCTTTTTCAACTGTATCATGCTGCCTTTTCTGTCCAATCATTCAGCCACCCCACCCATATCAGGCCTTTAGAGTATTTTGACTGGATTATGGAAATAGCAAGTGGCATAGGAGGGATTTGAACTCAGGTTCTATGACCTCAATGTCAATGCTCTTTCCACTGTGCCATGATACTTTGCTTTATATTTCTGCTTTAAAATTGTGTTTTACTGGACTGGTGGCCCATGCTTATAATTCTTGCCACTGGAGGAAACTGAGGGTGGTGGATCAATTGAGTTTGGGAGCTCTGAGCTATGTAGGGCTAAAGACAACTGGATGCCTACACTATATCTGTTGCCAATATGGTGATCAACTAAGAGGAGAGGTCCCCCAGGTTGCCTAAGGTGGGGGTAAGGTAGGGGTGGCAAACTAGTCCAGGTCAGAAAAAAAAATGGAACAGGTTAAAGCTTCTGTGCCAATCAGTATTGGGATTCTGGTCCATGAGTGGCTTCTAGCCTGTACAAGCTGGAGAGACCCAATTTCAAAAAAAAGTAAATTAAAATTGTATTCTGTCCTGTTTAAATGTGTATAAACAAATAAATAAATCCCCTTATAAAAGGATTTGTTTTGTCAAGTTTGGTCAAAGGGCTGCACTAAGTCCACATGTGGCCTCAAAGCAGCAGGTTCTCCACCCCTTGTCCAGACCATAAAAAGTTTCTGGGGAGCTTCAGCACCAATATTTAATGACAAGTTTGAAGTGACCTTGATGATCATTTACTAACAAAATCACAGAATCTTATCAGCGGTCAACCAGCCAATTCCTACCAGACCAGAAATGCCTTGACAAGCTGCTGACCAGTGATTATCCATTCTGTACATTAAGATCTCCATTGGGAAGGTGGGGCTGGGAAGCAACTTTTAAGTTACTCTAATTGTTAGGAAATTTTCCCTTTAATCAAGTTTGAATCTACACCTTTACCACTTCCACCTATGATTCCTAGTTTTGTCCTCTGGCTAGGACCTATGAGAACAAGTCTTATCCCTTTCATACATAATAGCCCTTCAAATACTTGAAGACGCTATCATGCCCCCACCCCACCACAAGACATCTCTTCTCCTGGCTAAACATCCCTAATTTCTTTAGCCAAATTCTCTAGTGTTGGACGTGTACCAGCTTGTCTCTGCTAGTGTTCTTCCCTAAATCAATACTACAGATGGAATTTTACTAGGAAAGAGTATGGTGAAACTATGGCCTCTCTCCTTGTGGACATTATGTCTCTCAATGCAGTCTAGAGTAGCACTGTGGTTTTTGGGGGGGATGGAGGGAGCTTCCATGACTTTATGACTCATAATGTGTTTACCTGGCCACTAGCCTTACTTTCCTGATCTTATACTCATGAAGTTGATTCTTTTGAATTCCCACAAAAACTTTTACATTTGTCCCTATTTAATTTTGTTTTATTTATTTTGACCTATCATTCTAGCCTGTCAAAAAAAATTTTTTTTCAGATCCTTACTCTATTATTAAACCCCTTTCTTTTGTAGATAAACAAGTTAAAGTCCAGAGATAAGAGAAATGAGTCTTAGAAAAGTTGAGTGACCTAAGACCATTCAGGCAGTAAGCAGCTGAGGCAAGATTTTATTGTAGCTGATATCTAGAAATCTGATGGAAGGAGAGAACCCACTGATTGAGATAAGGTCTCTACAAGGTTTTCACACAGACCAAAGAATGATTCTAGTTTCTGATTTCTCTCTGTTTCTCTCTGTGTGTGTCTCTCTCTGCCTTTCTCTCTGAATCTATGTCTCTGTCTGTGTGTCTATCTCTCTTTTTCTTATTGACCTGTAAGGTTAGATGATGGGAACAGCAAAGAGCATGTTAGAGTGAATTTGCCCTTTGCCTTGAGATGTTGCAAGGATGTAGTTGAAAGTTTATCTTACTAAACAAAGATCATATCACTTTCGAGCTAGAAGGGATCTTTGAGGCCAAGTCTAACCACCCCGTTGTACAGATTAGGAAATGGAAGCACAGAAACATTAAATAACCTGCCCAAGGTTACACAGTTAGTAAGTGTCCAAGGCAGGGTTTGAAGTCAGGTCTTCTTCCATCTCCAAATTCCAGCGCTTTACCATACTCTTCAGTTCCTTAGCAGCAACTATACAGAAACTCCCTGCAAGGACTTCTGATGCAAAGCTTCTCTGAAACCAAAAATGTACAAGACCTGTGGACTAGCCATAGGAGAGGTTATATTGCCCAAGTTGGGAAGTGCAAATTAGGAGATGCAAGCTATCTTCTGCCCCAGAAGCCTACTCAAGTCTGAAGAAAAACAGGGTAGGACAGATAACACGCAAGAATAGTAAAAGCTTAGTAAGAATGGTAACTACTTCTGCCTAGATATTTACATTTCTTTAAATATTATTTTAAAATGTACACAGTCATATTAAATATGGAAAATAGGGGAAGACAATGAGTATATTTTAAGCACCTACTATGTATGTGCCAGGAACTTTACAGATATTATCTTATTCAATCCTCACAATAACTCTGGAAGGAAGGTGCTATTGTTATCCCAATTTGACAGTCAAGGAAACTGAGGCAGATAGTGTTTAAGCATCTTGCCCAGGGTCACACAGGTAGTGAGTGTCTGAGACTGGAGTTGAACTCAGTCTTCCTGACTCAAGGCCCAGTGCTCTGTCTGATACTCTACCTAAGCTCTCCTATCTTGGACAGGGAATTCTCATAGGTCAAACTATATGCCAATGGAAATTACTTTTCCTTGTAATGTATATCATCCTGATAGTGAGTAACCTCCTCCTTGAATTTTTCACTCCAGCCTCTGCCTCAGTCTACCCTGTGCTGGGTCCCACTTTCTTTCCAACTTTTCATCCCCATATATTTTGTCTTCCCATATGAGAATGTAAGCTTTATAAGATCAGGAGGTGGAATTTGCAATTTTATCCCTAGCATTTAGCACAGTGTTTGATACACAGTCAGTACTAAATAAGTCCCTTTTTTCCATTCATTCATCACTCATTCACATAGGGAAACCTTGAAGGTTTTTGAAAAGTGGAGTAGCATGGTCAGACCTGTAACCCAGGAATGCTATTTTGGCAATTAGGGAATGGGTGGATAAATAGGAGAAGAATGAGCTTGGAGTTAAGAGGACCAATTATAAGTTAAAAAGAGAGGTGAGGACGTCTTGAGTGAGGGTGGTTGTACTGTTCATGGAGAGAGAGGGACAGATGTTGTGGACATAGAATCCTTGGTAACCTCTTAGCATCATGAGAAGGGAAAAGAAGAGTGGAAGATTGCCTCTGAGGTTGTAACTCTGCATTTCTAGAAAAATGGTGTAGGGAAATTTGCTGGAGGCTCCAGTTTAAGGGGGAAAATGATACTTTCTCTAACTGTCACATCATACTGTTGACTCATCTTTGTGCTTGCAGTCCACTAAAACTCCCAGGTCTTTTTCCTATGAACTATTTTCTAGATCTGTACCCCTATTCTGTACTCAATGCTGCTGATTGTTTTGCACTCAACTATAGGACTTTAATTTGATCCCTATAAATTCCTTTCTTATCAGATTCAACTTATTGTTCTAGACCACTGAGCTCTTTTTTGGATTCAAAATTTGTCCTGCAATACATTAAGTATTCCTCTCAGCTTTGTGTCATCTGCAAAATTAATAATTGTACCATTAATTCTTTTATCCAAATTACTGATAAAAATGATTAATAGAAGACAAGGACAGATCCCTGAGGCATTCCACTTGGGTCCATTGATCTCTTATAGTTGGTTCATTGAGATTGGAATCCTCCTAAATGAACTGTGATCTTTGCAACTTCTCCATAAGAATGCCATGAGAAGTGAATAGAGCACCAGCCCTGGAGTCAGGAGGACCTGAGTTCAAATCTGGCCTCAGACACCTCATACAAAAAACTAGTCATGTGACCTTGGGCAAGTCACTTAACCCCAACTGCCCCTCCAAAAAGCAAAAAAAAAAAAAATGCTATGAGAATCTTGGCAGAACATTTTGCTGGAATCAAGGCCTACAACACTGCCATCTTTCCTAGGACTTGTATTTTGGAGGATAAATACCCTTAGTTTCTTCAACCATTACATGTCATTTCTTAATGCATTCTAAACATTACTAACTTTTGTACACATCACTCTCTTAGCTCACATTAAGCATTAAAACCTAGGTCTTTTTCACATAAATGCCTTTCAGATATAGCTCCCCTTCATGTATAATCAAATTTATTTTTTTAAGTTCAAGCACGGGATCTTATAATTATCCTTGTTGAATCACATCTTGTTGGTTTGATTATCATGAGGCAGCCTATTTAGATCATTTAGAATTGTGTAGGATCATCCATTTAGAACTAGAAGGAGCCTGAGAAGCCATTGAGTCCAACCTTCTTATTTTATAGATGAGGAGACTGAAAACCAGAGAAAAAGGAAAAATGTACATATTAAGCACGTGCTATATGCCATGCACTTTAAGAATGTCTCTTTTGGGGCGGCTAGGTGGCGCAGTGAGTAGAGCGTAGGCCCTGGACTCAGAAGGACCTGAGTTCAGATCCGGCCTCAGACACTTAACACACACAAACAAAAACCTAGCTGTGTGACCTTGGGCAAGTTACTTAACCCCAATTGCCCTCCAAAAAGAAAAAAAATAATATCTCTTTTAATCTTCACTACTACCCTGGGAGGTTGGTGCTATTATTATCCCCATTTGACAGTTAAGGCAGACAGAAATTAAGTGACTTTCCTAGAGTCACATATCTAGTAAGTGTCTAAGGTCAAATTTGAACTCAGGTCTTCCTCACTCTAGGTCCAAAATTCTCTCCATTGTTCCACTAGCTGTCTCTGGGCAGATAAGTTAGGGTCGTATTTGTCCAGGGTCACAGAGGTGGTACCTAGCAGAGATGGGATTTGAATTTGTGACTCCAAATAGTCTTCACTCTGATCTTGATTCTGTCTTCTGTAGTGTGAGACAACCGTTCTAGTTTTGTTTTGTCTAAAGATGTGATAAGCTTTCTTTCTATACTTTCAAATCATAAAAAGAAAGTTTGAATAGGACAGTATGTATGAATTACTTGAATAGTCATTCATGTAACCAGAGGTGTGCTAGTAAATATTTAACAACTGACTCTCCAAAAAAAATTACTGATGACACACTTATAAATTTAATCAGCTCTATTAACATTTTCTCCATCACTTTCTTAAGTCTAGACAATCAGCAGAACAATAAATTAAACCCTAATTAGTAGCCTTTGCTCATTTCTGTAGGGTAAATGCTCTCAGTGAAAATTTAACATTTGACTTTTCAGAGCAAGTACCAGGTATCTCCAGTATACTGTTTTATATAAAGCACTTTATATAAGTCACTGTATAACTCATGGCTGCTATTCCTGTTCATAGGATTTAGAGGGATATCTAGTCCAGTCCTCTAATTTTTCAGCTAAGGAAACAGATCCAGAGAAACAAAGGATTTGCCTGAAGTCACACCTGTAGTATTAGCAAAGTTATGCTATCTATGTGAATAACTACTACAGGAAATAATTAAAGGTGCTCACAGTCCCAGGAATAATTGACATTGTCTGAGAAGGAAGAGAGACAAGACAACCTCTTGTAACAAGTTTGTGGCAATATCTGAGGGTCAGATGTTTCCCCTTCTCCCTCTCTCATTCCTTCAGCACAGATGGTTGCTGATAAGGTTGGTATGAGTGATCTAAATCAACAAAGCAGAGAAACCTTCAGCGGATTCTCCAAGTTTCTTCTAGGCAGTTTCTGAGAAGGACTGGTAAAACTTAGAGGAATTGAATACCTGGGAAGATTTAGGGCAATTGGATTCCTGGGATGCATCAGACTCCAAAGGGACTTCTCTGTGTTGGCCAGGAGTTATGACAAAAATGCCAGGGGCATGCTCAGTCAGAAAGCTCCTTGCTGCCACCCAAGGAATGAATGAGTATGGAGGGGGGAAGGAGGGGAGAAGAGGTTTCTCTTCAAATTGTGGCCTGGACTATAGCTTTGACCTTTTTCAGTCCTGCTTTTCTACTGACTCACATAACTCATTCTGCTGTCCTGGAATGTACAGAGTTATTTGCTATGGTATGAGGTAACTTGGTATAAACCCTAGGCAGATGGGTGAATTCAAGACATAGGGATTAGTTGCACAATCCAGTTTGGTCCAGATTCACATAATCTGACTCCTTGGTTCTTCATTTAACTCTTTACCCAGCTCAGCCCGGATTTTCTGATCAGAATTGGCAATGTTTGCATTGCAGGTAAGGAGTAAAAAATGGAAATTGAATGGAAGGAAAAAATCATCTTAAGGCAAATTCATCTGAGAGGGAGCCAGAAACCCCAGGACTATAAGGGGTGCAGGAGGTTAGGAAGAAAGCACAACCACCTGATAGTTTCTGCTTATTCTTTATAGATAGATGCTGAAAAATCAGTTGTTTCTGCAAAGACTGTCAGTTCCTTCTAAACTCCAGAACCCCAGGAAAAAAGTCCCAGACACCCTCTCTCACTGACCCTCACTGCCCTGCTCACATCCAGTCTGTTGCCAATCTTGTTATTTTTATCTTCACAATATCTTTCGTATGGATTCCCTTCTCTCTTCTGACACTACCAATAACTCTGGTGCAGACCCCATCACCTCACACCTGGATGATTGCAAGAACCTGCTGGTGGGTCTCCCTGCCTCTGGTCTCTTCCCACTCCAATCCATCCTCCATTAGCTTTTAATATGCCTAAATTAATATGCCTAAATCAAAAGACAGACCATGTCATACATAGCCCTGTGTCTCTCCTCTCCCCACAATGCAATAAACTCTACATCCTATTACCGCTGTGATCAAATATAGTCTTGTTTGGCATTTAAAACTCTTCATAACCTGGTTCTTTCCTAACTTTCCAGTCTTCTTATACTTTATTCCTCCCTCCCCCAAAGTAGGGGGCCAGTGACTCTGACCTCCTTGCTCTTTTTAGCACAAGACACTCTCATCTCATGACTCTGCATTTTCAGTGACAATCCTCCATGCCTGGAATTCTCTCCCTCCTCATCCCCACCTCCTGGCTTCCCTGGCTTCCTTCAAATTTCAGATAAAATTCCATCTTTGACTGTAAGGCTTTCCTAATCCCCCTTCATGCCACTGCCTTCTCTCGGTGATGGTCTCTATTTTACCCGTATGGATCTTGTCACATATTGTTGTCTCCCCCATTAGATTGTGAGCTCCTTGAAAGCAGAAGCTGGTTTTGTTTTGTTTTGTTTTGTTTTACTTTCCTTTGTATCTCTGAAAGTTAGCACAGTGGCTGGCACATAGTAAGGACTTAATCAATGCTTTCTTTCCTCTGCCATAGCTACTGCTTTCCCTCTGATCCTTGAGGAAACCTGTCCCTCTCATGAGGCAATGGACACAACCCGGAGATGGGGACAAACACTATTGTCCTCAGAGTCCTGACACCAGGAATTAATTCCTTTCTCTTTCCTGGATCTGACATGTAGAACCTCAAATTCCAGCCTCTTTCCCAGGCACCAAGCCTAGTTTGGGTTCCTTAAAACTGCTGCCCTAGTTCCTTCTTTCACCATCCAACTTTAAACTGTCTTACACGTTCATGCCTCCTATCCGTAGATCATTGACTCTAAATGATCCTCCCACCATTGTTCTGACTGTTCTCAGTAAAATTCCTGGCCCATCCCTACATTAACATTCTCAAAATCTGCATTTGCATCATACCTTTCTGCGTCATATGTCTTCAATCTCTCTTAAAAAGGATTACAATTATGATACATATATGTTTGGGATGAGGGGCAGACTATCAGTGTCCTCCCTCACCCTAGGCAGACAGGAACCAGACTTGGAGATGTCATGCCAAGTTACGTTGTTCATTCAAAAGCATTTAAGTGCCTTCTATGTTTCAGGGACTGTTCTAGGAGTTAAGGAAAAAATAAAATAAAATAAAATAAAGAAAAATAGGGCCTGCTCTCAAAGAACTTATATACTGTGGGTGGGGTTGGAGAACATATCATAGAAGCACAGAAAAAGTATGGCTTTGCATATAAAATGAAATGAAAATCAAGATTTGACTTATCTATAGGTGCTCCCAGCAAAGGAGATTTAATTTGATTCAATTTATTTATCAAATTATTCAATTTGATTAATTGATTAAGGACCTTCTATGTGCCACACAGAGTTCTGGGTTTCATATACTAAGACAAAAATGAAAACCATTCCTGATTTCAAGTAGCTTATATTATGCTGGATGAAAATAACATACACAGACACATATAATGAGAAAGACTGAACCTAGAAGGAACTAGGAGTATATGTAAAGAGCTGCAGTGTATAAAACCCTGGACTTGGACTCTGGAAGACCTGGATTCAAATGTGGCCACAGACAGTTACTAGCCCAATGACAGTGGGGAAAAAAATCACTTAATCTCGATCTCATTTTCTTTATCTGTAAACTGGGGATAATAATAACATCTACCTCCCAGAGCTATTGTAAGAATCCAATGAGATAATGTTTGTAAAACCCTTTTTTAACTTTAAAGAGCTATCTAAATTCCAGGTATTATTATTACTACTATTTACTTGGCATGGGAAACTCCATACAGCTAGGTGGCTCAGTAGATAGAGTACTGGTTCTGGAATCAGGAGAACCTGAGTTCAAATTCTGCCTTAGACACTAGCTGTGTGACCCTGGGAGTTTGTCCTTAACCCCATTTGCCTCAGTTTCCTCATCTGTAAAATGAGCTGAAGAAGGACATAGCAAAACACTCCATATCTCTGCCAAGAAAACCCCCAAATGGGGTCACAAAGAGTTGGACACAACTGAACAACAACAAAATGGAAGTCCATCTACCAATAGAGTTGGGCTCACTCACTGTAACTTACAGTCTTAGAGATCTGTCCAGAGCACTAAAGAGTGACTATAACAGGGAGCTTTTCTTGGGGAAAGTTGGAGGGAAGGAAATTGAGGATTTCCTGCTCTGAGTCCTTAGAGATTGCAAGGACTTTAGGAGTGTAAGATGAAAAGACCAGACCTCTATGTGTTGAAGGAAGGAGGCAGATATCCTTCTTGTGTACAGGACTTGAAGTCAGAGCTTCCCAGTCTGAGGATGCTAGAGGCTTGGCAAGGAAAATGTGGTATAACTATATTATAGTCAGTGTTTATTAATTTTTTATTAAATTTATTTATTTATTCTTTATTTTAGCAATAATATAATTATATTAATAATCATCAATATGATTAATTAATAATATTTATACTAATATAAATATTATTTATTATTAAATTATTCCATAGACTCCAAGTCCAGGGAATATGTGGTATAACTATATTATACTATGAAATATTCTAAGTCATAGTGTTAGTGAAAAAATGTATATACTAAATAAAGATTTCTTTATGAACAATTCATCCCTTCATTTTATTATTTACATGCATATATGTGGTCAATTCTAAAATTTATTTCCTCATATTAAAAATAGAATATGAGAAAGTTTATTGAAAGCCAAGGGGTATGGGAACTTCAAAAGGTTTGGAACCCTTGCTTTAAGTTTTAACTTGGAGCCATCTGATTGACCTCCTTCCTCCATGCAGAGATGACAGCTCTGCTCTTAATCAATCATCAACACTGACTGGCTTTACCTGCACCTCCCTAGCCACAATCATAGACTTAGTAACACAAGGGTCCTCATGGGTCACCAAGTACTACCCTTTCATTTGAAAAATGAGGAAAAGGAGACCCAGAGCAATTATGTCACTTCACTAAGGACTTGAACCTACCTCCCCTAACTCTAGACTTAGGGCTCTTTGACCTGCAGCCAATTATTTCCTTTCCTCCACTCATTTAACCTCCACATCCACACTCCCCAGTCATTTTCTCTTCCTCCTTTCCTAACAACCTTTAGGAACTATATATTCCCTTGGGACAAGTTGTCCAATAGCTTTGTCTTTCCCACATACTTGTACATATTCCTTTCTTACTTGGTGAACAAGGAAATAGTACCCCCAAACCCACCCCCATCCCTATTTGCTCCCAAATTCCTTCTGTAGTCTAGTTTTTCCTACAAAGATACAAGGAGACACTTTGCTTCTTCCTTATGCTTTCTTATACTCCTTTAGCCATTAGCACTGACCAATGAAATTACAATGCAAGCAAATATTAAGGTTTGCCCAAGTCCATTACTTAGACATTATGTTACCCAGAGTGAATACATTTCCCATATTAAGAATTTTCTCCACTGTTGAGAAGTTTTGGGGGTTTTTTGGTTCCCCATTTTTTGTCCCATCATCTCTTTGGGACTCAGTATTCTCCTCTGTAGAAAGACAGTATGATATAGTTGTTAGAGAACTGACCTCAGAGCCCAGAAGACTTGCAATCAAATTTGGCCTCTGACCCATGCTCTAGGTAACTGTCCAAGGCTGTGATTCACAGAGAATGGTGATTCACACTGGTAGAAGGAGTTCCTCATCTGGGAGTTCCCTATATCTATAGACTCATGGATCTAGCTCCTTCTCTAGTTCATGTCTGTACAATGAAGGAGCTGGATTAGTCTTCCAGCTCTGGGATTATTCTAAGAAATGGAGATGATAAGAGTGGAAGCAGCAGTTTGCCACCCTTCTTGGAGGGTAGAGGCAAACCCTGGGGCCCCAGGTTGGGAGGAGTCCAAATTGGTGTGACTGTCAAAGGAGGAAAAGGATTCTTTGATTGATAACTTGGAAAATCATCATTAAGTGTTGACACAGAAGATATATCCTTTGGGGATAATTATGCCCCCCTCTCATCCTGATAAGATCACCTTTATTTATTATTTAACCAAAGAACTATCCTTTTACAGGCTCTTTTGGCAGACTTCATTGGACCCCTCCCTGTGGGGTATTCATTCACTTACCCATTTCTCCCTGGCCAACCCCACCCAGACTTGTGTCATCCCCCTTTGCCTTTGGCCTGCCAGTCAAAACCCTGGGAGGTTTCCTGTGGGGGAATGTTGGGATTTGTGTCATCTGTCTGTTTTGGAAAAGTTAGTGATTCACCTGTTCCCAAAGCAGGGAACTAGGTCCCTGGAATGACTGCTTTGCATCAGGGAGGAAGTGTGTTAGACTACAGTCTGTGATTCGTCCTTCTTCTAGGGAAAGGGAGAAATTAAAGTGAATGGTTGATGTAGAATGGAAGGGTTAGTGCAGCTTCTATTGTCCTGCTAAGGGCTCCTTCCAGAAGCAAAGGCAAGTGGGTACTTGAAGCTGGGTCCTGCAGAGGGTGTGGCAGGTGTGAACTTTGACGCAGGTTGGGTCCCCTAGGGGCTTAGGTGACACCTGCTTAAGTGGTATTAAGTAGTGGCTGGGGCTGGGCTGGTGGAGGGTGGGGTGCTAAGGAATATAATCCTGCTTTAGGGTCATGGAGATTTGGGATACAGACCAAATTTGAGTTCCTGGGGGAGTGAGGGTGGGAACTGAATTTTGGTGCAGAAATTTCATCTTGAAAAAAGATATCACTGGCTGAGCCAAGGTGTATCAGAGACAGTAGGTCCCAACCACTCCACTTAAATAGAAAAATCCCACACATCCCTAAAAAATAGTTGAGAATGAAAGGTCTAGTAGCTAGCTAATTTATGCAGCTACAAATATGAAGGAGGAGACCTGTGGGCAGGGTTGGGTATGCAGAACTGCTAGACTCATAGTGGTGGGACTGGATTAACTAGAAGCTACATCTCAGAAATGTTACAGGTCCAGAGAAGAAGGCAGCTACTTTCCAGTTTGTGTATGGAAAAAAAAAAAGCTAATTGTCCTTTTAAAAGGGGAGCTCCATTCTGGGGTAGGGCAGCTTCCAAAGGTAGAGGTCTGACACATATGGGATAAGGGCCAATGTGCCAATGTCTAAGGCTTGTAGAATGTACGTGATTATTTTCCTTCTGCAGACATTCTTGAACTTCCCCCTCCCACAGGGACTGACTGGCAGTGGAAAACGTCAAAGTCATTTGAGCTAGTGCCAACCATGGGTGGTGCTGGCATTGGACAGGTTTGCCAGGCTCTGGATCTGACCAATTTCCCTTGGGTTCTTCTTCAGGTTGGTATTATTGGGAGCTTGACAGCTGGAATGTCCAGGTTGACTGCACAGGAAATACCACTGACCATCATCTTGGGGTTGGGCTACTTGGAACCAGAAGTGATTTCAAATTCAGTAGGCAAGGCCAGGGAGGGGATAAGGGTTCTGCAGAAGGATCCATTCCTGATTGCATTTCTCAAATTTCTTGTATGAATTCAGGAAAGACCAGGGATGAGGTGGGGCAGAGGCAGGAATGGTAATCATGTAGGTATGGACTAGCCTGCCATTACTTAACCAGTATGTCCTGATATCTCTAAGACCTCTACAATCCTCTAGATTCCTAACACCTGGCTACATGGACAAAGGGAGCCTTAGACCCTCAATAAGTATTCAAGGTAATAATGCATGCATGGGATACAGGATAAACTTTATTCCACCTCACTGAATGTAGAAAGCAGAACTCATAATACAATAGCCTATGAAAAGGAGCAACTCTCCTCCCTGTTTGGTAAATTACACTTTTCCCCTGCTCTTCTCACTGACCCGCAGTCTTTGGCCCTTTTATAGTCTCCCTGACATGTAGCACTGCCCCATGGTTTGGACCCTCCATCTCCACTTCTCTTCTTGGATTTTCCCTCTTTCCATTGAACCCACACTATTCAAGTAATTCACTGTAACATCAGAGGGCAAAATCTAGATGTTTTGTTCCCCCGACATGATAACTGAGTTGCTGGCTGCTTCTCCAGCTACAAGGGTCATATTTGTGATACATTTCTCAAAAGGGTGGTGCTGTCCAGGTACTCTCCCTTTTCTGTCTAGATAACTGAATTTGGGGATCTTCTCTCCGAGATGCTGGCACTGTCCAGGTATGTCTTGGGAGTATATGCCAAGCTTTGGGATCTCTAGGTCAAAAGGTATGGACATATTAATCACTCTCTTTGCAAAATTCAACATTGTTTCCCAGAATGGATGGACCAATTCACAGTTCTACTCAAAACATTAGTGTGATCTTGGAAAAACCCCTTCTAGTATTGACTATTCTCATCTTTTGTCATGTTGCAAATTTGATTTCTCTTATTTCTGATTTGGAATATTCTTTCATATAGTTTTTGTTGTCGTTCAGTTGTTTCAGTCATGTCCGACTCTTTGTGACCCCATTTGGGATTTTCTGGGCAAAGATACTGAAGTGGCTTGCCAGTTCCTTCTGCTAATTTTACAGATGAGGAAACTGAGGCAAATAGGGTTAAATGACTTGCCTAGGGTCACACAGCTAGTAAATATCTGAGGTCAAATTTGAATTCACTTAGTTGAGTCTTCCTGACTCCAGTCTGGGTACTCTATTCACTGCACCACCTAGCTACCCTATATATAGTTAGCAGCTCACAATTCTTAAGAACTGTTGATATCCCTTGATGTTTTATTTATTGGAAAATGGTTTTTGGCTTCATATCTTTCTTTTAGTTGTCTATATGTCTTGGATATCAGATTTGTATCAAAGATACTTGATTAAATGACATTTTTCAGAGTCAACCACTTCCCCTTTTGTCCAAGCTGCCTTAAATTTATTCATGCAAAAGTTTTTCAATTCACCTAATCAAAATGATCTGCTTTATCTTCTAAAATCACTTGTTTCTCTTGTTTAATTAAGAATCTATGCCCTAGCCATAACTATAAAACACATATGATCTGCTTTATTTCTGTTTCTCTCTCTTTCTGTCTTTCATGGCATGACCTTTAATATTTAGGTCACAGATCCATTTCAAATTTACTGTGGCATATTAGTCTAAACCTCATTTCTGTGAGACTGCTTTCCAGGTTTCCCAGAAATTCTTGTCAAATAGGGAATCCATTCTTAAGTAATATACAGGTTTGGAGTTTATTGAACACCAGCCTATTGAGTTTAATTCTTTCTAATGTTTCCTTGGCTAGTCTTTGATTGACTTCACAGTGACAAAGACTGCAGTGACAAAGAGTTCTGAATAGACTTCCAGGCATTTAAATTGTTCTTTAATTCTTTAAGGATCATTTTGTAATTCTATCTAGAGATTGGTAAATTGACTTCCATACATTTTATGCATTGTGTAATTATTTTGAATGGAATTTCCCTTTCTATCATTGCCTCATGAATTTAATTATTGCTAAATAGAAATGCTGTTGATTTTCATGGATTAATATTGTAGTCTACAACTTTGCTAAAGCTATTGCTAATCAGTTACTTGCTGATTTCTTAGGACTTTATAAGTAAGCATCATTTCATCAGTAAATATGAATTTTTTTCTTTTCTCTTAGCCTATCTCAACATTTTAGCAATTTCTTTCTCTTATCTTACTGAATTTGCTAGCATTTGTAAAACTATGTCAAAAAATAGCAATGAAATGGAGTGCTGTTGTTTTATTCCTGATTTTATTTGGAAAGTTTCGAGTATTTTCCCATTGCACCTAATAGTAGATTGTAGTTGTGTGTGTGTGTGTGTGTGTGTGTGTGTGTGTGTGTGTGTGTGTGTGTGTAAAAGAGTGCTATATTTCATCAAAGATTTTTTTCTTAATCTCCATAAAAGTGCTAATGTTAACATCTCCATTGTAGCATTCTTGAAGGCCATGCCAATGGAATGGAATCTCTGGCAAATTCTACCATGTTGAGAAGGCTTAGCATAGGACCCCAGGAAGAGATCAAGTCTGTTTTCCAAGCTAAGCTAATCACAGAGGGGTATATCAATCATAGGCTGGTCATCTTGTGATCAAAGTTTTTTGACCCTTGAGATCATGAAACTAATAGTTTAAATGGCTCCCAGTCCTTTGTAGCCCCATTCTGTTTCTGCAATGATGATGGCAAAAAGGATAGAAAGGGAGCAAAGAACATTAAGAATCACACAATATTTAGACTGTCAGAAAACTGTAATTTGCCTTTTAGTCCTCTAAATATGAAATCCTTGTCCTATGATCAATGAATGGACATATTCCTGGAGGTACTGAACCATGTTAATTTCCACAGTCTTGAAACTAGAAAGCAGTTAAATGGAAGGCTGAGTCACAAGTACCCCTTGGAAAGGGAAAAAAAGGAATGGGCAGAGGGAGTTTTATCATATGCCCAAATGTCATGAGACATTTTATCATGATATATCATAGTACAAATAAGTATTTTTAAAACAATGCCACCATGCAAATAATTGAAACTTATACACCAATATTATAGTTTGCTGAGCACAAAATGAGAGAGACCTTATATGAAGAATTTGATGAAACATTTTACAAACCAAATCAATAGACTCTGATACCTAGAGTCTTCAATATAAAAGTGGGAAAAAGAGAATGGGAAGAAATATATGGGAAAATAAGATTCAAGGGAAAACAATGAGAGACCTGAGACATATAAATTATAAAGAACCCTCTATATCATGGGCACATTCTTTAAAATAATAATAATAATTTAGAGGTGTTAGACGTAGAAAGCCCTAAATAACATCACAGAAGCTGAAATTGGCTCCATTTTAACAGATAGGAAAAGACTCACTATGGAAATAGAATTTATCTTTGAGTCAGATATTTGTGCAAAAACAGACTATTGACTTACTGACAGCTAAGATAAGATTCTATAATGATTAAGAATAATGGATAGTAATAAGAAAAAGATACAGAGTAAAATTAAGAGATTTAATTATTATCTGAATTATTATTTAATTATTTAGATTAGCCATTGAAATTTGAATTATTTAGATAAGCCATTGAAATTTGAAAATAAGATAGGAAATATATGATAGAAATGACATTGACACTGCCTATAATAATTTCACTTAGAAGCTATGTCAGTTTAAAAGAAGTTTGGCCGTATATCCAATTACACAAAATCACTCCAAGGGCATTCCAGGATGAAACTGGAACAAAGACAACACACAAGAAAAAAATGGAAAAGATTTTCTAAAACTTTTATGACAAAATGTTTTCTACATCAAAGATAGTGGAACCACCACACTTGAATCCTAAAACCACAGTCCCTAAGGACACATAGGAATTAGAAATGATACTAAAGGAAAAAAAAAGATAGGAAAAACAACTAAATTGAACCAAATAAGTATAGAGAATATTTTTACTTTAGGTGATACAGTTGTGAAGGCAATGAGAGACTGATTTACAAGGTATCTAAAGAGGAGAAAAGAGATTAAAAAGTAGGGAGGGGGAAATCGCTGACCTTATTGATAACAATGAAAAAAAAATCACTGAGGAAAAAACTGCCAATCTAATGTCTATTATTCTATCTATACAAAATATGTATGAGGGCTATCTATACAGGTTTTTTTTTTCTTCTCTGTATCCTGTCTTTGAGGGCAATGGTTTTGATTTGTTTAGAGATCAAACATTCTTTTAATACTGATGCCTTTTGCTTCAGGTCTGCTGCATTTTCTTTCACATCAGCATTTTTATTCCAATCTTTTATTATTTTTTTTACTGCTTTGAGAAAGTGCTACTCTATGGATTCAATTTTACACAATTTACTAATCAAGGTTTTTTTTTTTTAATTTCTGCATTGGGAGTTATATATTCTGACATCTTTATTCCTAATTTATTTTCCTATGGATTCCATTTCTCTTTTGAACCATCTTTTGAACCATCTTGAACCATCTTGGAATTTCTTTTTTTTTTTTCAGGGTTTTTAAAAAGTTTATTAAATTTCATTTACCTATTCTGCTGCAAGGTTGAAGCCTCATCTGTATAAAATAGCTCCAATCAAGCAGTTTATTAAAAAAATTAAGTTGGTTTGTACTGCATCTGATCCCAGCCAGCTAACCAATATCAGTAAATTATTCCCATGGGCAGAAAACCAAAAGTATTTTGAACAATACTGGTGATGGATGGAGTTGGCCATTACAACATTATTGATTTAAGGCTTTTTACAGATAAAATTCTAGTTCTGAAGTACATAGTCTTAGAATTCATTTTTACCACATGATGTAATAAATTCAGAACTAGACAGACACTAACTTGAAATTACAAGGAAGAAGTTGTGCAAAAGGTGCAAATAGTAAAAAGCATTTTTATCCTGTCATTTCTGAGTAGTTAAGATTTTTTTCCATGCCATGGTGTTGTTTCAGAAGTGTTAAAGTTACTAACCTTCCATATACCACTAATTTCGGACAAAACTATACTGGGCTGCATTCTTATGCTAATTTATTTGGGGATCCAGTGTTCAATCCTCAATAGATTTTATGTATCTCTCATAGGCTTCTTCACTCATCAGTTCATCAAGTTCTGAAGGGTTGCTCAGAGTCATCTTGATCAGCCAACCATCTTCATAACAAGATTTGTTGACAAGTCCTGGGTCTTCTGCAAGAGCTACATTAATTTCAGTTACTTCTCCTGATAGTGGGGAATAGAGTTCACTGGCAGCTTTCACACTTTCCAAAGCTCCAAATTCATCTTGTTTGTTCAATTTTGTTCCAACTTCTGGAAGACTACAGTAAACTATATCTCCCAATGCTTCCTGTGCAAAATTGCTGATTCCCACTGTTCCAATATCATTTTCTGTTGATATCCATTCATGCTTTTCTGTGAACTTTCGAACAACCAGACGCACGGCGCTGGTGCAGAGGCCCCGGGAGGCGGCGGCCGCTAGGAAGGGAGGGGAGCCTGGGCCGGGGCGGGCCTGGAGACGCGTGGGGGCGGCTGAGAGGGAGGCCAGGGACCTGGAGGTCTCAGCTCCGACCACCGCCCACAGGGACGAGGCTGCGACCCCCATCTTGGAATTTCTTATGGCTTTTCCATGCTTTCTTTTTGTATTCCATATGATAATATGTTTCATAAAGCCTTGGTTCCTTCATCCTATGATAGTTGTTAAAAGAGCTTTATAATATTTTTTGAGTGTTTAGCATTTAGCTCTCCTAATTTTAGGATCCTCTGTTGATTTACCTGTACCCTCTTGTTTTAAAATTTTTTTTCTAATTACATATAAAAACATTTTAACATTCATTTTAAAAAATTTTGAGTTCTAAATTCTCTCCTTTCCTTTGTCCTCACCACCCTCCTTGAGAATGCAAGCAATTTGATATAGGTAATACATGTGCTATCATGCAAAACAAATTTCTATATTAGCTATGTTGCAAAAGAAAACAGACCCAAAAAGCAAGAAAAAATTTAAAAGTATGCTTTGATCTACATTCTGACTCAGTTCTTTCACTGGAGGGGGAATAGCATTTTTCATCATGGGACCATTGTATTGCTGAGAATAGCTAAGTGGTTCACAGTTGATCATCATACAATTTTGTTGTTTCTATATATAATGTTCTGGTTCTACTCTCTTCATTTTGCATTATTACCTCATATAAGTCTTTCCATGTTTCTGGAAGCATTCTGCCTGACATTTCTTAGAGCACAATCATATATTACTTGGATGTCACCTCAGTTTTTAATTCTTTGCCACCATAAAAAGAGCTGTTCCAAATATTTTTGTACATATAGATCCTTCACCTTTAGTAAAAAAAATCTTTGTAATACAGACCTAATAGTGCTATTGCTGGGTTCCAAATCACTCTTTGGAATGGTTGGATCATTTCACAACTCCACCAACAGCACATCAGTATTCCTATTTTACCACCTCCCTTTCAACATTTGTCATTTTTCTTTTCTGTCATATTTGCCAACCTGAGCGGTGTGAGGTGGCACCTCAGGAGAAATGGGGTCTTTGTCAGAGAAATTTGCTGTAAATTTTTTTCCCCCAGTTTTCTGCTTTCCTACTGATTTTGGCTGTAATGGGTTTGTTTGTGCAAAACCTTTTTAATTTAATGTAATAAAAAATATCCATTTTATTTCCCATAATGTTCTCCATCTTTTGTTTGGTCATAAATTCTTCCCTATGCATAGATCTAGCTGGTAAAATATTCCATGTTCCCTAATTTGCTTATGATATGGCTCTTCATGTTTAAATCATGTACCCATTTTGACCTTATTTTGGTATATGATGTGAGATGTTGATTTATACCTAGTTTCTGCAAAACTTCTTTCCAGTTTCCCCAACAATTTTTGTCAAATACTCTGGGTTTTTACTGGGTCACAGTCTTCTATCTCTTTTTTCTTCCTTTCTTCCTTTCTCTTTCTTTCTTTCTTTCTTTCTTTCTTTCTTTCTTTCTTTCTTTCTTTCTTTCTCTCTTTCTTTCTTTCCTTCCTTCCTTCTTTCTCTTTCTTCTTTCTTTCTTTCTTTCTTTCTTTCTTTCTTTCTTTCTTTCTTTCTTTCTTTCTTTCTTTCTTTCTTTCTTTCTTTCTTCCTTTCGTGTTCCAGACTTTTTTTTCTTTATATTCCCGTTACTAATCTTATGTCTCCTCCTCCTTTTTGGTTGGGTACCTCTTTTATTGTGTATCCCTATCGATTCTGCCCTCTACCTTCACCCCTGCGCTGAACTGCAAAATTGCCTCAGCCTCTTCCCATGTTGGGTGATTTAGTGTTCAATGGCCTGACAGACCCTTAATAGTTTCTGAAGCAATGGGACTGACTTCTATTGGAATTCTGTCCCCTTTCCATCAGATCCAGTACAACCTCTGACACTAGTTTCCTGGCTTAATTCTTCTCTTGATTCTTCCTTTCTTTCTGTGACTGGGTTGAATCATCATCTGCTGATTTTTTCCCCAGAATTTCCAGTCAGAATCTTAGGGGGTATTCCCCAGGCAGAAGTCAACAAACTCTCCACACACACACACACACACACACACACACACACACACACACACACACACACACTTTCTCCTCACTTGAGTGAAGAGAATTAGTGTTTGCTTGTGGGAGACAGAGGGGGTGGAGTGGGGAGAATGGTGGGGAATCAAGATCAAGAAAGGATCAAGCTATACCAGAAACATCCCTATAGCAGAAAGGATTCTCAATATAAGCCCCAAGTGCAAGCCTGGATCAGTTCATAAGTGCTAGGAGTTGGAGTTGGTAGGGGAAGGGATGCTGAGTAAGCATTTTAAGGATTAGTATTCTCTGGTGTTAATTTAAAAGAATTTCTTCTTGTCAGAGTTCTTTTTCTTTTGACCTGTGTATTCAGCTGTAGTTGTTCTGTCTGAAACGTTATTCTTCTTTTAGAGAGTTTTTGAGAATTAATAGGGTCTGAAGAAAGTGTCTGGTGTCCCACCTTGTTTGTTCCAGCATTTTGCTAGGGAGGAGCAAATGATGCCTTCTTTGAATATTTGATCTTACTTTTTATAGGGAAAATGCAAGTATCCAGTGAAATAATTAGAAAATTATTTGAGGGAGTATTAACAACTGGGAAGGGGTGGAGATCAAGGAAAAGCTTCATGGTACAGATGGTAGTTGAGCTATACCTTGAAGGAAGATAGTAATTTTGAATCTTTCACTAAAATATGTAAATTACTTATAAGCTAGATTTTTAGACTATCCTTCCTTTTACTTTATTTTTAGAAAACTATTTTTATTTTCTCTCCCTCCCAACTGTCCCTCAATTAAACAATTTTTAAAGTAAAAAGTAAAACCTTCATGACAAATTATGCTTAGTCCATTGAGACAAACACACTAATCATTTCCAAATACACTTGTCTTATTTTGTATTTTAAGTCCATCAACTTCCTGGCAATAGGTGAGCAGCATGTTTCTTCTTCCATCCTCTATACTCAGATTTCTAAAAGTATTAGCCACTCCCCTACCCCTTCCTCCTTTTTGGTATAGACTTCTACACAATGTTATGAGATAATTCCTCCCAGTCCTCTCCCTCTCCCCTTCTCTAAATGTTTTCCTCTTTACTTCTTTTTCCATTCTTCAAGATCATCAGAACATGACATAACTACTCTAAGGCCCTTTGTCTAATTAGACTTTATGATCCCTAATTATAATAGATGCTCAGAGCACAAGGTTTCTGAAGGGATACATAAATAATATTCCCATATTAGAATGTGAAAAATTTATTCTTGTTTAGTCCTTATGATTACTTGCTCGTGTGTGCCTTCTTTGAGTTTCTCTTGGTTTCAGCATTTGCATTTAACAGTTTCTATGAAGTGCTAGCTGTTTCACTGGGAATGTTTGGAAATCTTCCATTCATTAAAGGCTGATTCTCCCCTCCCCCCCTCCCTCATTCCCTCTAGCCATGGACTTACCCTCAGTTTTGTTGCATAAATTATTCTTGATTGTAAACCTATATCCTTTGCCTTCTGGAATATGGTATTCCAAGCTCTCTGTTCCTTGATAGTGGTTGCTGCATGATTTTGATTATGGCTCCTCAAGGGCTTGAATTCTTTTTCCCTTTGTTCTAGAAGCTCCAGATTTTGGCTATGATGTTCCTCAAAGTTTTTTGGGGTGGGTTTCTTTCAAGAGGTAACTGGGATTCTTTATATTTTCACTTTGTGTATGGTTCTAAGAGATCAGGGCAGTCTTCTTTTAAGATTTCTTGAGCTATGTCTAGGCTCTTTTTTTGGTTATGGATTCCAGGTAGCAGTCTAAGTATTCTTGAATGACCTCTCCTTGAACTGTTTCACA
Organism: Gymnobelideus leadbeateri; assembly: GCA_011680675.1. Classification (NCBI taxonomy): domain Eukaryota; kingdom Metazoa; phylum Chordata; class Mammalia; order Diprotodontia; family Petauridae; genus Gymnobelideus; species Gymnobelideus leadbeateri. The sequence goes on along the minus strand of WOXC01005602.1, from coordinate 74,696 downwards.
GGACAATTGTTTTTGTTATAAGATGCCTTAAATTTTCTTCTATTTCTTTTCTAGTCTTCTTTGGGTTTTTAGTCTTCTTCTGACTTTGGTTTTTAACATTTCTTGTTATAGCGTCCTTAGCGTCTGTTTAGACCATTCTAATTTTCAGATAAGGTTTCATCCTCCTGCACCAAGCTTTTAATTTTTTTTTTTTTTTTTTTGCCTTTTGGAGGGCAGTTGGGGTTAAGTAACTTGCCCAAGGTCACACAGCTAGGTTTTTTTGTTTGTTTGTGTTAAGTGTCTGAGGTCGGATCTGAACTCAGGATCTTCTGACTCCAGGGCCGGTGCTCTACTCACTTCACCACCTAGCCGCCCCTTTCTTTTTTTTTTTTAACATATAATCTCTCTTTTATTCTGCCCCCCCCCTTTCAATTCTTTCTTCCACAGTGCTCTGAGTCCATTAAAAAAAAGAAAGAAAAATATTTCTTTAACTCTTAAAAAAAAACAAAACAGCTTTTGCTTCATCTCTTCTAGGCGTTCTAGTTGAATTTATATTCAAGATGTGTTTTCCTTTGAGACTTTGCTTATAAGATGTTTTGGAGTTATCATCTTCTTTTGGGTTCATATCTTAAGTGTCCCTGTCATTATAATAGCCTCTTTTGGTAGGATTCTTCTTTTGATTTGCTCACTTTTTTCAGTTTATTTCCTGACTTTGCACTTTATATTAGGGCCAAGCTCTGCATAGTTCTGGAGGGAATGTCTATGGTGACCTTGTGAAATATAGGTTCCTGTTACTGTTTTCTTAAGATATTGAGTGTTGTGTCATTCCATGATCTCAAGGACAGCTCAGGCTAGAGATCTAAAAGCTTTCAGTACTTTCAAAATGGTCTGATCCCTGGAAAAATCTGATTGTTCCTTGTCTGGTGTGAGTTTTACAAGTTTCTGATCTGAGTTTGCGTCTGAGTAACACACTTGTGGTCTTGCCCTGGTTGGACTTTTAGTAGACTACTGGTGGACTCATCCACTATGAGACAGCCAGAAAACTCCGCAAGTTCAGAATGACACTATTGTAGGTTTCTCCTTGATCTGGGATTTCTGCCCCAGTTGTTCCACTGTAGGCTTCCCTTTGGGATGGAAGCTAGAACTAAGACTCCTCCTGCCCTATTCAGTTTTTTGGGTTACTGCCACATGGCTACGGCTTGCTTCTGAATTTGTTCCAAGCTCAGCACACATTTGAGGGTCCTCCAACTTCCTCAGCTTGTAATAATATTCCTAAGCACAGATCCCATCCTCAGTCAGCCCTGGATCTTTGACCTGGATTTACACAATGAGCAGCAGAGCTACCAGTTGGCACCTCTTTCTGAACCTTGCATAAATTTATACCCTTCCATTTTGGGTTTGGGACTTTTTCTTTTCCTTGTACATAATAGATTTTCTCTTTGCTGGAATGGTCCTTGTTTCAGTCCTGGTTAAACCCTATGCTATGTCCACAGACATGTCTGTCTTTCTGTGCTGATCTGGGCTGAAAAAATGACTCACTGTATGTGTGTGTGTTTTCTCCTTAGATTTCCTGATCAGGAAATCTAGTGTGTTTTCTAGATCTCTTTGGAGAAATTGTGGGGTATAATGCAGCTATATTTCTTCTGGCTACTCAGTCATCTTGGCTTTGCCCTTCCCTCTAAATATCTTCAAGCAAAGGCAGAATTTCTACTTAGTGGAGAAGTTGTAGAGGGGATTTCCAGTCAAGTATAGCTTAGACTAGATGGTCTCTGAGGTTCCTTCCAGCTCTGAGATTCTGTGATTTTCAAATTCCTCCTTAAACTTCTCCCAAACATCTACTCTCCTGATGGTTAAGAGTAAGTAAAATGCTGAAACTGTTGTTAGGTCTCAAATTTGGACTCTGGGTACCGTTTCCTAGGTATAGGAAAACTGTAATGGTCTGCTTGGCTCCCACACCCTTCTAATTCTGACAATAATTAGATGATGAATTTAACTCTCATCCACTGCATTCTCTGAGACCAATTCTATTCCTAACTAGGGTGTGATAGAAAGACCCTTTTCAATTTTAGCCCCTCCCCCCATCAGTATCAAGGTAGTCTGGCTCTTGGAGACTACAGTCTAGCATGGGACAACCAGAGTTCTGTTCCTAAGCACCAATATGGAAGTAGGATGTCCTCCCTGTGACAGTTGCAATCCCAGCTATGTAACCTCATGGTCCTCTGCCATCAACTGTTATCACCTGCAGGATTCTTTTGCCATGGACCCCATCTCCAAGGAACCACCTTCCTTTTCAATCCCAATTCTTGGGGATTGGTTGCTCCTTCTCCTGAGATGACTATAGCCAGTGTTGAACTCTGCACCATCATTGCCACTGTACCCCCTTCCCAACTAATTTTGCCTTAGTTTCAAGCATTCCTGGGCATAACTCTGGCTCCTTTCCTTTTACCTGGCCATATAGGATTTAGAGCTGGAAGGGACCCTAGAAACCATCTAATTCAATTATTTCCTTAGATAAGAAACTGACCTCTGAGGAAGGGAAGTGATTCTCTTAAGAACCTACAGGTAATCAGTAGAGGGGCTAATATTTGAATATAGATTGTCTGGCTCCTAATAAGTCTATCAATAAATAACTCAATCAACCATAAACATATTCTAAGCATCTACTATGATCCTAGTACTGTGCTAGATGATCATTCCTCACCTGGTTGTACCCCATCACTACCCTTTGCCTCCTACTCTCTCCCTCCTCCTGTCTCTCTGACTGGAGGGCAGGACCATGAACCCCAAACTTCCATTTAAGGAGAGAGCTCAGTTCAGATATCTCCTCAGTTCTCACTTTGGGCAGTATATGTGTCCTAATGCCTACCACAGTGCCTGGCACATAGTAGGCATTTAATGTTTACTGATTATTGATTACCTGACACATAATAGGTAACTTGATTCATTACTCTCTCTACTATTTCATGGGGTTTAAAAAAAAAATCAGTTGTCCAGACTGTGCTTTTTTTTTTTTTTAAAGATGCCTAACCCATGATTATTTCAGTTTGCCACAGAACCTCTCTGACAATTCATTTAGTTATTGGAACTGTGGTTCCTGAGCCATTTTGAACTTCTACTGAATTGCTTGCCCTATTCCTGACTGAATATGCATTTTTGTATTTGGGGCTCTAGGAATTCTCTACTTAGATCTTAGGATATTCCTCTCCCAATAGTCTTTTCTCTCTGGAATGATCTTTTGGTCTTATATTTTCTTTCCAAACTCACATCTTGATGCGCATATGCAAGCATACTTGGATGTCTACACACCCTACTGGTTTGTCTGGATTCCAAATCTTGGACTCCTGAAGTTTGGTTGTTCTCCCACTGCCTGAGTCCAGGTACTAACATCTATGCCTTTCCTCTTCATTTTTTTTCTGAGAAGCCATTGTTCCCCACTATTTTTTTTTTTATAAAAGATTTTAATAGATGACCTAAGCTTTACTATTTAACTTACAAAATATAGCTACTGACCACAAATAGATAACACTTAGAATTACAATAGAATAAAACACAATAAAATTAATCTGATATATACTTAATTATGAATAGTCATTATTGTGCTATGTACTATAGATTTCGCTTTCACACTTGATGGAGTCATGATTTTGTCTGTATGAATACTTCTACCCTCTCTATTTTTGTAGGTTTCATGGTCTATGTGGTAGCCAAATTATCTATCTGGTGGTCAACCTTTTGCTATAGAGTAATTTGGCATAAATAGTATTTTACATAAGTGGTTATAAATAGTACTACTCTTATACTGTAAAATGAAGTTTTTCCTTTTTCTTTCCTTTATTAAATCTTCATCTTTATTCATTTCCCTGGTATCATCAAAAAACCAGTATTTGCTGAGTGCATACTATATTGTGCTAGGTGCTGGGCATACCTTGAAATACCTGGAATGAAACAATGCCTACTCTTTAACACTTTGATCCTTATCACACACAACTATGTAATGGACATTGGCATATTCGCAAAACACCTCTAATGACCTCTCCTTACGTGGAAGACTGGGAGTTCACTTCTGGGAAAGTTATGATAATGTATAATGGAAATGATTTGGAGAAACATTGGAGCAGGTATAAACAGTCTGTAGCTGCTTTGGGTATGCTTGGTTTTGGAGCTACAACTGAGGGGGTGTCTTCACAAAGGCCTTACTTGGACTCAGCTACTGTCTTTAACTGTTCCCTCTTGGTGGGACTTTTTCACGGATGGTATCTGGTGAGGAAGAATGGGAGGGAGGTTTTGGGTCTTCCCTTCCCTGAGGGTGACATGTGGTCTTTTGAAGATGGGCCTTAGTCCTTTGCTTGCCTGTTCTTTTTTGTTATAGGCAAAAGAGATTAGTCTAGAGGCTCCAATATTGTGAGTTTTGAAAGGTCAAGAAAACAAACTTCTAAGAGTCTGGGAGCCAGAGTTCATGCCAAGTTTTGGAGTTCTAACAGTATCAGTGCCCCAAAAAACAATGAGTGACAGTCAGAAGTGATAGTCTAGACCCAGGCCAATGGTAACTGAGATTAGAGTAACCAACAGGCCTCAGACCAGTTGGTGAGTTAGTGGGATGTCTATCCCAAGCACATGAAGATTTTCTCTGGCAGAATGAGTGGATGAGGACAATTTGTCCCAGCAGTCATGAAGACCTTGGTCAAACACAATGCAGTGGATACTGCATCCTGGGCCATCACCGATTGCTTGACTTCTGTCCTGCCAGTGGACTACAGTGACTCTAGAAAAGAGAGTGAGGCTGAAAACTTTGGGCAACTCTACCTCTCTTAAATCCAATTCATGGGTAAGTCAAGTCATCACCCAACGATTCCATGGATCCTCTTCAGAAATAAAGGATGAACAACAACAGCTGTGATTAGAACTCAATCAACAGTCATACCACATCTGGACTTAAACTTGGTGGAACCAATATTATATAGAACTGAACTAAATCTGAGCCCATTCTTCTCACAGACTGAAATGATCTAGGGGAAAGCGTGATATTAAGATATAACTTACCAAATATAGCTACTTACCAAATATAGCTACTCATCACAAATGGATAACATTTAGTGTTACACTGGAATGAACCTTACAATAAAATTAACCTGATATACATTTCATTATGAAGTCGTTATTGTACTAGGTGCTATGGGTTTTGCTTTTATACTTTAATGGAGTCATGATTTTATCTTCTGGACACTTCTACCTATGCTCATAATTTCTCCATGACTTCTCTATTTTTGTGGCTTCATGGTCTACCGTCTCCCCTGAGATACTAAGAGGAAATGTTTGTACTTTTGTTCTTGCGGTATTTTTGAAGTAAATATCCCTTTGTAAAAGCTAATTCATATTAAATGGTTGAAGGGGACTGAGGCACTGGTCACTGGCACCTTAAGGAACAGAACCGGGGGATCTCGTGACATTGGAATTAGAGAACAGACGTCCCAAATCCTCTAGAATCCTTAGAGGGAGTTGTAGCCCTCTGAGAGAGTAAGGCCAGAGCTTACTTACTATGCATATAGCCAGATCTCTCTCTTCCAACAGCCAGTGTCTTCTGTACCCCTACCTTACATCCTTCCTTCCAAAGGATCCTTCCAGATCCTTTATGTACCCTACCCCAAGATACCATCATCTAAGGAATTCTTGGGCCCCACGTCTAACTGTTCCTTGTTTCCCTATTCCTAGACAAACAGAGCAGCCCCAAATATTCTGAATAATAAGGTCTTCGAGTAGGAAAAATGCTGGGCTATAAGGTTGTGGATGAGATCTTAGACATTATCTAATTTAATTTCCCCTTTTATAGATGAGAAACTGAAGCCTAAATAAAGGAAGTGACTAGTTGAAAACAGAATCATGGTAGTGACTAGCAGTAGGGGAGAGTGAGGAGATAAGGGCAGGTATATATGTGGAAAACCCAAACTTTAAGAAGTTTAAAAGAAGAGACAAGCCTTGAGTTCAGAAAGGATAGTGTGTAGGAGCTATGGCTAAAAAACCGAAAACACACACATTTAGTAGACCAGGGAAAATAAGCTAAAGTTCATTTGAAAGTCATTCATGCTTTTATCCCTTAGAATGTTAGCTCTTGTGAGTAGGGATGTTTTCATTCTTTGCATTTGTATATCTGACCCATTGTAGACACTCAATAAATGTTTGTTAATTGATATGCCCAACCTTTGACCAGACTGATAGGAGGAGGGCTTAAAGGAGACAGCTCAGGTTAACCTAGATGACCTCTGGGAGAAATTTCTACCTATATTAAATTAATGGATTGTAGAAACCCAGGGAATCGGAAAGGTGGCAGGAAAGAGAGGACTGGGGAAAGGCTTCTTTCAGGTGGAAAAGGAAACTGGAGTTTCTAAAAGCTTTGAGGACTTCACAATACTACTTATTGTACACAATACCTTCAACTGGGCATAGACAAATGCAAGCTCTTTGAAAGGTACTTTTTTTCAGCCAAAATAAAAAAAGTTTATTAAAGATCTTCCATATTAGTCAGACTCCTAAGAAATTTGAACATTTCTAACACTACTGTAAGCAGGCCAGATTGAATCTGAGCCTTGAAAGGGACTTTTTGGGGCCATTAGCAGCTCCAGGCATGGATGTCTCATGGGAAACACTATACAGATCCGGTTTATTAACTGTAATTATTCTGGGGCAAAGGACCTTATTTACTTATCTTTGTTGAGGAGGGATAAGAGGCTCTACTCTCCTACATAATTAAGAATCTAAGTCACTAGTTTTATCTAAACATTTTCCTATTTAGAAAAAAATTTAATAGCGTTTATCCTAGTGCCTTACTTTCAGAAAATTCACTAAAGCAAAATCCAAATGTACAAACCAAAAATGGAAAGGAGTTACCAGAAAGGTAGAAAGAGAGAGTACATCAGGACATGGTGGACCTGGTGTAACAGCCTTCTGGGTGGAATTCAGCTTTGAGTACTTCCTCCCTCCCCCAATATTCCTAGAGTTCTTTGTCTTTGCTTGCATCATACCCTGCCCAATTATACTTATCTCTGTAGTGTTGCACCCCTCCCCAGCAAAATAAAAGTCCTTCCTGGGCAAGTACTATTTCATTCTGCCTTTGTATCTTTGGTACCTAATGCTGAGATTTGCATACAGGTAACTTTCTGTTGAATTAAATTAAATCTGAATGTGAAATGTCTTTTTTGCTATCTTCCTGTGTCCCTTTCTAAACTTGTTCTCCCACTTGGGGGGAAGAAGGCAAATGTTTTTTGCCCTACTAGATTATAACCTCTTTGAGAGCAAGGACTAAATTTTTCACCTGTTTATTTCCCAGATGTGCAAGGTTCTTATGAGAAAAATCGACATATGTACCAAGTGCATCCTAGATGAGATGAGAAAAGAACAGGTAGGTTTTCATAAATAGCTCTCAATAGATGGCCACATCTTTACATTCACAAGTTGACTGAAAGGTCTCTTTGATTGTCATTTGTTGATTAGAAAAGTATTTGTAATACAGTAGAGTAAAATGTCTCCTTAAGGACATTTTGTTGGAGAAGAATCCTTGTGAATATATGTCCTTGTGATATATCCTGTGAATATGTCAAAATCATGGAAAATCCTGGAAAGATAATAGCTAATAATAATAGTAGCTAACATTTATATAGTGCCTACTATGTGCCAGACACTGGGCTAAGCACTTTATAAATATTATCTCATTTGGTCCTTATGACAACCCTGGAAGGTGGGTGTTATCCTCATTTTAAAGTTGAGGAAAATGAGGTAAATAAAGGATAAGTGACTTTCCCAAAATCACACAGCTGGCAAGTATTTGAGGTTGGATTTGAACTCAGGTCATCCTGAATCCAGGCTTAATGCTCTATCCACTGCACAGAGAAAACCTTATTAGACAGACATCTTATTATGAATATGAAACATGGAATAAAACAGGCTCACCAAAGATCTTTTGTCACCATCATGGATGATTCTAGCACAGAGTCCAAATGGAAGAAAGATTCCCTACAGATGGCCAAATCTTTCAGGTGCCCCTGTTTTCAGATGACTTTGTCCTTATCCTTACTACATCAAGCCTTGAAATGTGTGATAACTGCCTTAATAAGATCACTCAAAAGCATTCAAACAAACTATCCATGAAGAAGAAACCAAGTGATGAAAAATTACTATTATCCTAAATGCTACATAGTTGGATGGCCATCCCACAGAATTGGTTCATCGGTACATATATTGTAGACAGACACTGTACAAGAATAGTCCAGAATTGAAGAGGAGAAAGAGTAGTCTAGACTGCCCCTGGGAAATTATATAGTGCTTTTAATGATTCCAAACTTATGACTAGAACAAAGATCCAGTCTTAAACAACCATATTCTTCTAGTATTGGTTGTAGTATATACCTGTTTACCATGACATACCACAGTCTTCAAAGATTAAAGTTGAGGGTCACTCAGAGGGCAATGGAAATGGTGGGCGTGAGTTGGCTATAACACTTTACTAACCAAGAATTATGCAAGAGACATGTGTAGACTATGTCATCAGAGACAGGTCTAACCAGAGAAGGTGAGCCAATCTCATAGAAAGAGGACAATATTTATGCAATCTCCATAGAACTAGAGGGAGGCTTTCAGCATGTTGGGCGGGTCACCTGGGTAGAATTTATGGGAGAACATGGACAAGTGTTGTATAGGATGAGAAGGAATGAATGAGTTGGAATCCCCAGCTCTGCAGACATACCCACATGGATAAAATCATAGATATGTTAAAGTTTGGAAGCATCTCTTCCCCACAGTACCTTGCAATACAATTTTTTTTTTTAAGTTTTTAAGCAGTAATTATGTGTATAACACTTAGTGGGTCTGAAGGAGGCAAAAACTTTAGATAAACCATAGTCCTACTCTCAAAGAGCTTATAGTCTAGAGCAGCCTATGATAGAATGTAAATTTTTTTTAATGAAAGTATAATTTTATTTCTGGATCTTAAAAATTTTTTCCACTTAATAACATTTTATTTTTTTCTGGTTACATGTAAAGACAGTTTTTACCATTCATTTTTATAAGATTTTGAGTTCCAAAATTTTTTTTCCCTTCCTCCTCTCCCCGCCTCCCTCAAGACAGCAAGTAATCTGATATAGGCTATACTTGTATAGTCATATTAAACATATTTCCACATAGAATGTAAACTTCTTAACTATAGACACTGTTTTTCATTCTGAGTGCCTAGCAGTGCCTAGCAGGGTGTGGTGAACATAGGACCTAACCAATGCATTTGGAATCTAATTAAATTGAAAAGGGGATAAGGCATAAACACAACAATCTATAAAACTCTATTGTGTAAATGCCTTGCAAAGTAGCACCATTGAGTGCTGTGTGATATCTAATAGGGTAATTCATTGTGGGGTAGCAGTGAGTCTGGCTTTGAAGTTGGATAGGATTTCTATAGGCAAAGAGAGTGGGGGTGGGGGAAGGGCTGTGGGTAAGGGTATCACAGATTGGGGAAACACCCAGGAAATAAGAGATGGAAGCTTGAATATTTGGGGGAAGAGGCTTGTCCATTTAGTTAATTGTAGCATTAAGGAAAGATATGAGAGAAGGTTCTAAAGATAGGGCAGTGCCAGGTTGAGAAGAGCCTTGGATGTCAGTTATATATGCCAGTAACTTGAAAAACATTTGTCAAATGGATGAATGTGAACAGTTTCCTTTCTTCTTTCAGATTTGGTTAGTGTGTAATTTAAAGGCCTGACTCTCTTCTCTGACTGTGTGAGTAGCTAAGTCCTACTTCCTACTAAAGTCCTAGTCTTACCTGCTGATTTGGTGTATACAAGTTTCCCACGTTGCCTGGGGCAGAGGTTATGTGGATGAAGAGTAAAACATTACCACAACAATTCTGGGCACAACCTTGCCCTGTCCTGCTCTACCCCATACCCCCACCCCCCACTCCCCACTATGGCACTTCCTGCCCCACAGCAAATTCTTATAGTGAGTAGAGATACTCATATAAGTTCCAGAAGTCTCTAAGAGGTATAGCAAGATACATAAAGAAAGATTTTATGATGCTTTTAATGAACATAATTGAGAATAGCTGAATATCCTGCATTTTACCTATCAGAGAGGAATAGAAGTATCCTAATTAGTTGACTACCTGGCCAGCTTAGGGTTAGCCTCAAAGTTCTTTTTGCTTAGACCCCCTCCTCCCCCCCACTTTTTTTTAAAACAAATCTCCCTGTAATATATCTTTATTTGGACACCCTGCCATCCCCTCCAAAGCACTGTGTCTGCTTTGTGTCCCTAACACCAAACATAGTGTTGTACGCTTAGTAGATACTCCATAAAAGTTTGTTTGATGATCCTGTCTCTAAATGAACTACTTCTCTTCCTTACTCTCCCTACCCCTCAAAGCAGCTCCTCTCTCCCCATTCTTTCTCTCGGTGGCACCACTATTTTTCTCAGGTACCAAGCTTGCAAATCTGTAGTCCTCTTCGATTCATCCCTTCCTTTCATTCTTCATTGCCCACTGGGCACCAAGTCTTGTTATTGCTTCTTTCAAAATGTCTGGCCTCTAGGACCTTGTATCTGCAATATTGCAACACTTTCCTAAATTGACTTCTCTTGATTCTAGCCTTTGCTCATTCCAATCCACTCTGCCTACCACAGCCAGACAATATTTGCTTTAATTCCAGTTTCACCCGGTTTTATGTCACAGGTCAGAAATCTTCAATGGGTCTCCATTTCTTGCTAAATGGTCTAAATCAATTAAATCTAAATGTCTATGACTCTCAAAACCTGGCCACCCCTCACACATCTTGAACTGCAGATTCTCTGATTCCATGATACATATTCCCTACTCATCTAGTCAGGCTATTTTCTGAATTGTGAATTTCCCATGCTCCGTTCTACATTTGAGTTTTTGTTCATGTTATATTTATGCCTGAAAGAGTGGAAAAAGCACTGGATTTGGAGTCAGCAAGACCTGGGTTTGAATTGTACCTTTGACAATTACTAGCTGTGTTACCCCAGGCAAGGCACTAAACCTCTTCAGATTTCAGTCTCTTCATCTTTAAAGTGGGAAGAATAATAGCACTTTGACTTTGGAGTCAGAAATATGTGAGTTCAAGCCCTGTCTCTCACACATATTTACTGGCTGTGTGAGTGACTAGGGGCAAGTCAATTTGTTATTTCTTGTGCTTGGGAACCAAGTCAATAAATTACAGTGTAGATGGCATATTTGCATCAGCAGGGAAAATTTCCACACCAGGAATCCAGAACCAACACCCCTCCCCACCCCAAGAAAAGAAAAAAGTCCACAAAACTCAAAAAAATGATTTCATTTGATCTTTATAAAGACCTCTTCGGGGTAGGCAAGGAAAGTCATATTATTGCCACTTTAGAGAAACTGAGACTCAGAGAAGATAAGAAGCTGGCAGAACTAGATACTGTACCATGAAACTTCATATGGCATTGATAAATAGAGGTTATTGAATTATCATGTAATAGTAAATTAATACTGAGGTATTAAATACAAGGATGATAGAAATGTGTTATATGCTATTTTAAATGAAAATTTTCTTTCCATAAGCTGTATATGGCAACCAATATCATTTTGGAGCTCTTTGAGATCCTGAAAACCTGAGAGTGGGTCCTTGCTTTTCCTACTAGAAGCTGGTTTCCTGAATAGCCCAGGTGAAGGCTTGTACCCTTTGAGCCACAAACACATTCTGGTCGGAGCCAAGGGCAGCATTCAGTTGGATTGTGCAGATAAAACTGGAATTGGAGGAGATAAGACACTGAGGAAGGCGTGGCGCAGAAGGCTAAAGGAAGGAATTCCAGTCACACAAGGAATCTCAGACTGGAGCCGACAGGCATCTGAAACTCTTGCTTTGGACTCTGTCATCTTTGGCCCTGACTGGAAAGTTCCTGCAGCCATGTTGTCTCCACAATGCCATTTTGTGAATGCATTTAAGTTAAATATGTCCTTGTTGGGCATGATCATTGAGGACATTATCAAAACAAACTAGAGAACTATCTGTTCAAAGACTGCTTTATAGCAGTATTCTACATAATTGTAAAAAAAAAAGTATAAACTACCTAAATGTCCCAAAGTAGGGGAATGATCAAGAAAATTACAGACCATTAGCAACTAAGGCCCAGCAAATAAAAGAAACATAAAGAAATCTAGAAAGATCTTTATGAAATGTGAAGAAGAAAGGCAGAGAAATAATTGTGAAAGAAAGAAACAAAGAAAGAAAAGAGAGGAGGGAGGGAGAGAGAGAAAGAAGGGGAAAGAGGGAAAAAAGGGGAGTGAGGAAGAAAGGAAGAAGAAAAAAGAAAAAAGGAAGGGAGAAACAAAAGAAAGAAAGAAGGTAAGAAAGAGGAGGAGGGAGGGAAAGAGGAAAGAAGGAAGAAAAATAGAAAGGAAGAAAGAAAGAAAGAAAGAACTAGAAGAGTGGCGTGCACATTAGCTACTATTATATGAGTTTAAATGGACTATCATGAAAGGACAAAGAATTTTAATTTGGATTTAAGAAGGAGATATTGAAAATTTTTTATAATACTTTATGCATTAAAATGAATTAAAATGGAAATAATAAGCACATTTAATTGTTCATATTGATATTTAAATGTTGTTTCTAATTAAAAAACCTAATTCAAAAATTCAAATATCGGGTTGGCTAGGTTGCATAGTGAATAGAGCACTGGCCCTGGAGTCAGAAGGACCTGAGTTCAAATCTGGCTTTAGACACTTAACACTTACTAGCCATGTGACCTTGGGCAAGTCATTTAACCCCAATTGCCCTGCCTTCACCCCTCCAAAAAGAAAAAAAAGTCAAATATTTTATTAAAACCCTGTCTTGAGAGGCAATTTGGTCTAGTGGATGGAGGGCTGGTGTTAGAGTCATGAAGACTTGTGTTTAAGGCCTGACTCTGATGTATATTAGCTATATGACCATGGGCGGGTTATATCTGAACACCTTCCAGTTTGCTAATATCCTCTTAAAATGTGCTATCCAGAACTGAGCACAATAGTCAGTCAATGTGTAAACATTTATTAAGCTACCATGCCAATGGCAGGCACTGTGCTGAGAACTGGGAATACAAAGGCAAAAGACAGTCCCTGCTCTTAAGGAGCCAGTCAGTCAGTCACTAAACATTTATTAAGCACTTACTGTATGGCATATATCATACTAGACAACTGGGATCCAAAGAAAGACAAAAGACAATCCTTGCTTTCAAGAAGATCATGGTCTAATGGGGAGAAAAAATGCAAATAATTATGTACAAACAGTCTAAGGTCTTCAAATGCCTCACCAACAGAGAATACAGTAGACTAGCATTTCCTCTGTTTTATGAGGTTTGGAAACATCATTAAACAGACACAGAGAAGGCAGTAGCTCCATGGAAGGTACACACCCAGAACTAATTTCTCCTGCATAGTTCTACCGTTCTAATTTGACAGTGCTCATAAAGGGAGATAAAACAGGCTCCTTCCAGTCTGTAAGCAAAATCTAGCAGGACAGTCTTCCTACCACAGACAAAAGTATTCAAATTCTGCCCTGAAAAAATGAATGTAAGGGTCACCTAGGTTTTTATATTAAATTTGTGTAACATTTTTCTGATGAGAAGGGTCCAAGATCACCCAGGTTCTGTTACCCTTATGCCCAAAATTCCTTGAGTTCTTCCCTTCTCTTCTATTATGTGGTCATCCCTCTCTGCCAACAGAGGCAATGTTGCATAATGGTTAGAGCAGTGAACTCAAAGTCAGAAAGACCTGGGTTCAGATACCACCTCCAACCCTAGGAAAATCATTCAACTGACCTTGGCCTCTATTCTCGATCTGTAGAATGAGAGAGAGAGAGACGTAAAAGTCACTAAGGTTTCTTCCAGATCTAAATCTGTAATCCTATGTTCCTATGAACTCTTGACAGGACAATTTGGGTCAGCCTAGTCAAGCAAATAAAAACTAGTTGGTTGCTGGCTTCCAGACTTGATTTAAAAATAAAATACTCCGGTCAAGATGTTTCTAGACATTTCAGATAATGGGTAATAAGATATAAACTAATAAAAAAATTCAACATGGCTTCCTAACAGTTAGGAGGTAAGGCTTCAAGAAAAAAAAACCAACTGGCTCCAGACAAAATATTCTGTGAAATCCAGTCTTTTTGTATCTCTAAGTCTTGGTTATTTCAATTCTGAAGCTATGCAATAATGGAATTTTAGGTGGCTGACTCAGATAATTTAGTTCCAACCTTATCTGAGTCAGAGGTTCTGGATTCAAATATTGACTTTGACACATTTTACCCGTGACCTCTGATACTTGACTCCTCTAGGCCCCAATTTGCTCATTTGCAAAATGAGAGTTTGGGACTAGATGACTTCTAAGATCCCACCTAGCCTAAATCTATCCTCTAAATGCTTTGACAGGGTGATTTCTCTCTATTGCAGCTCCAGTAAGTGCTCATTAATACTTGAATATCTCTAACGATGAAAAAAGTTCATGAGACACTTGATACTTTCTCCAACCCATTCACTTCATAGATGCAAAACTGATACTCCTAAAACCCAAGGCTTACCATGTCACTCACTCAAGAAAATATAGCCCCTAGGGGCAACTAGGTGACACAGTGAATAGAGCACTGGCCCTGGAGTCAGGAGGATCTGAGTTTGAATCCAGGCTCAGACACTTATTGGTCGTGTGACCTGGCAAGTCATTTAACCCTAATTGCCCTGTCTTCCCCCTCCAAAAAGCAAAGAAAGAAAGAAAGAAAGAAAGAAAGAAAGAAAGAAAGAGGGAAAGAAAGAAAGAAAATACAGCACCAACCCCCAACCCTACTTCCCACCATTGCCCATAGAATAAAATACATATTAGTCAACAAGCACTTATTAAGCGTTGAATATATGTCAGGCACTACAAAGGGACTGCAGAGGGTATAGAAACTGCAAAAGTGGTCTTTGTTTTCAAGGAACTCATACCCTAACTAGGCCTAGGTGAGATATATACAGAGTAGATAAAAGGTGATCCTAGAAAAAAAGGCACTAGCAGCTGGTGGGGTGGGGAGCACATGAGGAAAGGCCTCTTGTAGAGAAAGGGGTTTGAACAGAGTATCAGAAGAAGCCAGGGAGAACTAGAGCCAAACACAAGGATGAAGTGCATTCCAGGCGTGAGAAATGGCCAGTAAAAAGGCATGGAGATGGGGGACAAAGCATTCCTGCATGAGGAGAGGCAAGTTGAGCAGTCTAGCTGAATCACAGAGGACATGGAGCGGAGGAAAGTGAAAAAAAGACTGGAAAGGTGGGAAGGGGCCAGATTATGAAGAGCTTTCTATGCCAAACAGAGGATGTTATGTTTGGTCTTGTAGGAAACAGGGAGCCACAGGGATTTATTAAATGGCTGGGGGAGTGGGAGGAGTGATGTGAACAGACAAACCAGGAAAGTCACTTTGGCAACTGAGTGAAGGCTGGATTGGAGTGGAGAAGACACTTAAGAAAGAGAATGATTAACAGGTTATTGCAATAGTCCAAGCAAGAGGTGATGAGGGTTGATATGGCATAGTGACTGTGTGAGATGGTGAAATAAGAAGTGTCACAAAGGCAGAAATGACGAAAATTAGCAATTGGTTAAATATGGGGAATGAAAGTTGGTGGCATGGGAATGGAGCTCAGGACAGAGACTAGACCTCTGCAGCCTTTTCTGTTTGTTTATTTGTTTGTTCATTCATTCATCTATTAATTTTGCTTTTTTGCATTTACCTTTTTCTTCTGGAGAGGAGAGGAGAAAAGAGGAGGTGAGAGGAGAGGAAGCTTGATGAGCCACTGGTTGATTGTGACTTGCAGCAGAAGCACATGGCACAAAATAGACTATGCTGTTGACATTGCCTGAGAAGAGAATTCCCAATAGAGGACTTTTATTTGGACTAAGAGATGGCAGCAGCTGGTGCATTGATAAGAGTTCCTGCAGAAACATGTGGCAGAGGCAAACATGTGCTTACTCACAGGACCTAGGAGAGGGATTTATGGACAAATACCTGAACCCCAACTCTTATGGAGAAGAGGGAGAACCTTGACTTCCTAGAAAATATGCGAATACCTTGCCGTCTAGACACAGAAAGGGGATTTCTTGGGTAGTGCTTACCTTAGAGGTTGTCTCAAGAGTGAAAGAATCTGCTTTCCTGAGAGGAGTCTCATTTTCAAGATTTTTAGGGAACTGATTCAAATTTATAAGTATTTCTTTATATCTAAAAAAAAGATACAAGCTATCTCTAGCTACATGAAAAAAAATGCTCCTTATCATCAATAATTAAGGAAATATAAATGAAAGCTCCACCTCAGACCCATCAGATCAGCAAAATTGTTGTTTGTTGTTCATTCTTTATTCTCAAAGTGGATCAATGTGACAAAAATGGATAATGACAAATGTTGAAGGGCTGTGAGGAAACAGGCATGTTAATGCACTGTTTGTGAGCTGTTGGAAAGCACTTTGGCATGATGCCCCAAAAGTTGCTAAATTGTGCATATCCTTTGGCCCAGAGATATTACTAGGCCTATGAATGAATGAATAATTTTTAAGGGCATATTATGTGGAAATCACTGTGCTAAACACAGAGGATATAAATGGAAAGAATTAGACAGACTCTGTTTTTAGGAACTCATTCTAATGGGGGAGACAGGTTTTAGCTGCAAGTTAGATAAAAAGATCCCATGACTTTTAGGGTATAGAGGCAAAGCAGATAGTAATTCCTCTTCTTTCATACCATTTCTACCAATAAAATAATATCAATTTCTGACACTGAATTAATTTTCAGTGCCAAGAACTTTCTTTCCTGGGTGTTCAATAGCTGTGGCTTTAGTATCTGCAGGAGTGGTTGCCAGACTCTGTCTTACCAGGGGAGGCTTCCCAGGATGATGGCTGAGGGCACCAGGTTGGAACCATTTCTATTCCCAGGACTTTTAGGTGCAGGATCCTGGGCTGAAAAGAAATCAAATAAATACCAGAAGGAAATTAAATGAAGAGGAAAATTACCCAAATATGCAGAAATATTTATAGTAAGTTTTTTTTATGGTATCAAAGAACTGAAAAGGAGGTGTCTACCAATTGGTGAATGACTGAGCAAATTGTGGTGTATGAATAGAATGGAATACTATTATGTCATAAGAAATGATGAAAGGGGATTATTCTCAGAGAAATGTGGAAAGTTTTGCCTGAATTCATGTAGAGTGAAGTAAGCAGAACCAGAAGAACGATTTATATGTTACATCATAAAGAAAACAGTGAAAGTCATAAGAACTCTGACCAACATAGTAACCAACTATGATTAGAGAGGACTGATGTTGAAACACTACCCACCTCCCGAGAAAGAAGGGTGATGGATTCAGGGTGCAGATTAAGACATATATTTTTTGGACGTAGATAATATAGGAATTTGCTTTGCCTGATTATGTATATTTGTTACAAGAACTGAGTTTTCCTTTTTTCAGGTGAAGGAAGAGAGAGAAAAAATAGATTTTTGTCAATTTAAAAATAAAATTTTTTTTTAAAGATTAACTTTCTGATGAAAATGAAAAAAAAAATTAATCACAAGCTCAAGAGTCCTCAGATCTGACCTTCTAGACAGAGAAGGGGGATTTTTAGCATCATGATGCCAGAACCTAACCTGGGCAGAGAAGGGAAATGTCTTGGGCCATAGTAGTTTTGGGGGTTGCCTTGAGAGTAATCTCAAGTTTCAGTGTTCAGGGACCTTGCTTCTAGAAGGAAAAGGAAAGTTCATGAGCATGTATGTGTTCTACCCTAAGAAAAGTATTACATATATAGCTCCTTTTGCTAGAGAATCTGTGAAGAAGACTCATGACTTGGGGAACCAAGGGCTTTGGACCTTTCCAGCCCTTCCCCTGACTAGCTTTTTCAGTGAGTTATTTGGATGTGCAAGAACTATGGGATTTCCTATCCAGGAGTCCAAATTAATGGGAGAATTGAGTCTTGGGAGCAATATGGGAGGAGGGGGAGGTTTGAGCCTATGAAAGACCTTGTAGGAAAGTGAAACTAACCAGATTGTGAAAGGGTTGCCCTTGTATCTATTCCAAATATAGTCCCCTTCTAACAAAAGCTTAAGGGTTCCTGGAGAATTTGGGGCATTTCCCATATCTCTTTAGGGGTTCTTGAGAGTTCTGTGCATCTTTTGCATTTTATGTGGGGTTGAAATAAAGGCTGTCCTACTTAACGTTCATTTACCACCTTGAGTGCTTATATTAGGGATTGGGACCTTTTACTCTCATTGGTGTACATCTAGACATCAATTCATTTGGAGATTTTTCTGGAGTGAACTCTAGTGGAAGAGAAAGAAGGCAAAGAGACCTTCCAGGGTGAGCCTAAAGGATCACATTCAGTTTGATTGAGTGAAACTAAAGCCATAGGGTGAGGCCTTTGGATACAGTCCACAAACATGCTAAAGTTTCAGGGTCAATCAGTATCAGTACTTAAGAAATGGTGGTAGTGCCTATTCATGGCAGGTGTTTTTAATTTCCTTTGCTTTCATTTTCCCTAAACCTTGAAACTGTCTTTGATTGTCATTAGGCAACAAATAGTCAATGAAGTAGATTTAGGGCTAGAAGACAGCCCAGTATCCAAGATCACAACTCAAAGGGATTTTAGGATTATTTTAGTCCCTTCCTGTTCCTTTTTTTCTTTTCTTTTCTTTCTTCTTTCTGCAACGGATGAAGACAATAAGACTCAGAAAAGTCACCCTTCCCCAGTCACACAGGTCATTAAGTAGCAGAACTGGGATTTGAATTCAGGGTCTCTGACTTGGAATCCAGTGTACTTTCTACTATACTATACTTGTGGTTGTTCAGTCGTTTCAGTCATGTCCACCTCTGTGACCCCATCTGGAGCATTTTTGGCAAAGATACTGGAGTGGTTTGCCATTTCCTTCTTCAGCTCATTTTACAGATGAGAAAACTGAGGCAAATAGGGTTAAATTATTTTCTCAGAGTCACACAGCTAGTAAGTGTCTGAGGCAGAATTTGAACTCGGGTTTTCCTCCCTCTAGGCCCAGAGCTCTAAACACTGTGCACAGTGTTAATTAGTTCTACTTATATTTCCCAGGGCTACTTTTTCCCTTAAAACTATTGTACTATTTTACTGCTTATAATCTTATTAGGCTAAGAGACCAGAAGAAACACCTTTTGTTTAGTTAACATATATATTTTTTTAAACTCTTTCTGTATTTCCCCATTCCTACAGAAAACTTACTGCTGGATTCTCTATAGGATTACTCTGAAAGACATTAGGCCTTGGTCATGTAGACAAGGGCTTCTTTCTGTCTCTTTTTCTCCCTATGTCTGTCTGTCTCTCTCTGTGTTTCATTTCCACCTCTTGTTTATATATCAAAGTGATTTCTAGATATATTACTCTCTTTTTTTTTTTTTAAAAGCAATTGGGGTTAAGTAACTTGCTCAAGGTTACACGGCTAGTCATTTGATTTATGCGTGGGTGCTCATTTTCTGAGGCCGGATCTGATCTCGGGTCATCCAAACTCCGAGGCCTGCACTCTTACTCACTGCGCCACCTAGCCGCCCCTTTCGGGCAATTGGGGTTAAGTAACTTGCCCAAGGTTACACGGCTAGGTTTTTGTTTGTGCGGATTAAGTGTCGGAGGCCGGCTCCGAACTCAGGTCCTTCTGATTCCAGGGCCGGCGCTCTATTCACTGCACCACCTAGCCGCCCCTGTATTACTCTCTCTTACTCAATGTTTCTTCTCTTTAAAAAAATTGAACAAAACCAACAAATGCTGTGTCTCTCTCCAACATTGTATAGAGCTGTAGTCCTTCACTTCTCTAAAAAAGGAGGGAATTACGTTTTCTTGTCTCTTCTGGGACTGAGATTGATCCTTTTAATCATCCACATTCAACTTAATTTTCATTTTTTTTTGTTTTTTGTTTTCATCTGGCTTTTTGTTGGGGGGGTGGTTTTCATTTTGGTTTTCATGATCATATTAATTTTATATACTCTTAGCCTGGTTCTGCTCATTTAATCCTATATTATTTCAAGCAAGTCTTCTCATGTTTCCCTGAATTTCTCATCCTTGAAGTACATGATTACTTACTTCTTGTCTCCAGGGTCTAAAACTGTCAGTGATACCCATAGAGCTAGAAATTGGAAGACAAATGATTACCCCTCAAAGACTCAGTTCTTTGGCTTCTGTGTAAAGTCCACTCCTGTCCCCTCCTCTTAACTGTGCCCCTCTGCTCACACCCAACCTGCCATAATCTCCTGTGCTGTTTGAAGGTGATGGGGTGAGAGTTAATATGAACACAGGCGGGTGGTGAGCCCTTTCATCTAGAGCATCATAAACGACTCAAAAGAAAAAAGAAGGCTCCAATCAGGCCATAAAAGACAAATGTGTGAACTTCGGCCCCTGCACGGGAATGCTTGTGAGTAAAGATAACTCCAGTTACTTACTCTGAGTCTGGGATTTGGACTTTCTTTTGTTCATCTACCTTAGAATACCTGTAATGATTGCAACACTGAAAAATCACTCCAGTGCTAACTTAACAGTGGGTTCAGTGGGGAATAGGAAAGCATGATATGGATGTGTATTGATGTGCTATGCTATGGGGGTGCAGCCTATTAAAAATAGAGCCTATTAAGAAGCAAGGCAGTAAAAACAAAATAAAAAAGAAAAAGAAAAGACAAAAGAAAAAGCAAGGCAGTAGTAGAAAACACACTGGGTTGGGAGTCTGGAGATATGTGCCCAAATCCAGGTTCTCTTCATCACCACCTTGCCTTATGAGGCCTCAAGCTTCCTAAAAACTAGATCTTCTTGGGTTCCTAAGATTTAAAACTGGAAAGAACCTTAGCGATCCCCTTCCTCAACTTTGTGAGGAGCCAGTGTGGTGCAGGGAGAAGAACAGTGATGGATAGAGTCAAAAGACCTAAGTTCAAACGTGGAGCTGCTGCTTGTTCCCTAGGTAATCACTTACCCTCATCTTTCTTACCTGTAAAATGGGAGGGTTGGATGAGATAACCTCTGAGGTCTGCTCTAGATTTATTGTGATTCTTTCATTTTGCAGATGAAGAAACTGAGGCCCTGAGGGGACAGTGACTTGCCCAAAGTAACAAAGGAAGCAGAATAAGGTCCCTGGAGTCAGGTAATGGCAGCCAGGTGGCCCAATAGAGAAGAATCTGGTCTCAAGACAGAAAGACTCATTTTCCTGAGATCAAATCTGATTTCAGATCCTTACTATGTGATCCTGTATAAGTCACTTAACCCTGTTTGCCTCAGTTTCCTCATCTGTAAAATGAGCTGGAGAAGGAAATGGCAAACCACTCCAGTATCTCTGCCCAGAAAACCCTAAATGGGGTCCTGAAGAGTCCGACACGACTGAACAACAACAATAGAAGCATGGCATAGTGGATAGAGACTTAGCTCTGGAAGATCTGGACTCAAATTTCACCTCTGAGACATAGGTGATATAGTATAGTGCCCTGGATCTTTATTCAGGAAAGCCTAAGTCTGTTTTCTGCCTCGGTAGGCATGTGACCTTGGGCAAATCACTTAAGCCGTCTGCCTCAGTTTCCTCATCTATTAAATGGGGGGTATTAATGGCCTCTACCTCTCTAGGGTTATTGTAAGGATCAAATTAAATAAAATTTGTGAAGTACTTTGCAGACTTTAAAATGAAATACTACATAAAAGTTAGATTATTATTTTTATGATTATCATTTTGATCTCAAGATGTGTGAGATACAATAAGAATGAGATATTATGTATGGAATAAAATAATAACAATTATTATTATTAATTATTACACTGACTGTATTACCCATGGGAACTCATTTCACCTCCTGGTGCTCTGGGCAGCCCTCTGAGACTCAAAGTTGCAGAGAAGCCACTGACTTGGAATGATGAAAGAGTGAGATTTCATGACAGGTCTGGGCCTGATCCTCTGACTCTGACTGCTGGGCTTGCCCCTTGGCTATACTCTCTATCCTAGTAGAACTGACCTAGTTTCCCATAGTTAAGCTTCCAGCTTATTCTTTATTCTGGCTGCCCCCCCATGTCTGCCCAGTTAGAGGTCTCCTTTCTAACTCTTTCCCTTTGGAATAATCCCAAGCTTCCTCCAAGGTTAAGCCCAAGTACCACTTTTCATACTCCCCCCAGTTACTAGTGCTCCCCAATATTTAAAGGCAGCTAGGTGAGGTCAGGCATAGAGTGGTGCACTTGGAGCCAGAAAGACTTGAGCTCCAATCCTGCCTCAGACACTT
This sequence comes from Gymnobelideus leadbeateri, assembly GCA_011680675.1. Taxonomy (NCBI): domain Eukaryota; kingdom Metazoa; phylum Chordata; class Mammalia; order Diprotodontia; family Petauridae; genus Gymnobelideus; species Gymnobelideus leadbeateri. The sequence goes on along the minus strand of WOXC01005602.1, from coordinate 52,466 downwards.
TCTAGCTATGTGACTTGGACAACTCATACCTCTGCCTTAATTTTGTCTTCTAGAAAATGGGGATCATAACAGCACCCATTTCCCAGCACTGCTGTAAGGATAGGTTGAAATAATACATACAAAGTACTTTGCAACACTTAAAGGGCTATATAAATGTTAACTAGAATTTTTGGGGGGAAGGGGAGAAGGCAAGGCAATTGGGGTTAAGTGACTTGCCCAAGATCATACGGCTAGTAAGTGTTAAGTGTATGAGGCTGGATTTGAACTCAGGTCCTCCTGACTCCAGGGTCAGTGCTCTATTCACTGAGCCACCTAGCCTCCCCTTAATTAGAATTTTTAAAGTATACCTTTTGAAAGAACCCCTTCTCTCTTCATTCTCTCAAGTCTTCTTCCTTGTACTTGCATCATCAGGTGGGGTCTTCAGAGGGTGGCTATGTATTATTCACCTTGGGATTTTGGGCCCCCTGAAGGGCTGGAATTTCTAATACTCCAATACTCTTACTTGTAAGATCCCATCTGGTGTGTTTGCTTTCCTAATATTGAAAAATCAATTGGTATCAATTAGTTTTTACAAAGGGATATTTACTGAGAAGATATGGCAAGAACAATAGTTACACAACAGTTGTCCTACCTCCTCTCCCCCAAACCAAACCAGGAGGCACACTCTTCTCTGTGGAGAATGGATTTAATTCCAAGTGGTTGATATAATCCTCTCCCTACCCAGAGGTAAATTCTTCTTGCATGTGGGCACAGTGCCCATGGGTGCACATACAGACACACACACAGACACATGCACAGACACACATACACATACATGTACACGTACACTTACACATACACATACACATACACACAGAAGATCCTGAGACATAGGTACAGGGAACATGTGGTGCCAAAGACCAAGTGGTGTCATATTTTGGAACTCTTGGCTAGCCTCAGAAGTCCTTTTCTTCCTTCAAAGAATTCCCAGTGATTTCACTGCTGGAGGTAGCATAGCCAATGAACAAGGTTGATACTTTGCTCAGCTAAGCTAGCTTCTTGTAGGACAACTGTTTCAACTAATGGATCAACCCATTGCTCGGTTGGGTCAAACCAAGTCCAGGTTCTCATCAGACAACTACTGTTGCTGACTTTGATTGCTAAGGTAACCTTTGATGGTTCTTTCAAAATTTTGAAGCTCACTAGGTTATAACCTGGTTTATTATGTCACTGAATACCTATTTATTTACTCAATCTCAGGAAAGAAGAAACACAACAGATACCTGCACCATGTGTTTAGGGACTGGGTAAGGAGATGAGGCAATAGAAGCTTCTGTCTCTCCCCTCATCCAGAGACTCAGAGGATGAGAAAAATGGATAAAGGCCAAGGGAGGGACTTATAAATCCATTTATATTCAAACTCAATTTTTGGTTCATTGTCAGTCCTTCTGACTCTGGAGCCAACCAGAAAACTCTGACATCACCCAGAACCAGCCCCTTAGTCACTGATGGTCAATCCTCCAATGTCGTTCTGACCAGGCAGAGAATATTGTGCATTTTCTGAGGTCTAGGTCCTCACTGGCCAGTCTTCCCTTCACATGTATTTAATCTGAATTCATGTTGTGTCTCTCCATTGGAATGGAACTCCTCGAGGTCAGGTACTATTTCATTTTTGTTTTGTATCCCCAGTGCCTAGAAAGCCTGGCACCTAACAGACTCTTTAAAAAAGGCTTCTTGCATTGAATTATCTCCCCTAAAACATACTGCTGCTTCTTATTTGGATACATTGTGCCTTAGTAATATAATGTTGGAATGAAGCACAATGAAAAGTAGCTTGGTACTGAGAAAATGGTACCAAGGCTAGAGCTAGAGGACCTTGTTTCAAATCCACTTCAGATGCTTATAACTTTTGTGACCTTAGGCAAGTCACTTAACCTCCCTGTACTCAGTTTCCTCATCTGTAAATTGAAGAGAGTGGACTAAAGACCTCTGAGGTCCCTTCAAGTTAGAAATCTATTGTCCTATGACCATGACAAGTCCTTTAGTGTGAATGTAGCAGAAAGAGTCTTTTTAGTCTATAAAGATATTAAAGAAAGAGGAGAAAGACCCATATGTACAAAAATATTTGTAGCAGTTTTTTTTTTTTTGAGGGCAATTGGGGTTAAATAACTTGCCCAAGGTCACATGGCTAGGTTTTTGTTTATGTGTGCATTAAGTGTCTGAGGCCAGATCCGAACTCAGGTCCTTCTGACTCCAGGGCGGACGCTCTACTCACTGCGCCACCTAGCCGCCGTGTACAAAAATATTTATAGCAATTTTTTTTTTTGTGGTGGTAAAGAATTGGAAAATGAGGGAATGCCCATCAATTAGAGAATGGCTGGACAAGTTATGGTATGTGAATATGATGGAATACCGTTGTGCTGTAAGAAGTGATGAAGAGGATGATGAGGGAATTCATTTTGCTGTACTAAATGTATTTGTTTCAAAGGTGTTATTTTTCTTTTTCAATGGGGAGTGGACAAGGAGGGAAGGAAAGAATTTGATTAATTGAAAAATAATTAATTTTAAAAAAGAGTCCTCTTTTTAAAATGGGAAAACTTGGACTTTCTTAAACGATATCTGTGGTTTTAGGCAATTTTACTTAACTTCTCTGGGCCTCTATTTCCTCATCTTTAAAATAAATGGGTTGGATTATTTGACTTCTCAGGTCCCTTCAGATTTTAAAATCCCAACATCCTTTGAAATAAGAAATTATTTTCTTTTTCTTTGAAGAGAGCCTGTTTTTTTTTTTCCTGTTAACTCAATGTAAAAAATCAGGACTAGTGAGACTTAACTCTGTTTTCCAAGAGCAAATATCCTGCTTTCTTCTCCACTAACCCTGCTTCTGGCACATCAGGAGGAGAGGGGAGTGGTTGATGCAGTCATGACATATAGAACCTTCAGATCTAGTTGTCCGACTGGGCACAGTGCCCAATTCCTTGGGTCTCTGTTCCGCATTCCTGTCCTTGTGGTAGTACCTTTTCCCCAGAATCCCATAGGCTCTCTGATCACCTTCAGTCACAGCCTCTCCTTCTCATTTGTTCTTTCCTTTGAGCCATATTTCTTTGGCTTGGCTACCATGCTGGCTGACATACTTGTATTCTGAACCTGCAACAGGTGCTCCAATAAAACCTCTCCTCCTTCAGCATCCACCCCACCCCCTGGAGCAGAGGGAACTATGGAAGGCCCTTTGGCATGAAAGGCCTTGGGGGAGGGGGTGAAGGGAGGAGACTAGGATTTCTCTCGCCAGTTCCCACAGGTGGGGCTGGCCCCAGACATATATCAGCCAGAGGCTACCCTGGAGCTTCCCAGACCTTGACTCACAGACACAGTCACCCTGCCATACCAGTTCTTGATGCACATACTTATATTTGCCAAGATACCTCTTTCCCACAACCCACAGCCCATGAGCCTCTGACTCTCCTTCAAAGGCTCCAAGTGAGTTTCTGTCCATTAGTGTATATCTGGCCTTAGGGGACACAGGCTGGGCCACTTAAAAGTTGAGTTGGGTAGATCTCCAGAGCAGGATAGCGTTCTGTCCACCTTATTGAAATGTCCCCCAATAATTCTAATGGGACTCCAGTGTCAAGCTAAAGGGAATACAGGGAAGCAAAGTGGAGCAGGAGAAATTCCACTTCAATAATTTTTCACTTATGGGGCATGCTGGTAACTGTAGTCAAGCCAAGAAGCTGCTAGAATTCATGAAAACTGCCGGTGTGGCCTTGAATCCCTTCACTTCTTTGGCCTCTGTTAAGTGAGGATGCTCCATTAGGTGAGCCTTTCCAGCTTGAAGTTCTTTGATCTAGGATCCTAGAAGACAGTCATCACCATCCTCTTCCAAATTCCAACAAAACTGCAAAGCAAAGTCATACATGTGGGGCTTGTTGACATGTAACAAACAATCACAAATGACATGTTGCATACATCAGCACTCACCAAATGTTTTTTGGATTGGTTGACTTGGCAACAGGCTTTTCATTTGTTGGCACATCCACATTTATATATTTAAGAAATGAATTCAAAACAAAACCCCATGAACTCAATGCCTATGGTTTTTTTTCTCTCTTATACAGAGTCTAGCACAGAGTTAATCAGTAAGTGATGATCTCCTGATGGGTAGAACCTAGGCTTTGGTTCTGGCTCCAAAAGGGAGTAGTTGTGTAGTCTTGGGCAAGTCATTTCCTTTCTGTGGGCCTCAGTTGGCCCTGCCTGTTGGACTTGATCGCTAAGGTTTCTTCTAGCTCTGATGTTCAGAAGTTCATGGCACTAAAAAAAAAAAGTTCCTGGCACTGGGGTAGCGATTCTTGATGCTGACAATAAGTATGATACAAGCCAAGAAAATGACCTCCTCTTGCTTGGCAGCTCCCTTTTACTGCTTTCTAGCCCTGGAGAACTTCACAACACTGAATGGTGGCTTATCGGAGTAGGGTGAGGAAATGGGAGATTAAGAGAGTCCTCTTCTTGAAAGGAACAAACACTCTTTCATTATGAAATGCAATGTAGAACCAGTAGAATGACCATGGTTAATGGCAATAGGCTGCGTTTCTATAACACTTTTACATGGGTGGTTTCTTTGGATCATCTTAACAATTCTGGGAGGTAGGTGCCATTTCCCCCATTTTTCAGATAAGGAAACTGAAACTGAGAGAGGTTTAAGTGACTTGCCCAGGGTCATACTTCTATTAAGGGTCTGAGGCAAGATTTAAAGTTGTCTCCTTGACTCCAAGTCTGATACTATGTGCACCGTGTTACCTAATTGCTTAGTGAAATTGATACTTACAATGATCACAATAATATAAAGGAAAATGACACCAAAAAGATCAGAATTCAGATGACAGTGACCAATTTTGATTCCTGAGGTTTGATGATGAAGCATGCTTCCCTCTTCTTTGGAGAGATGTGGTGGACCACTATGGTTTACAGAATGCTGAATACATTCAGAGACATGGTTTGTAACTTGCTTTGTTTCATTTAGTTTGTTTTTCTCTGTTGCCAGGGAGTATTCTATGGGGAGAAAGGGGATTTATTGGGAAGTGATGGGGATATAACAAAAAGGAAAAATATCTATTAAAAAAAAAAGAAATGCAATGGAGTAAAGGTATCTGATCTCCCACCTCCAGTCTTTTGCAGGCATCCCTCTTATTTGTAACCCTCTCCATACTCACTTCTACCTCTTGGAATCCTCAGTTTACTTCAAGGCAGTTTTAAAGAGCCCTTTCCCGAGGGACAGCTATGTGGAATAGTGAATAGAGTGCTAGATTTAGAGTCAGGAAGACTCTTCTTCCTTAGTTCAAATCTGGCCTCAGATACTTACTACCTGTTTGAACCCAAGCAAGTCTTTTAAGACTATTTGCCTCCGTTTTCTCATCTGTACAATGAACTAGAGAAGGAAAAAAATTACCCTCGTCAGAGGCAGGAAATAAAACATTGAGAAGCCACCTTGGAATTAGAGTTTTTATTTTGTTTTTTAAACTACAAACTCTAAGTCTCAACATGAATTTTAGTTCCAGCTTGTGCCATTAGTCATTCTCTGTGTGAGAGTTTAGGTGTCATTGCCCTTGGTAAGATTAGCCTTTAGAATTTCTACATTACATTTTTTTTGTTTTACGTCAAACAAACAAAAGTTTCTCCGGAATGATGGGCAAGGCTTCCAGGGAGCCAGAAAGAGAGGCCAAGTTGATGCATGAAGGGGCAAAACAATTTAGGAAGATACTGATATTTGTTGCATAAGGAATCCCTGAAATGTGTCAACAAGCATGAGGCTATCTTTAATTGGCAATAATACAACCAAAAAGGAGGGTGGGGAGAGGGATGGGAAGCAGGAATGAAATTTTACTGAGGTCATCACACCCAAAGATGTTTGTCTGCATTTCTCAGAACAGAATACAGAGACACAAGGGTCTCTTGTGATATAGAAATGAACATGTACTCAATTCCCAGGCAAGTGAAATAATATCTGTGATCCCAAATATTATTATTCCTGTTGGGCTTAGCAAGAATCATAGAATTTTAGAAGGACCATGAAGACCATCTCATTTAATAGGATTTAGGATTGGAAGGAAACTTAAGAGGTAACAGAATCCAACTCCTTTGTTTTAAAAGTGAGAAAATGGAAGCCAAGAGAAGGGAAATAAATGACTTGCTCACAACCATACAGGGAGTAAGTAGGAAAGTCAGGATTCAAACCTGGGTCCTCTTGCTTCAAATCCAGGGTTCTTCTATCTCCCCTACTACCTGACATGGTGCACTCATTAATGGTATACTGAAGAAATATATGTGTGTTACTGAGAGGGTTACAGATAAGAGGGATGCCTGCAAAAGAGTGGAGGTGGGAGATCAGATACCTTTACACCATTGCATTTCTTTTTTTTTAAATAGATATTTTTCCTTTTTGTTATATCCCCATCATTTCCCAATAAATCCCCTCTCTCCCCATAGAATACTCCCTGGCAACAGAGAAAAACAAACAAAATAAATGTGTGTTAAGGGAAGGAAGGAAGGAAGGAAGGAAAGAAGGAAGAAAGGAAGGAAAGAGGGTGGGAGGGAAGAAGAGATGAAAGGAAGGGATGGAAAGAAGAAAGGAAAGAAGGAAAGAGGGAGGGAATGAAGGGAGGAGGAGAAAGAAGCAAGGAAAGGAGGGAAGAAAAGGAAAGGAAGAGAGGGAAGGAGGGAGAAAAGGAAAGAAGGGAAGGAGGGAGGGAGGGAAGGAGAGAAAGGAGGGAGAAAGAAAGGAAGTTCATTTTATAGGTGAGAAAACTAGGACACATAGTAAAGAAAGAGTGGAGTCAGAAGAGCTCTTGGTTTGCCTTTGACACATACTAGTTTTATGACCATGGGGAAGTCATTTTACCTCCAAACCCCAGTTTTCTTATCTATAAAATCAGATCAACAATCTTTTTACTATTTACTTAATGGGGTTTTGAGGGGATCAAATAAATACATGTGCACTAAGTTCTCTTGACTTCCCTAATCCAGTGTTCTTTCCATGATGCTAGGCTGCTCTAGCATCCAGCATTGAAGCAACTGGGATTTAGTTTTCTGACTCTGTGACGGGTTTGCTTAATTAGCTAGAGAAGGATGCACATGAAGGTAAGTGAATGAGCTAAATTACCAAGTGGACTAATCAACTTTGTTCTATTCCTTGCTTAAACTCTCTCCCTTAATACTAGGCCACCATCTTCTAAATTCATGTTTATAATGAGAAAGTGGATGCATTAGTTGAATCAGTCATCCCACTATGGCAAAACCACTTTGAAGTAATCATCTTCCTACAAAGATAAATTAAACATGTCACCCCACTGCTAAAGTACTTTTGTTGGCTCTCTGTTGACTCTTGGAATGCAAACTCCTTAGACTGCCATTTAAGATATGGCTCCAACATGCGTTTTCAGCCTTATTTCATATTAGTCCCGTTCTCGTGTTATTCTGTGTTTCAGTCAAACTGGACTATTCAGTGCTTCCTGGAGCTGGCATGTCATCTCCTACCCCTAATACCTTATAGTAAATTGTCACGCACATGCACAAAAAGAAGATTCTTCTTCCACATCTCTGCCTTGCAGGATCCTTGTCTTCCTCCAATGTTCAGTTCAGGTCCTTTTCTCCCCTGTGAAGCCTTCTCTGATTCCTCCAAGATATCAGGGTTTGTTTCCACCAGAAATTCACATAGATTTACTTATCTGTAGATCCTCCTTGAAGTGGGGACGTTTTTGTCTTCGTATGCCCAACACTTAGCACAGAGCCTCGAGCATATTGGAAGCTTAATAAATATTTGTTGAATTCCATTTGCTGAATTAACTTGCATACCTGACTGAGCATGGATGAGTAGCCTCATCTTTGCATAAAAAGAACACTTTGCAACCTTTGTAAATAATAGATTTGTCTTTTAATGGGAAATCTGGCTCTCTTCCATGCTTGGAATGTACTCCCTCCCCCTCTCTGCCTCTTAGAATCCCTGGCTCACTTCAAGCCCAGCTTCAGCCTTGCCTTCTACATGAAGCTTTTCTTGTTCCCCCAAGCTATAGGTACATATCCTTCCCAAACTAACCTGTGTTTATTTTGTACATATAGTCTACACTTATATATTTGTACACATACTCTATATATACACTAATATTTGTCCATAGGATCATAGATTTAAAGTTGTTCTCCCCCATTAGAATGTAAGCCCCTTGAAGGTAGGGAATGTTTTCTTTTGGCTTTGAATCCTCAGTGCTTCACAAAGTTCCTACTCTACAATAAATGCTTAATAAATTCATGTTGATGGATTGACTGATCTCTAGAGCAACTTTATGTTTAATACATTGTTGAATATACATGCCAGCACATGAACTTCAGGCATGAAAGCTGGAAATGCATACATAAAGAGAGAGGAATATGTGTGTGTGTATTTTAAATAAAGCCTTTATTTTTCAGTAGAATGGCTACTGTATAAAGAAAGCTACCAAATTTTTAAGTCAGAAGGCAGTTTTACTTATTTGTCTTTCTATCTCTTCTTTCCCTTTTTTTCCCTACTGCCTAACATAGAACATTCATTAATGACACACTGTAGGAATGTAATAAATATATGTTGAGTGAATAAATAGGGGAAAGAAGAAAGGAAAGAATTAATAAATGAAAATAATTAATAAATGAAAATTCTTGAAGATGAAGTTATTAAACTCTAGTAGAATAAATGGCATGATTTCAAATGCAAATCCTATCATTCCAAAGCCAGTGCTTTTGTTGCCATGCCATATGGTTTGGTGTTTTTTTGTTTGTTTTTTAGAATCTTAGCATTAAAAGAGACCTTAGAGACTGACCAGTACAATCTCCCATCCGAACTCCTCTCTGGGTCTCAATTTGAGGCAGCTACCAGTTCCACAAAAATAGAAGAAATCAAGGAGAAAAACAACTATTTTAGGTGGACAATTGACTTAATTAAAAGTCTTGTTGACAAAGATATTGATTATGGGGGGGGGGGGTAAAGCAATGAGGTAGTAGAGTGCTAAATTATTTTTCACTTTGGGAAGAGATGATACTCTGCAAAGGACATCTTGAATTTGTCCAATACTGAAAAATGTGGTGGAAAAAATTCCTTACTTCTTATCCATTCCCTATTTTTAAAAAAATCTGATTTTTTTGTGGTGGCAAAGAACTGGAAACTCAGGGGGTGCCCATCTATGTAATAGAATGCTATTGTGCCATAAGAAATGAAAAAGTGGTTGATTTTTTAAAACCATGAGATTTGTATGAACTAACGTGAGTGAAATGAGCAGAAGAAGGAGAACAATTTATACTATAGAAAGAACATTATAAAAATTATAACTTGGAAAAACTTAAGAACTCTAATCATTGTAACGACTAATCATGATTTCAGAGGATTGATGGTAAAATGAGCTACCCATCTCCTGACAGAGAGGAGATGGACTCAGGGTGTAGAATGAGACTCATTTTTGGATATGGACAATGTGGGATTTCATTTTGACTCTGTACATTTGTTATAAGGATCTTCCTTCCTTCCTTCCTTCCTTCCTTCCTTCCTTCCTTCCTTCCTTCCTGAGCTGGGAGGGAAGGTATAAAGGAAAAAAAAATAAAAGCATGTTAATTTGAACATTAGTTTAATTTTTAATGTGGGACACATGCTGTTGTGCATATTGGTAGCCTGATTTAGAAATTCTTTATTTTGAGGTTCAGCTTGTATACCACGTCCTTTAGAAAGATGTAATGGCAAGCAAAGAAGTAGTTAACACCTTGTTTCAGTTCATGATTGTATCAAGTATTGAGATCCAGAACTTGTGAATCCCACAACTTGTGAATCCTAGAACTTGTGAACTCCTACAAAAGAAGGAGGAGGAGGAGGAATTAATGACCATATATAAGGAGAGGCCCAGGCTGGACACAGCAGAACTGAGAAGGGAGCTCTTGTCTTGTGGTATCTTGGCATTCTATGTTTGTCTGTGTTGATGTTTGTTTGTGATACTTTCTACAGAAGCCCTGGCACCTTACTGGAAGCCCTGAAAGAGGATTTTCTGGTTGTCTGTTTACAGAAGTTGGGAGCAGGGTTTTGGAGGTTCTGGGATTTTACTGATGATTTGTATTGACCTCTTGGACCTTGTTTGTGGGTCTTTGTTGATTTCTATGTTGATGATTTGTGTTGAGTTCTCAGACCTTGTTGGTGGGTCTGAGTTGATTTCACAGGCAGATAGTGAATTGATGATGGTGCCTGCAAAGTGTAAGAATATTATTGTGGCTCTGTTAAGCTTTGTTTCCCAGAAACAGGGACTGTTAAGGACTTGAGGTGGATTGGACACCGTGAGTTTCAATATGGAACAGGAACTGGATAAGGAACTGGATGAAGAACTGGACAAGGAGCTGGACAAGGAACTGGGAGCTGCCTGCCCTTGAATCAGGTGGCAGTTGTGTAGATTGGGGCAGGGGCTGGGACCATGGAAGAGGAACCATGTAAGCTGAGAGCCAGCCTCCAGTCAAGATGAAAAGATCTTTTCTTGGGTGCCTGATGCTGACTGAGAAGATTATGATTTACTGTGACCTAGGGGTGGAGAACTTTAACCTTTGTACTTTGTGTCCATTAAGGAGACAAGCCTCCTTAAGGATGATTGAATTAAGGACTTACTAAATGAATGTTATCTTTTGTTTAAAACTGTGACCACTTTGGGTGAAAACTATATAGCCACTTCAGTGATAAGTTGTTAAGTTATAACATTGTGAATGCTGTGCTTTGATTTCTTTCAATGTTTTGTCTTAGTTTGTTACTGAATAAATAGAGAGTTCACTATCCTGTGTAATCAGAATCTTGAAGTTGTTCACAGCAGCAGTCCTCTGGAAAGGTGCTTGTGCTTTGCTTTACAAAAGGCTTTCTTGATTTCCCTTATTTGTGCTCTGCTTCCTCAAGTCAAGTCAAAAAACATTTATTTTGTTCTGGGTTGGGTTCTTTGCTATTCTCTGAGGATACAAAGATGGGCAAATGAAAGGCCTTACTTTCAAAGAGCTCACATTCTAACAGGGGAGGCAACATCCAAAGAACTATATACAAAAAGGCTATATACAGAATAAATTGGTGATAATCTCAGAGGGAAGGCACTAAGATTAAAAAGGACTGAAAAAGCCTCCTTACAGGAGGTAGGACTTTAGTTGAGACTAGAAGAAAGCCAGGGAAGTCAGGAGGCAGAGATAAGGAGGAGGGAGAGAGTTCCAGGCTTGGGGGCAGACAGTGAAAATGGCCACAGACAAAGGAGCATCCTTTGTAAAGAACATCAAAGAAGCCAGTGTGACTGGATCACTGGAAAGGTAGGAAGGGGAGAGGTCAGGGAAGACTTTAATAACCAAACAGATAATTTTATATTTGATCTTGGAGAAATAAGGAGCCCCTGGAGCTCTTTAAATGGGGGGGGGGGTGACATGATGAAAGTTGTGCTTTAGGAAGATCAATATGACAGCTGAGCTAAGGATGGATTATAGTGAGAAGAGACTTGAGGTATTACAGTGTCTAAACATGGGGTGATGAGGACCTTCATCAAGATGGTTGAAGTGTTAAAAGAGAGAAGGGGGCATATACAAGAGAAAGCACAAAGGTAGAAATGACAGGACCTGAAAATTGTGGGAAGAGAGAGAGGAGAGAGAGAGAGAGAGAGAGAGAGAGAGAGAGAGAGAGAGAGAGAGAGACAGAGAGACAGAGAGACAGAGAGAGAGACAGAGAGAGAGGAGAGGGAGAGGGGGAGAGAGAGAGAGAGAGAGAGAGAGGGGAGAGAGGGAGAGAGAGAGAGAGAGACAGAGAGAGAGGGAGGGGAGAGAGAGAGAGAGAGAGGGAGAGGAGAGAGAGAGAGAGAGAGAGAGAGAGAGAGAGAGAGAGACAGAGAGAGACAGAGAGAGACAGAGAGAGAGGGAGAGAGAGAGACAGAGAGACAGAGACAGAGAGAGAGAGAGCGAGAGAGAGAGAGAGAGAGAGAGAGAGACAGAGAGAGAGAGAGAGAGAGAGAGAGAGAGAGAGAGAGAGAGAGAGAGAGAGAGAGATTGAGGATTAGAGGAATGCCCCTAGATTGTGGGCCTGAGTGACTAGGAGTTTGGTGGCACCCTCTACAGTCATAGGGAAGTTATAAAGAGAAAGTTTGGGAGAAAAGAATAATGATTTCAGTTTGGGACAGACATGGTGATTATTATACTGTATTTATTTCTCTCTTTAAATGTCGCCTTGCCTTAGAAGTATGTAAGCTACTTGAAGGTAAGAATTGTTTTTGATCTCATCTTTGTTTTCCCAGCACTAAGTACAGCACCTTCCTTATATATAGGTGGTCTTTAATAACTGCCTGTTGGATTAGATTAAAAAACCACTTCTGCTTCTTACCTTACCTGTGTGCCTCCATCTATCTCCTGTAAAATAAGGGGATTGAATCAGATAGCCTTCCAACTCTAGGCCTATGATCCTAAGATCCTGTGAATTGACAATGAGAATGTAGGCATGCTTTAATTCAGAGCAGATGTTGTTCAAGACATAGGTAGAAATGCTGCGTCTTAGTAACAAGGTATGTCATAGATTGAATAAGAATGTCTGCATGCTTACAATTTAGTCCTGGAGTAAAAGAATCTGCCAGACGGCTAGAAATATTTTCAGACCAGATCATATTTTCTTATGGTATCAGATGTTCAACTGATGGTTCTTATTTTAAACAGGAAGCAAACCGGATGATCTGGGCTTTCATGTTGAACTGTCCATGTAGCCAAGTCTCTTTGTGGAACTATTCATATGTTTTAAATCTAGTAACAGTAAATAAGCAGAAGAGACAATTTGGAGGTTACATTCCTGGGACAAAGCTTGAAGGGAATCACATAAAAGGGTGAATATTTTGTGGGTACTTCAGTAGCTGTCAAATATTCATCCTCACTGGGGGAAAAATGGTGGTCATTGGAATTCATGGCAGCTACTCTTTGGAACTTAAGTCTCTTTGGGACATGTGAGGCCAATTGGCTAGTGACACTATAAGTAGTAGGACTTTGTTAGGGATAAGGAACAGAGCTATGATTTCATTGCTATAGGGAACTCCCAGATGAGAGAAGTCCCTCTACCAATGTAAATTAGCACCTTCTCTGCCTTAAAGAGTTGCCTAGACCACTGAGTGGTTAAGTGAGTTGTTCAGGATCACAGAGACAGTTTGTATCAGAGGAAGGATTTGAACTCTGGTCCTGCTGGTTCCAAGGCCTACTCAATATCCAATGTGCCTTAAGGGCATACTTACTGCTTGAAGAGAGACACCTGGGGGCCAAGCAATCAAGGGCATATCCACAGGGACAGTAGCAACCAAAGAAAGCTACAGTGGCTAGTGTTTAAAGATACAACTAAGGAGATTGCTGTAACCCTCAGAGGAATGATTTTCTAGCTACAAAAGGAGAAAGGGAATCAATGGTCCTTTGATCCTCTGAGAAATTGACCTCCAGACTTGTCACATCCCAGTCATGTCAAGCTCTCATGGCTCCTAGTTTTATGGATGACACCTAGGTCTTTCATCCTTCACATTTTAGGGCAATTCCAGACATTGATAGAGAGGTTAAATGGTAATATTATAGTTTTAAAGGGAGTGGTAGGTTTCTCTCTGATGTCACAGGCAAGAAGATAACAAGGATTGGCTATGAGGCTCTGCTCTAGAAGGTTCTAGCACTGACCATTCCAAACATGGAGAGTCTCAGAAAAGAGACAGGGCAAAGGGTGCCAAGCAGGTAGAATAGGGGCACATCTGGAACAAAGACAGCATGTTGCAAGAAATGCTGTGACACCTCACCCCCTCCCCAAACAGAGATTTTCCCCAAGTACCATAGGGGATTAAAAAGGGAAGGAGTATAGGAGAGGTTTCTGTCCAACTTGGGTTAGAAATAGTCCTATTCATACACATAGATAGAGGTCACAGGACCAATTTAATAGGAAGGGATGATACTTAAAAGGTGAAATCAAGAGGTGAGAGAGGAATATAATGAGAGGAGATGGGGAGAGACAGAATGGGGCAAACTATCTCATATAGAAGAGGCAAGGGAAAATGGGTACAATGGAGTAGAAGAACAGGAAGGCAAAAGGGAATAGGTCAACCTTATAATCATTGAATTTGGCTCAGGGAGGGAATGACATAGACAGGAAATAGGGTATCTCATCCTATAGGAGAGTAGGGGGGAAGGGGATGAGAGGGGGGATGATGGAAGGGAGGGAAGTTGGAGGCACCCATTTTTGAAAAGGGACAGGACCAAAGTAGAGACTAGAACAAGGGGGAAGTGGGATAGGAGGGAGGGAAATATAATCAGTCTTCTACAATATATCTACTATGGTAATGTTTTGCATTAGCTACACATGTACAACCTATATTGAATTGCTTATCTTCCCAAAGGGTGGGTGACAAGGGAGGAAGGGAATGAATTTGGAATTCAAAGTTTTAAAACCAAATGTTTAATATATATATATATATATATACATATATATATATAATTATTATTATTATTATTAATACTATTTTACATGTAATTGGGAAATAAGAGGAGGGGATATCCTGGGGGACTGCTATTTTGGGGAGGTGGGTAGGGGAAAAACAGGGAGAAAATTTGTAACACAAAAACTGGTGGAAATGAATGAAGTAAAACAGAAGTTAATAAAGCATTTGAAAAAAAAGGAAAAAAAAGAAATAGTCCTATTCAGAGATAGGGGACTGGACTAAATGGACTTAGGGGAGGGGCCTTGGTGACCTTAGAAATTGGCAAAGCTGTAATTTGGAATTTTTATGTATTGCCAGCTCCTCTATAGTACAGCCAACTTGCAGTTTATTGTGTGCTATTTGTCCAATAAATACTTGTTGACTGACTGACTTGTGGAATCCTGGTACATACCAGAGCAGAAGACAAAGTTAAACATTAATCAGAAAGCATGTTGTTCTGGGACACTAACACTTCTCAGGAAGCAGAAAATGTTAATGAGCTTTCAAATGCCTGGTTAGTGAATAAAAGCTGTTTTGAATCTGGTTGGGGAAGGGAAATGGGGGAGGGACAGAACTGAATGGGGGCGGGGGGGAACTCCCCTGCTTCTGGTTGATATTCTCTCATGTGCTATCAGTACCAATGACAGGAGGGAGGAGAAACTAACCAGGAAGTTAACCATTGATAGGTGGACATTCCCTCATTCTCTGTAGGTAAATAGAATGAGACAGAGGGGAGATGGGATCATTTTTCTAGAGTGGACTTCACAGGCTACCATGTCCAACACTCTCATTTAACAGATGAGGAAACTGAGTCCCAGGGAAGTCAAGTAGTTTCCCCCAAGTCACAGATTAAGTGTAAGAGGCAGATTCCAAACCTAGTTTCTCCATCTCTAGGCAGGAATTCTTTAACTTGAGGCCTATGAACTTGTTCTTGTTTTTAATATTTGGATAACTATATTTCAGTGTAACTAGTTTTCTTTGTGATCCTATGAATTTTATTTTATTGAAAATGTATTTTACTTTATTTTAAAATATTCTTCTGAGAAGGGGTCCATGAGCTCCACCAGATGACCAAAAGGTGAAGAATTGCAGTGTTAAAGTCAGTGCTTTTTCTACCCTACCAAACGATATGGCCTCCTTAGAATCTTTGCATCAGAAGAGACTTCAGAGGTTGGCCAGTCTAAGCCCCATCTGAACTGTGGATCACCTCTACAGCATTTCCCTCTCTACCACACTCCCCTGTAAGCATCCTACCTTTGTTTGAACATCTCCAGTAAGTGGCATGCCTATTAGGAAGTACTTTCTTATGCTGGACAGAAAACTCCCTCTCTGTAACTTCAACAAGCATTTTTTAAGTACTTCATTCATACTGAACACTTGTAAAGGGCAGTGCAGTTCCTGAAATCCAGCAGGTGGAGGGCATTCCAGGCATAGGAAACAGTACAAAGAAAAGGCCAGAAGGACTAGGTTCAGAGTGCAGTGAGCAATCCTGTTTGACCATATACAGGAAGAGAGAATGATGACCGGAATGCAATGTTGTAAGATGTCTTGTGCCTATCTGACTGCTGGGATAACAACAATAATTGTTAATGTCTGTGGAGTCCCTTTTTTTTTTGTAAGGTTTGCAAATATTTTCTACTTAGAGTAATCTTGGGAAATAGGTGCTAATATCCCCATTTTATAGATGAGGAAACTGAGGTTAAGTGACTTGCCTAAAGTCACACAGAGAGTGATGAAAGCCAGGTGACAATTCGTGTCTTCTTGACTCCAGGTCCAGGTCACTGCTCACTGTGCCACCCAGTAAAGTTGGAAAGGCTGGTTGCCTCCATTTTGTACAAGGTCTTGTATTCCAGGGAAAGGAACTCAAAAGTTACTTGATAAGCAACAGGGAACCAGTGAAGGTTTTTTTTTTTTTTGCTTTTTGGAAGGCAATTGGGGTTAAGTAACTTGCCCAAGGTCACACGGCTAGGTTTTTGTTTGTGTGTGCGTTAAGTGTCTGAGGTCGAATCTGAACTCAGGTCCTTCTAACTCCAGGGCCGACGCTCTACTCACTGCACCACCTAGCTGCCCTGCCAGTGAAGGTTTTTGAACAGAGGGGACACATGATAGATTTCTATGCATAATGGAGATCAATCTGCCAGTGATTTGAAGGTCTTATTAGAAGGGAGGAAGAGAGAACAGGTGAGGATTGTTAGATCTTCTAACCATCTCTTCCTAGCTCAGACCCTCTAGATAATCATTCCTCTTCTTTGACAGCCCTTTAGATGTACAAAAAGACCTACCCTGTCTCTCCTAAGAACTCTCTTCTCCAGGTAAAACATCCTCAGTCCTTCCAACTGTTCTTCAGGTATCAAGCTTTCAAGTCCTCTGGGCCACCCTGGTTGCTGTCTTCTGGATGTGCCCCAGCTTGGCCTGTTCTGTCTTAAAAAGACCCTGGATAGGGCAGTTTCAGAAATTCTCTGGAGGTGTAGAGGTGGTTTTGCTTGGAAAAACAATGTACTTTGAATGGAACTAAGAACTTGACAAAGTATGGGGATTTCATGAAATTCCAGAATTTTGTAAGTTCCTACTGTGTGTAGGTCATTTTGCCAGGCTCTGGGGACGCAAAGGTAGCTATGAAATGGACTTTGCTCTCAAGGACACTACAATGAGTGTAGTGGTAGGGGTGGGGTGGAGGGAGAAAATAAGAAAGGAGAGAATAAGCATTTCTATAGAACTTAATATGTGCTAGGCATGGTGTTAAGTGCTTTTTTAACAAATATCACGGGGCAGCTAGGTGGTGCAGTGAATAGAACACTGGCCCTGGAGTCAGAAGGACCTGAGTTCATATCTGGCCTCAGACATTTAACACACTTACTAGCCGTGTGACCTTGGGCAAGTCACTTAACCCCATTTGCCCTGTTCTCCCCCTCCAAAAAAAAAAAAAGCTAAAAACAAATATCATGTCATTTAACATAGAACATTTGTTCATGAAAGATTCTGGACATGAAAAGTTTCAGGAAAAGAGACAGGGTAGGGGTGCTGAGCAGGTAGAATTGAGGGCCCTTCTAGAATAGAGACAGTAAGAAATGCTAAGACACCCCAAACAGAAGTTATACTAAAGTCTCAGGATTGTCTAAGGAGGTAAGGGGAACAGGAGAGATGTCTATTCTGATCCTCATAATGACACTGTGAATCAGTACCATTATTATTCCTATTTTATAGTTCAAGAAACTGAGGCAGACAGAAGTTAAATGACTTGCCTAGAGTCACAAAAAGCTAGTGAGTGTCTGAGGTAGAATTTGAATTCAGGTCTCCTGACTCCAGGTCCAGCGTTCTCTCCAATGTGCCTCCAGATGCCTCTATGAACAGCATATACATAAATAACTATGACTCCAGGGTAAGTGTCCTAAAATCCTGACATGTTTGGACTATAGACTAGATTTAATAAAATGGAATTTAGTAGTGATCAATATTAATGCCTAGTTTTTGTTTTTTGATCAACTAGACAAATACAGGATAAGAAAGTGGTGACTCAAGGCTCAATATGAATCAACAGTGAGACATAGTAGCCCAAAACTTCATTCTTATTAAAATTACTGAGTAGAATAATTGGGGTTATAATTGTGTCTTTCTTTGTTCTTGTCAGACCTCATCTGAAATATAGTGTTGAGTTTTGAGAAACACATTTTAAGAAAGGCAGTGACAAACCATTCAGTGAAGCCTTATTGGGTTGGTGAAAAAATTCAAAACCATATCAGACAAGCATGGGTTAAAAGAATTGGGAATATTTAGCCTAGAGAAAGAAGACATCAGTCACTCTCAACAAGCATTTTTATTATTATTGGAGTTAAGTGACTTGCCTAGGGTCAACCAGCTAGTAAGCAGTCTGAGTCCAGATTTGAACTCAGGTCCTCCTGGCTCCAGGGCTGGTGCTCTATTCACTTCACCACCTAGCTGCCCCTACCTATTCTCTTAATTAGCATTTATTAAGTACTTAAAATGTACCAGGTTAAAAAAAAGTGTACCAGGTACTGTGCCAAACACTGTGAGGATATAGAGAAAGGCAAAAGAAATCCCTGCCTTTTAAGGAGCTCATCTTCTAATGGGGGAGAAAACAGGTAAACAGATACATACAAGGTACAGTCAATCCTCAGCTTTCTGGCATTTAACTTTTGAGACTCCAAGCATTTGCCTGATTTTGTGAATAACCTCATTTTCCACTTTCACATGGGCAGCTGTACACATTTGTGGCTATGGCCAGTAGAGAAAAAATGAGAGGCACAATGCCCATAAATCTGGGGGGGTAACTGGTATACTACAAGGCATTTCAGATGGTCTTGTTCACCCCTGTGTTGTAAAAAGCTCCCCGAGTATTCATGGTGTGTTGTAGTTGTTTGCCTTGAAAACTCAAGTTTTGTGTTGCAGTTATGCCCCCAAAGCATAGTGTAAGTCTTTTGGGCTCTAAGCCCAAGCATGCAAAGTCAGGGATATGACTTTGTGATAAAATAAAAGTGTTAGATAAGCCTCGTGCCAGAATGTCTGCAGCCTCACTAAATTGTGCTTTGGGTGTTAATGGATCAATGCTTTATATCCTCA
Source organism: Gymnobelideus leadbeateri (assembly GCA_011680675.1). Lineage (NCBI taxonomy): Eukaryota > Metazoa > Chordata > Mammalia > Diprotodontia > Petauridae > Gymnobelideus > Gymnobelideus leadbeateri. The sequence goes on along the minus strand of WOXC01005602.1, from coordinate 33,426 downwards.
AAAAGGAGGAAAGCATTTATGGTATTGTAGATTTCATGTGTTATGAAAAATAAATATTGGGGTGGATGAAGAGGGAAGAAGGGAAAGAATCTGGAACTCAAAGTTTTAAAACAAATGTTACATGCAACCAGGAGATAAAATATATAGACAATGGGATATAGAAATCCATCTTGCCCTACAAGAAGGTAAGGGGGAAGGCAGAAAGGGAGAGATGTGGGGATATGCTTACCATCTTGGGGTGAGGAGTAGGGGAGAGATGGGGAGAAAATTTGGAACTCAAAATCTTGTGGAAATGAATGTTGAAAACTAAAAATAAATAAAGAAATTCTAAAAAAAAGAAAATCATGGAAAAAATAAACTGACAAAATGAAATAAGTAAAAAAAGTGAATATTGTCTGAAATCAATGTTTTTTTTAATTGAGACATTAGTTCAAAAGATTATAGAATTATTAACAAGTACAAATATTTTGCATATTATCAATTTTATTTTGTGTACTAATTTTATGGATTATTTCATGTTTACTGTGTTAGGAATAGTGAATATTAAGAGAATTAATGTTATAAAGGATTATCGGCAGAAAAGTGTTTTAGCAGTCTCTAGAGAAAGATTTCAGTTTTTCTTGGTCATGGAAACCTATATTTCCCACATGATTAATGAAGCCACATTTGCATTTTGTACTTTCATGGCATTTTCTAGGATCATTAGCCCACAAAAGTTGAAGATTGACTGTATATACAGAGGAAATGGAAGGTAATCCCAGAGGCGAAGGCACAGCTGGAGGGAATAGGAAAGACCTCCTGCTGAGGATGGACTTTGAACTAAGTCGAAGGAAGCCAGGAGGTGGAGGTGAGGTGGGAGGGCACCGCAGGTATAAGAAACAGAGACTACTGAGGCCCGGAGGTGCTGCTAAAAGTTTTCTTTGTAAGGAATGAAAAGGAGTCCAGTGGAGCTATATTAGAGAGTGCCTAGATCAGGAGTGGGGAACCTGTGGCCCTGAGACCACATGGGGCCTTCTAGGTCCTTGAGTGCAGCCTTTTGACTGAGTCCAAGTCTTAACAGAACAAATCCTTTTATTAAGGTAATTTGTTCTGTGAAGTTTGGGACTAGGAGGATAGTGTTACCCTCTACAGTAATAGGGAAGGTGGGAATAAGGGAGGATTTAGGGGAAAAGATAATGAGTTCTGTTTTGGACATACTGAGATGTCAAATTGGATGTCCAGTTTGAGATGCCTGGCAGACAGAAATGTAAGATTAGATGTCAGCAGAGAGATTGAGGCAGGACAGGTAGATCTGAAAATCATCAACATAGAGATGATAATTAAATACATGGGAGCTGATAAGATCACCAAATGAAATAGTATAGAGGGAGAAGAGGACAGAAGCCTGAGGGACATTTATGGTCAGTCAGTGGGTATGTTCTGGAGGAGGATCCAGCAAAGGAGACAGAGAGGGAGTGATCAGATAGGTAGGAGAATCAGGAGAGAGTGATTAATAGAGTCAAAGGCAAGAGAGAGATTAAAGAGAAAAAGGATTGGGAAAAGGCCATTGTATTTGGTAAATAAGATTATTTAGTAACTTTGGAGAGAATAGTTTCAGTGGAATTATAGTCAAATGGTAAAGGGTAAAGAAGAGAGTGAGAGGAGAGAAAGTGGAGGCACCTGTGAAGATGGCCTTTTTTGAGAAGTTTAACTACAAAGGCAAGAAAAGATATAAGGTGGTAGCAGGAGTGGAAGGATCAAGTGAGAGGCTTTTTCGAGGATGGTGATGGGGTGGAACATGAGCATGTTTGTAGACAATATGAAATGAACCAGTAGAAAGGGAAAGACAGAAAATAAAGGAAAATGTGGGGATGACAGAGGAAGAATCTGTTGGAGGACATGGGTTAACCTTGGTTACAAGTTAGGCCACTTCATCATGTGAGACAGAGGCAGAAGGCATCTGAGTGTTCAGAGATGAGGAAGAAGGGAGAAAAGGGAGCTCATGGTGACTTGCCTCAATTAAGGTTCTTAGCTGAGAGAATGGGAGGAGAGGGGTCTGTGGGAGATTTGAGGCGGGATGGAAAGGTTTGGAAGAGCCACAGTGGAGAATGGACTAGTGAACAGACAAGGGAGGCATAATAAGATTGCCTAGCAGCAGTGAGGGCCCAGGTGAGGTTATAAAACATAGATTTATACTGGATCCTATCATTACAGTTGCATGATTTTCTTCACCTTTGTTCAGCAGCATGTATGATTGAGTATAATCAACAATATGATAAGGAGGGCTGAGATTCAAGGAGAGGAGAACAGTGTGGAGTTGAATTGGTTTGCCAAGGGGTCAAGATGGGGAGAAGAGAGGATGCCTAGCAAAGGGGAGATAGTCTGGCAGATAATTAAGGGGTGAAGGGATTGAAGTTAATTGAAGTTAATGGCTTTTCACCTTTCCTTCTTTCTGCCTTCCCTTACTCTTCTTCTACATCATTAACTTCAAAGGAAATGATGAGGACAATTCCCCAAGAGCCCTTCTTAAATGGTGGAGGATGAAATTTGAAAAGATGATCATAAGTATTACTGAACAACATATATTGATTAGTTTGCTTTTCTTCATTTTTATTTATTTTATTTATTTAACTTTTGGGGAATAGCTATCTTTTTGTTTTAAGCAATAATGATATTGTGTAATTTTAATTGTATACAAATATTTTCATCAACTTACATTAAAACATTTTTATCATTAGAAAAGTGGTGGAGGATGAGGGAAGAAGTCTCCAATGCATCACTGCATTATTTCCTTTCAGTGACTGAGGTCTCACTGCCTCAAAAAGCTACTTATTTCTTCATTGAAGCGCAGTTAGGGATGTAGTGTGTTGTGGAAAGCGCACTAAATTTGGCATTAACAGAATTGGGCTCAAATCTCAGCTCTACTACTTAACTGGTCCTATGAGCTGACAAAACTTGTGTGACTCTGTGCTTCTCAATGCCTCAGTTTCTCCTCTGTAAAATGGAGTTGGATTAGATAATCTCTAAAGCCCCTGCCAGCTCCTAAATCCACAGTTCTGTCAAAATGTCCTTTTCCTGAGCCAACATATGCTTCCTTGTAACTTGTGAGGAAAGGACGTTGTCGACTTTTACAATGCCACAAAAATGTGAGTTATTATGGTTGTTATTATTCCCATGAAACCTCATTGTACAATTCCTGCCAAGAAAGGGTTATTGGAGTGAGAGGAACATGTAAATAAGCTTTCACATTGCACCTTGAAGACTTGCATGCTTTGGCCATTTGGAATGTACTCAATCTCCCGATCTGCCCTAAAGAAAAGTTGTAATGATGCCTGATAAAAAAGAAAAATACCACCAACGCTCCCAGTGAATATATATGGAAACTGCTCTTAGTTTTGAGGCCAGCATTGGCAAGTGTACAAGTTGGGTGTTTCATTGCTTTTTAACTGACCACAGACGGTCCCAACTATCTGTGTCATCTCTGTAAGGATCAGAAGTTCTCTAAAGAAGGTGAGCCCACTGTGAACATAAGTGAGGTTTCTAGATATGATGGAAGTGAAGGTGGCTTATCTGCTTTTTTTTTTTTTTAACCTTGGGGACATAATCACTTAAAATCACACAACTTGATACCAATATTTTGATTGAGAAACAGATTCCTGTAGATCTAGCCTTGACTGGCAGCACAAGAAAGAGGACATGACAGGAAGCTTCTGGGTGCCTACCTAGCAAAATCAGGGGAAAACTCCCACCTCATCCACAGTACGTTAGGACTAAATCACAGACAGAAACTAAAATCTACCAACTAGCCATGATTCCACACAACCCCTTCTCTTCACCCCCAGAAATCTATGTTGGGTGGGGCAGAGGTAGGTAATAATCCCATTGATCTTAGAATTTGGAGCCAGAATAGGTCTTAGTCCAGACAATTCAAGAAGCTTTTATTAAATGCTTACAATGAGCTAGGCCTTCCAGTAGTCTAACCCCTTATTTTCCTATTTTTCCACTACTTTTCATTCTATGTTTGCTGGTTGCTTCTCTACTGCCTACAAACATACCCATAACTCCCCCATCCTCAAAAACCTTCACTTGATCCATCCATTGTCTCTGCTCTTGTCCCATATCTCCCATTTTGTGGCTAAACTCCTCGAGAAGGCACAATAGGTATTTTCACTTTCTTTCTTCTCACTTTCTTCTTAACTCATTTTTATCTGGCTTCTGATATCATCAGTCAACTGAACCTGCTCTCTCCAAAATTACTAATGACCTTTTAATTATCAAATCTAATAACCTTTTCTCACTCTTCACCCCTATTGACTTGTCTACAACCTTTGGCACTGTCAACAATCCCCTTTTCCTTGATGCTCTCTTCTCTCTCTTTTCCTAACACTATTCTCTCCTGGCTTTCCTCTTACCTATCTGATCACAGGCCCTTCTATCACTCTATTCCTAGATCTTTGCCCACTTTACATTTGCCAACCATTATGGTCCCTCAAAACTCTCCTGGAGCCTTTTCTCTCCTTTCTTTACACAAGATCCCTTGGTGATCTCATCAGCTATCACAGTTTCAATTATCATTTCTGTATGACTTTCAGATCTACTTGTACAGTCCTAATGCCTCTGCTGATCTTCACCCTTGGTTCTCCAAATGTTCAGTATGCATCTTGAACCGGAGGCTCTACAGATATGTTAAACTCAGTATGTCCAACACTGAACTCTTATTTTTGACCCAGACCTCCCCCCGCCAGCTTTGGTATTGCTGTTGCGGGTACCATCCTCTCAGTCACACAGGCTAGAAACCTAGGTTTCATTCCCAACTCTCCACTCTCACTATCCATATCCAATCAGTTTCCAAGTTTTGTTTCTACCTTGTAACATTTTTAATATATGCCCCCTTCTCTCCTCTGACACTCATCATCTTGAAGCAGGTCTTCATTACTTCACACCTGAACTACTGCAATAAGCCACCTGGTTGGTCTCTCAGTCTAAGTCTCTCTCTGCTACAATACACCTTCCACTCAGTTGTCAAAGTAGTCTTCCTGATGTAGAGGTCTAATCATGTCACTCCTCTTTTCATTCAATCATCTCCAGTGGCTCCCTGTTTCCTCCAGGATAAAATACAAAATCTTCTATTTGTCTTTTAAAACTCTCCATAGCTGGGTCCCCTCCTACTTCTCCAGTCTTCTATACACCTCTCAATATATTCTGCAATCCAGTGTCACTGGCCCTCCTTGCTTTTCCTTGAATTGGACACACCATGTCCTAACTCCAAACATTTTCACTAGCTGGTCCACATGCCTGGAACTCTCCTCATCTCACCTTCCTAGCTTACCTAGCTTCCCTTAAATTTTCCAAATCTTCCTTAATCTTAGCACCTTCCCTCTGAGACTACCCTCAATTCTTCCCATCCATCCATCCATCCATCCATCCACCCATCCAATCTCTCTCTCTGTAGAGTTGTTTCCCCCCTTAAACTGAACTCCCTGAGAGCAGGGATTGTTGGCCTTTTCCCCCCTCAGCATTCAGTGACTGGAATATAGGTATTTAGTAAATGCTAGTTGACTTGAATTCATTTAAGACTCAACCTAAGTGTTACCTCCTACAAGACTTTCCTGTTCCCTCACCAGCCTGCTGTTTTCCTCTGATTGTCCACCCAACCTCCATTTCACATCTCTTTGTAAATATTTCATATTTACTTGTGTACTTATTTCTCTCTCAGTAAAATGTAAGCTCTTTGAGGGCAAAGACTTTTTCATTTGAGGGAGAGAGGAAGCAGAAGCAGCTGTGGGAATTTGGAATGGCCTCATTTAGGAGGTGGCATCAGAGCTCATCTCTGAAAGGGTGGGGCAGGGAGAGGAGAGCAAGGAGAAGCAATATAGTGAGTAAACACACATTCCTTAACATTCTTACTCCTCCTTGGACTAAAATCCAGTGGGAACAATACCATCATACACCTTTCCTTAAAGCAACATCACTAAACACTTAAGTTCTGCCTTTTGTTTCCCTGGTGATTATGCCCAATTTTATCTATGCATTGCAGATTCCTATCACCAAATGTACCAGTCCCCTGCAGACATCCTAGAAACTCAGATAAATAAATTAGGCAGAGGGGATCCCAGATCAGTTTGAGTAACTCCCCAATCAACTTGATAAATGGGGAGTATTGAGGGAATCTGATGGGTCCCTTCCCAGTATAGTATTGTTTGTTCAGTCATGTCTGATTCTTTGTGACCCCATTTGGGATTTTCTTGGTAAGATACTAGAGTGGTTTATTGTTTTCTTTTCTGGATTATTTTTGAGTAAGAAACTGAGACAAACAGGATTAAGTGACTTGTCCACAGTCGAATAGCTAAGAAGTGTCTCAGGCCAGATTTGAACTCAGGAAGATGCATTTTAAAATAAACTACATAACTACATAAACTACAGACTCTCCTAGCTGGAAATGATCTCAGGGGCTACCTTAGCCTATACCTACCCCCCAAAGCCTCCCAAGGTAGCCCACCCCACTTTTGGAAAACAGCAATTATTTAGGATTGGCTGTTCATGAAAATATGCTGTGTTGGTCACTGTTTAAAATATGACTGGAATGGATCTGAATAAGGTTAGGATGCGGAGTTCCAATCTCTCTGATCCAGGGTCTTTCTCCATGCCAGGATAAAAACAAAGACAACAGCTTGTTTCAACATTTTACTTTTTTTTTAATTAAAATACTGTTATACCAAATGGAATGCTACAGCAGTCCTGGTACAGGGTGGCACAGCAACACAGCCAAGTTTACATTTTTAAATACTTAAGATAACTTAAAACATACAAACAAACATCATTGTCTTTGGCAGAAAAAGTTCACAGCACGAAAAAATACTTTTCAAAGAAATACCAATATTAATCCAAAATATATTAAGTTGTCTTCCTCTTTCACAATATTTTTCTGCTTTGTTTTTTGTTTTTGCTCTGTAAACAATGCACAGGAACCAATCCATTTTAAAGCGTGTGGGGAAGGGTAGATAATAAAAAATGCAGTTGTCCAGCAAATGCACACATGTTTTCAAAGGAAATTTAAGGAACTGGAAAAAAATACACATATATATATAAAATCTAAAAACAAACAGAAGGATAGAAACACAGATAGAACTGAAAACTGAAAGGACAAACCAGGGAAACATCATTTTTCCTGGGGTCTGAGCTGTATGACTTATATACAAGTCAAAATCCACTACTGTCAGAAGCCAGCTGTCAGTAGCCAAGGGTACGCAAGAGAATTTTCATGTATACAATATCAGTGTATCTGGTATTATTCCAGAGTCTGGGGGGTCAAAATGTGCAGCTAAAAATCCAATTAATCCTCTGCCAGTTTAAAATGGCTTTTATTTCAGAAATCCTTGTTTTTCCCTTCTCCTAATTCTGCTGTGGGTGTTTTTTTTTTCCTTTCTTTCCCCAAAGCACAATCCCATCTCCAGCTCAGAGTTCTGTGACTTCAGAAAAAAAAATCAGCTGAACTTAAGATGGTTGCTGCCATTTGTCCCCTGAATGGAAAACAGAGAAGAGAACACTGGGATACACCCCATGCACTCATATACACACACTGATACATTCCATTTGTTTGGCTCATGGTTTATAACCAAACAAACAGAGGGGAAATTCCACTGACAGGAATTGTGGAGACTGTCCAAAAGGCAGGCAATGGCATCTGAAGGGCTCTCCAGATGGATATTTAATGTTCGAAAGAAACAGGATGCAAAATGGAGGAAGAGGATAAGATGGCAAACATATGAAAGATCAGAGTGTCCACAATCAAAAGGATTAAAAAAAATATAAGAAATCAAATATTATGAAGCAACAGGACAGGGAAGGGACAAAGAGAACAGTTGACAAGGACAGGGAAAACAAAGCATGTGGGAAAGAACCTGAAATGAAAAATATTCATTCTGTTCCCCACAAGAAGGAATTATATACAAATAATAGGACAATGTCTCCTGGTGCAGCCACCTAAGGGTACACAGTCCAATCTAAAAGTGTTAAGGGACTTTTCCTCTTAGCAAGCTGGCTGGAGCAGCTGATAAAACCAATAAAAACCATATCCACCCCACCAGATTCCAGTCCTTGTAAGATGAAAGGGGAAGAAGCTAGGGCTGGAGAACAGAGGAGGAGTAAGAATCTCGCAGAGCCAGCAAAACACAAACACGGGCTGACTTCTTCTGGCAGCTTGCATTTGAGGTTTTGGTACCAAGAAGGTGGCTCTCCATGGAAACTGAGCAACCTGTTCTTCCAGGACTCATACGTGGGTGTCTTTTCCACACACAGCCCTCCCCACATACCTTCCCAGTCTTAACTGCCTCCCTCTCATTGTTCAAGGCAAGTCAGGATCAAGAGGGGGGCTCAGCCCCTCTCTGAACTGTCTGCATCTCTTTATCTGCCTGTGGATTTGTGGACAGCTCCAGCAAACCCTGGCTGGGTTCTTGACTTCTAAGAGCTTGTTCAGGGAGAACTGTGGTCAACGGGTCACGAAGGAGGCAGACCACACAACAGCTCTGCTCCCATCCTATCAATTTCCGTCTAAACTCCATGGCCTCAATCTGGCCAAATAGAGGGAGTGAGTCCCCAGCCAGGTCACAGGGTATAAAGGACTCCCCTGGTCTATGCCAGAGCAAAGATGGGAGCTAGTAGTTTGAGAGGGATCTATTGGCATCTGCAGAGGTGGGCATGAAGCCATTTTGAGGGCCATATAGCCAGCTGCTTCTTTAAATCAGGATTTCCACCATCTCAGATATGTCCCGAGTTTTGGATGTATTTGAAGACTCTGAGGAAGAGAAACACACATATGAATGAATATCCCAAGGCCTTTATTGCTCCCTCTTCTAATATACAAACATCATTTTAAGATAAGCCCTCTCTTTTCTACACTGTGGCCTGCCCTAACATTTCTGGTGACATAAATGTTCATTCAAAGAACATGTTCAGAATTTGCTCCCTACTCCCTCCTAGATCTGGGCTTGTTCTCCCTGTCTCTTCCCTGCCTACATCAGTTGCCTCCAACATGTAGACTGGCTTACCTCCTTTCCTTTGGCTAGAGGCTTTAGGGGGGGTGGGTGTAAGCAGTACGTGAAGGAGGGGAGGCTGGAAATTCTTCACATATTTGTGGTTCTCTACACTGATGAGGCACAGACAGAACTATGTAGATTCTACTACAGAAGGGGTGTGTGAGGAGAGGACAAATGGAACCTCCTAGAGTCTCCTCCCTCTCAGTCCCTCGGTAAAACAAATTCCTCAGATTAGAAAGGACCATTAGCTTAACTGGTCAGTGTAGTTTTCGAAACCTGGAATACATTTCCATCTCACCTCCACCTCTTCCTTCCTTCAAGGCCAAGCTCCAGTTCTAAAGCCTATAAGAAGCCTTTCTGGATCCTAGTTGCCACTGCAACATTTCTATTTACTTTGAATATAATTTTACATTTACTTTTGTCTAACACGTCTACAACCCTTAGGAGAATGTAAGCTCCTTGAGGATAGGGACTGTTCTGTTGTCTCTGTATCTCCAGCATCTAGCATGGTAGGCATATAGCTGGCATAAAGTAGGCATTTAATAAATATTGGCTGAATGAAATTAATCTCTAATGAATTTCACCTCTACAATGCAATGTGCAAGAAACATCCAACAAATTCTTATCCCATTCCTTCCCTGCTCCTCCCCTTTCCTTCTTGATTTTCATTCCCTCCCCCTCCCCCAATCTGCTTCTATGATCTCAGCCACAGCAGCATACAAACACTTTATGAACTTGTTATGGTTAGGCTCAATCAAGAGCCAATGGATTAAGACAGTTAGTTTGTAGAAGGTGATGGTGAGATAAGTTTTGTTCCGTTTCATTTCATTTCATTTCCTTTCCTTCCTTTCATTCCATGCAGTCCATCTCTCACCCCCTTCCCCTCCCCCCCACCCCCCGGCCTCTCTTTCCCTCTCTACAGACAAGGGACCAGGGAAGCCCAATGGGGTGGAATACTTACCAGTTAGAGCTCCACCATGGCTGCTGCAGCTGGCACCATTGCTGAAGCCTAGGAGGCCCTCAGGCCCAGGTGCCTGGGAGGTGAGGACGTTGTCAGGAAGGCCATCAGTCTGAGTACTTCCATCCTTGCTTCCATGTTTGGCGTGGGAGGGATGGGGGGCAGTGGGCACCTCCTCTGCTGGGACCCGACCTGCTGGAAGGGCAAAAGGGGATTTTTAGGTTGTCATCAGCACCCTCACAAAATGGTTCTTATCAGGGAACATTAGGGAAAGAGAAGGGTATAAGCAATTATATAATGACTATATCAGGCCCTATACTAAATGCTTTACAAATATTTGCAAATATTTTTTCATTTGGGATTTGAACTGAGTTCCCAACACTCCAAATCCAGTGTGTTTCTACTATACCACACTTAATCTAGTAGGGCAGGTATATCTTCTTTGAGAGCTCGAGAAACCTCAATCTTTTGCTTTCAAGGTCCATAGATTTTTAGATGAGATGAACCAAATCAAACAGGAAACTTGAAAAAACTGGCATAAGACCTCAAGGTAAAATCCTCCCTGCATTCCTCTTTTCTCCCAAGGTCCTCTTACCTGCTACTCCCCAGGAGACGCCATCAGACTGTCCTTCACTGATGGCTGAGACTGCCTGCCAGCCTTGGGTCCCTGAAGCAGCAAAGATGGATGGTACAGACTTTGCAGGTCGCAGCGAGCACTGCAAGGCCTTACCTGGCTCCTTCCTCGAACGCTGCTGAAGTACTTTGATCACAGCATCCTTCTCCAGGATCTGGGCATGGAGCACTTTTAACCTGGGGTGGGGGGAGCAAAGAATGTAGCTATTTAATGCCAAGTCAAAAAAGGTAGCAACAGCAACATTTTTTTGAAGATGTCCCCATTTCAGCCTCCCTCATGCCTTGTGGCACCACAGAAAAGTCAAAAGAATGAACACATCTTGAGGGCAGGGGGCATTTGTTTCTCTCATCTTTGTTTTCCCTAATGCCTACCAGAGAGTTTAGCCCATAGCAGGCAACTAATAAGTGAATGCTGGAATGGAATGAAAACAGCCGGGGCTGCTTTCTCTTGACCATGGTTCGATATAGGTCCTCGGGGTACACGATCACATTTTGACTTCCAATTACTACTTAAAATGTAGGCTCTGAAAATAGAACCTGCATAAGCTGTTAGGGCATTTCTACATCATTGACAATGGACGGGAAAGGCAGACGATTTAGTGTCTAGTACTGGCTGGTTCACAGAAGGTACATAATAAATGTTTATTGATTAATTTAAGTATACTTCAATGATGGCATCCACATAGCCCTTCCCTTCAAGCAGAGGCACCAATTAGGGCATGCTGTACAAAGATGAAGTCATGTATATGAAAGCCAAGTCATATATATAGCTGTCCACAGTGACTAAAGAGTCAGGATCAAATGTCAATTAACTGGAAACATCAAATCCTTTGACATCTGCTCAGAAACGAAGCAGTCAGCTACTTTCAGAACCAAGTCAGATTCCTGCCTAAAATGTTTGAAGATAGTGGGGGCTCATGCCACTCATGAGCTCTATAAACTTTGGGCAAGTCCATCTCAGTTTCCTCATACATAAAAAGGATTTTTAGGGAGGGTTTAGCTCTCGACTCCACTGGGTCATTGTTAGGATCAAATGAGAAAACCAATACAAGACATTCGGAGAATTTTAAAGCACTGTTTAAAGCATTGCTACTGTTATTATTACCCACATCTATTTAACTGGTGGCAAAACTGCCCTTTCCAAGTGTGCTATAAATTTTGTACAGTCAAATCGTGAATAATCCTGGGAACTTGAATCTTTAGAAACCTATCATTATCAACTTCTTCACTGACAAGCAGTATTTGCTAACTACCTTTAGGGTTTTACTTGTGTCTGAGAACAGGTTTTAAAGCATAATAACATACTATACTGTAACTCTTATTTCTAGAGCACCTAATGGTTTACAAAGCATTTACCTTATAACCCTATGAGGATGGTAATCCAAGTATGTGATTATCTCCATTTTATAGAAGAGAATGTCTATAAAAGACTTTATAAGTCTTAAAGTACTACATAAATGAAAGCTGCTATTATCATTATGTTTACCTAATCAAATCCTACCTCAGACATTTCATAGCTGTGTTACCCATGTCAAGTCACTTGACCTCTGTCTGCCTCAGTTTCCCCCATCTGTAAAATTCAGACAAATACCTACCTCCTAGGGGTATTGTGAGGACCAAATGAGATGTTTGTAAAGCACTCGGCAAACATTAAAGTGTTACATAAATGCTAGCTATTAATAATTGTTGTTATCATTATTTATACTCAGTGAGAAAACCTGAGGTGCAATGGTTTGCCTCAGGTCTTAGTGGCAGAGCACAAACAGGAAGCTAGGTGGCCCCCCTGCCAGCCCCATGTTTTTCATTATGTCACATTTCAGTTATTCATTACAATCAAAGAAGCCTCCTCTGGGTTTCTATGATCAAGGTAACTGTCCCAAACTTGTGTTTCACCATAAGCTAAGAAAATTCTGTCTGGCATTACGTGGCTTGCCAGGCACTTAACTGAATTAACTTCCCTGGGGGAGGCACAGGAAAAAGAACAGGGCCCCGAGTCTTGTCAAGTTCCTACCTGTTCTCCATCTCCTGATGTTTGTGGTTGTCGAGGAGGAGATCTTCGTTGAAGCTGCTATTGGGGGAGTGCTGAGGGGAGTGGTTGATGATGGTGGTATCCCGCTGGGCGGCGGCTGTTGCGGCGGCATCCATGGCAAACTGCTTCATAGTACACTCTTCTAGGTACTTCTGCTCCCACTTGGTCATGTCTGCCTCGAGGGCTAAGATCTTCTCCTCCTTCTCCCTCAGCTGCTCCGACAGCCTCGGCACACTGAGTTCGGGGGATCCACTGCTGGGTGCTGCCATCTGTCTCTGCATTGGCACAAAATGAGGCTAAGGTCACCTACTGGTGGCTGACTGATCCCAAAGGAGGCTGATGAGCAGTCAGACCTACACTTGTGCTTGCTTCACTGCTCCCCCTTCTCAGACAAATAAGTTCACATTTTGAGGGTTCGACCTTCAGATAGGTCTTAGAACAAGGATTTGGTCTAGATCCTTTTGCAAGTTTTATTGCCTACAAACTCATAAATGAGCTCAGGAAGGACTATGGGTAAGGTCAGGAGAGCTTTTGTGAGTGACAGTAATAATACTTCAAATTCACATAGCACCTTAGGGTGTGCAAAGCTCTTTACAAAGGTTATGTCATTGAACCTTATAACAATCCCAGAAGGTAGGGGCTGTGATTATCCCCACTTCACAGATGAGGATCTGAGGCTGAGTGACTTTAAGTGACTTGGCCAGTCACACAGTTAGTATCTGAGGCAAGATTCAAATCCACCAGGTCTTTCTAAGATGAGGGAGTTGGAGTAGGTAATTTCAAGGGGATTTGGCCTACATGAACGTAAGGTGATAAGGCCCAGAGCCATAAAGGGCTATACATATGTATACTTATTCTTACTTTTAGTAACAAGAGCTAGCATTTATGTAGCATATTAAGGTTTGCAAACCACTCTATAAAATATTAGCTCATTTTATCCTTGAGATAACTTTAGGAGGTAGTGGTGCTATTATTATCTACATTTCACAGATGAGGAACTTGAAGTTAAGAGAGGTTAAGTGACTTGCTCAGGGTCACACAGCTGGACTCCAATGCAGGCCTTCTTGACACTAGGTCCAGCACTCCTCTCCAGCAGGCTACACTTCTCCTACTGAACCTTCTCCTTGGTTGTCCTATTTTGAAACTGGCCAGGAAACCTTTCCTCTAATTGTAGATATTTCCACTCAGAATGATAATTGATTGTTCCCTTCCACCCTCCCCCCAGGCTCTTTTAAAACGGCCTGAGGAAGAACCCAAATCCCTATTGATTTAGTCTGGGAAGCAATTCTGTCCCCAAAGTGGATTGGGAAATGGAAACATCTGATTAGAGGAAAGCAGATGTCAAGGCCATGATTTCCTCATAGTTAACCAAATAACAGTTGGCAGAGCTCCTGTCAACATCAGTTTGTCAGAGGGGCTGTGCATCCAGCAAATAAGCAAAGGAACTCTTGGCTGATTAGAGAAATACCAGTCACGTACTTGGACCTTGGGGGTAGGGAGAGGGCTGGGATCAAAGATGAGGGTTAGTCACAGATTTAGAGCTAGAAGGGACATTAGAGGCACAGAGAAATCAGGTGACTTGCCCAAGGGCTCATAGCTGCTAAGTGCCTGTGGCAGGATTTGAATTCAGGTTTTCTTCACTTTTAAGCATAATGCTCTGCACCACCCAGGTAGAGGTCACTCACTCACTCACTCACCTGCTGTGTCCTAAGAGTTTTCAGCTCCTGCTCCAGGCGGGTCCGTAGACGTAGCTCCAGCTGTTCCCTCTTCTCACAGGCCGCCTGGAGCTGCCCCAGGGCCTGCTGCAGCCTCTCGACCTTCTCCACATATGCCTTCTTCTTCCGAAGTTCATCTTCTGCCTTTGCGGCCCGGGCCTGGGCGTTACTGAGGGCCTGTTCCAGCAGCTCTGCACGTCGACGCTGGTCCTCATTAGAGCTTCGGAGCAATGAGATCTCCCGTTCCATCTTTTCTTGTTCTTGCTGAGACTCATAGTCTGGGAGAGAAGAGGATAAGAAGAGGTCCATTCATTCCCTTGTTTAGATATTTGGTGAAGATTTCATATAGACATGGTATGATAGAAGATAAAATGGTAAGATGATTGTTCCTTACAGGAGGATTCCTCCGACATAGCTACTGGGGTTCTTTCACCCAGACATGTTCCATTCGCCTGACCTGTCTGTCATATGCAGAAAGACTTATCAGAACTGGCCAACTGATTCCAAAGGAGTAAGATTTAGAACTGGAAATGACCTTGGAAGATGTTCAGGACCAGAAACGTTAAACACTCCTGAGAGCAGATCAAACCAGATGACAATATAACTGGGAAATATTTAACAGAATAAATCAATAAAATGCAATAAAACCTAAGTAATATTACATTTTAAAATCAAGTCAATCTGGGGCCTGTAAGGGATGTTTAGGTATAGTGGCCCCCATTTCTATTTGGGTTTTGACATCACTGGTCTAGACTAATCCCTTATTTTATAGATGGTGAAAATTAGGCCCAGAATGGTCAAGTGACTTGTCCAAAGTTACTCAGTTAAACATCAGAGCTGAGTCTTCCATCTCCAAAGCCAGTGCTTTTATGATATGACAGCAGTATGCTAAGAAATGTAAAACTGTTCTTTTCCATTCCATCTTGGTACCTGATTTTAACAGTGAGGAAGGTAAAAAGGGACTTTTCAAGCCAGCATGTGTGTTTCCATTACAAAGTATGGGTTTGGAAAACTGTAGAAAAGAAAGTCTGTGTTTAGCACAGAGTGGTCTGGTAATACAACTTTTAGCGAAAACATCAAAACTCAAAAAATGTATTCGGGCAAGTGGGAAGTTTTGTTTTCTGAGGTTTGCTTTTAAAAAGCATTCTATTACATTCCTTAGGTCAGTTTTTAGATATGTCTAGATGCCAAGGTCAGGGTGTCACCTAGAATAAATACCCTGAGGCTTAGACCATGATGGAAAGAGAGAAGGCTTTAACTACATATGGAATTTCCCCTAAAACCCAAGAGCTGGAGAATAAGGAAAAGGTAGGGATTGACATCCCAAGGCACCAAAAAAATAAACAAACTCCCAACCCCCCAATTCAACCTTAGTTTTCCATTCGAGTCACTGTTAGCCAGTTTCTAAGCTGGACAACTTTAAGAGCTCATTCAGTCCAGTCCCTTCATTCACAGTCTCTGTGAGGGGGGCTATAACTTGGTCAAGGTTGTACAGTTTAATTAGGGATAGGGTCATAACTAGAACCCAGGTCTCCTGACTCTCCAGCCCAGAACTATTTTTACTATAGCCTGTCATTCTTATTTGCCAAGTCTGCCAAATATACGAAACTGCAGGGTAGCAAGGAAAAATACATGCAGTATAGGCCTAGTGTCTAAATGCTAGCCTTGTGACTGCTTAGAAAATAGGTTTTTCCCTGAAAGACAAGTCCAATTGTAATAAGGGCTGCTGAAACAGTCTGCATTTTTTCTGATGTCAAAAAAGTTTTAGGAAAGAAGAGAGCCTTGGGAAGTACAATAATACCCTAATGCCCTAAGTGATTAGTTTACTTAAGGTTGGGAGGGCCAGAAAGGGGAATGCAGGCCTATCCCAAACCAGCCCTTTGTTTCCTTCTGTTATGAAATCATCAGATGTATATACAGGCATAAAAAACCATTCTAGGGCAAAGGGTGCTCTTTGGGAGAAAGTTTGGGGTTTTTTGTAGGGGGAAATGCCCAAACAGGTCTTAATTTATTTGTTCATTCTGTTAGAGCATCAAAGGCTTGGAGGAGGAGACGAGGCCAGCAGAGGAAGAAAAATGAGTTTGATTAGAAAAAAAAGTTTAAAAATATTTTGATCTTGGTTTTTTATGTTGCCAAATTTCCCCTTTATGCCCTGTCCCCCGCTCCCCCAATCCTCCAAAAGTTCAATCTTTGTGGGAAAGCAGACAAGAGCATATCTGGACAGAATCACCTCAGGGACCAGTGGGGTTCTTCTGTCTTGCTCTTTACCTTACCCCATCTGCACTATGTATGGGTGTTGTTGGCCTGGTCCAGGTCCATTCAATTCATGTGAGGAGAACAGGAGCCATGTGGAATGTCCAGACTGATTAAATAATCTCAAGTTCACAGCTCTAAGTCAGCATTATCAGTGCCAAGTAGCTGTGTGTGTGTGTGTGTGTGTGTGTGTGTGTGTGTGTACACATATGTGTCAAATCTAAGTTTTATAAGAATAAGACTGGCACCATGACTGCCTTTTAAAAAGCAGTTTACTGCTCTTGGATAAAAAAAATTAACATGGCAAACACTGGAGACCTTTGATGTGAAAATTCAACCATTTCCCTCCTGTGGGCTATCAGGGGCTAGAAAAGGACGCAAAGAAACACAGCCTTGTCTACAGGATGCTAAAGCTTTGCAGAAGGAATTTTGTCAACATGTCCCCTTCCCAAATCTCCCAGTTGTATGTTCTAAAGAGCCTTTCTTAGACTGAGCTTTCTTTCAGGATGTGTCCCCCTTTCTTGTACACCTGAGTGGGGGGGGGGGAGGGAATCAAAAAGCCATGCTTTATCTTCTCTCAGCTAGCCCAAACAGGACCCTGATGGAACAATGTAAGGTCATTTTTATTTTAGAAAGGGAAAGTTCATCAAAACAAATAATTTGTGTGTCTGCGGGTGAGTTTGGGAAACAGAGGGAGAGGGAGGAAGAAGTACAATTGTGGGTTAGTGAATGGGAAAGGTGATGGGATAGGGTGACTTTTAGAGAAAATTAAAGAAAAAATTTACTTTAAGATCTTGAACAAAGCAGCCTAAAGCCTAACCCAGGAATGAGGAACCTGGCCTAACCTGAAGACCCTTGGGTAAAATATGTATATACACACATTCATATACACATATACATACATATTAAAGATAAAAAAGTAATAGAAAGAAGCTAACAGACTTGGGGCTGAGAGCTGAGGGGAGGAGAGGCTAGAGAGTGGAAGAGCAGGAACAGCCTCTGGAATGTGAAGAATCCAGGTCACACTGATGGCTGTGGTGATTAATAACTCTGGCTGAAGTGCCAAGAACAGCTTAGTTCTCCCTGAGGAACTCAAAAAACTTCTAAGAGCAGATTGGCCTCTTCTGTTGCCTTAAAGAAACCTTACTCTACCTCCCTCCTTTCCATTTTCCTTTCTTTCTAGCAAAATCCCCAGCAGCCTGTATCCCCCATCTGCCATCCTGTATTCAGCACTCCCCCAAATTCATGCCCACACTCAACCCTTAACCCCTATCCTCAGTAAGACCACACCCTGAGTCTCAACACCAGGAGACTGCTCCACAGCCACATTCTCAAAGGCCTTTTTACCTGCCTTCTTTGACCTTCCACTTCCCACACCTGTGTTTCTCTCCCTCCCTAGCACCTTTAAATCACTCAACTCCTCCCACTTTGCCTGGTCCATTAGGCCACTCTAGGTCCTACTCTCTCTTTTCTGTTCAAGATTCTACCCTGAACTATTTGAAAACTGCCCTCTGGGACACCGACACCTAAGTCTCCCTCAGTGGGTCACCAATGCCCAATTCTGTCATTCTTTTATTTTCTTAAAACTCTTTCCAGACTTGGTTTCTTCAAGATATAGACTTTGCTGGTCTTTCTCCCTCACATCTTTTTTTTTGACATCATTTTTACTGTCTCAGATGTGGAGCTGGAAAGACCCTCAGAGGCCACCTAGCCCAAGATCACACAGATACTAAACATCAAGGTCGGATTTGAATCCAGGCCCTCTGATATCTCCTTTGCTGGTTCTTCTTTCTTCCCCATCTTCAAAATCAACACTTTATTTTCCCAAGCAGCCTAAATGAATCTTCAGATGTAGAATCCCCCTCCCAATCTTACCATTTCTGTAAGTGGTAAAATGAGTATTCCATTCAGCTGGACTGGAAATTTTAGTTGTCTTTTTTCTCTCTTTCCTCCTCTAGGGCTAATCTGCTATAAAGCCCAGGGTTTCTTCCTCCAAAGTTCTTCTCACTTTCATACTTTTCAACCCTACCCCCAGCACATTACCCCTATGGCCTCATTCATGCCTGGATTACTGCACTACCCTTCTCTCCTCTGCGGGCATACTTGGGGTATTTTTGTTTGTTTCTGTATCTCTCAGCACCTAGCTCGAGGCTGTATCTTTAGGCAGAAAGTGTCACTTCAGCCAGCCAAGCCCCACCAAGACGTCCCCAACAGGCCAGAAAAGAGATGGGTACTTACTCTGAGCAAGAAGCTTGGTCACCATGCCCTGGTTGCCCTCCTGGGCCTCCTGCATCTTGCTGGCTAGTTGTCTGTTTGCAGATTCTAACCTCTCTGTTTCAAATTTTAAGAGAAGGAGGAAAAAAAGTTTTTCTTCAGTCTAGTTAAGCTGTAACCCCAAGTAATACATTAGGAAAAAAGATTCACTTGAACTGAGGCTGGCTGAAATGGGAATTAAGAAACACTTAAGCTTAGAGCTGGAATATTCCTCAGAGATAACCTAATCTAAATCCTCTCATTTTACAGTTGAGGAAATGACTTCCCCAAGGTCACACAAGTTAAGGCCACAACCAGGACTAGAATCAGGGTCTTTTTACTCCCAAACTAATGCTTTTTAATTCAAATCAAGAGAAGAGCTCACCCACAAATCACCAAAGGACCAAGAGCTTTGTATCTATCCAGAGACCAGACAGCTGGTCAATACTTGCCAATGATAGTGACTTCAAGGAAAATGTGTTAAAGTTTTAAGAAGGCATCTGGGGTATTGATTTGGATGAGTTCCACCTCCAGGAGGAGACTGTCTAGGACATACAGTGTGGCTGGTATCTAAGATAGAGGAGTAATAGGAAGTTCCACAAGCTGGGATATCAAAAAATGTCTTGGATACAACTTATGAATTTAGGGTGGAGAGACGTTTTTATGTTGTCTTCCCCCATTAGACTGTGAGCTCTTTGAAAGCAGAAACTTTTTCTTTTCTTGTATCCCTAGCACTCACTATGGTGCTGGTAGTGCATGGTAGGTGCTTAATAAATTCTTGCTGACTTGACTTAACACAGAGATTCTGAGACTTTTCCCAAGACAGAGAAGGCACATGAAGACATCTTTGGAAAACAGAATCTTCCCCCCCACTTTGAGTATATGGGGTCGTAGACAACAATTGTGTCCACATGGCTATCTTTTGACCATTTTGACTTTTTCTCACCTCTTAGATCTCGGTTAAAATCTTGCAGCCGCCTCATCTCCCCAGTCATCTTGTTCCTCATGGTCTTCTCCAAGGTCTCTCTCTTGGTAGAAGCTTTCATCAGGTTTTCATAAGCCTCAGAGATGCACTGGATTTCTGTTTCCAGCTGGGCAGGGAACAAAAAGGGATATAAGGGATCAGAGTCTTTCTCAGCAAAGCAGAAAAGACCAATAACTAAGGCTATCATGAGCAGCATTGGTCTTTTTTTCATCCTTTTCTAACACTATTGAAACCTTCTATGTCGAACTGGATTCACCAGTTAGTTCTTTTGGGGTCTGTTCTGTCCTGAGAAGCTTAAGGAGGGAGCCAGAGAGGGAGAGACAGAGGAAGCTGCATAAGCTCATTGCATTCTCATTCCTGTCCACAACAGAATGGTTGTTTGACACAGGCATAAAAAACTGAAGGTCTAAATGGGTGGAATTAACCATTTCCAGTGGCAGTAAAGACATATCTTGCTTGAGGAATCAAAGGAAAAATTGGTTTTGATGGTTTTCACCATCCTATCAATTCTAATCAAGCACAGCTTTTAGACTAAAAACCAGCTTTACAGGATCATGAGATCATTGGACTACATGACCTCAACAAATTAGGTACTCCAAAATTTCATGGAGTATATTCTAGATAGACCCCTATTTGCCATCCTTTCCTCTGATGGTTTTCTAAAAAAAAAAAAATGTCATCCAACAACTCTCTGAAGGCTCATGTGGTAGCAGGGTGATTTATTTCTAACCACTACACGGCTCCTTTGGACATGAATCACTATGAACTTCTGCCTTTAATAATGCAAAATTTCCAGAGAAAAGCATTCATTTTCAGGCCAGCATGTTCCATGGAGCATGGGGGAGGATGTGGACAGTGAGGCTCCTTCCCACTAAGGCCCTTTTTGTCAAGGATCTGGTCTCCTGTTCTTGTTTTAGGCCTCATGGGAAAAAATCTCCTGAGTCTTTAACACTTTCTGAAGTCATCTTCCCTGGGATTTCCCCATCTGTGTCTTGAACTTCAGAGTTGCCAATTTCAGAATTTAAGTCATGGAAAAAAAGAGAGAGGAAACACTATCAAATAAGATTTTCTTAAGGATATTTCAGTTTCCATCTCTCTCTATAGTCTTTCTTCCTTCTTGGTAATACCCATCCACCATCAGGAAACTATAGATTGGGTCTAGATCAAAGTTTCTTAACTTGGGTCTGGGAACTTAAAAAAAAATTTTTTTATGACTATTTCAGCATAATTGGTTTTCTTTGAAATCCTATTTAATCTCATGCATTTAAAAACATTATTCTGAAAAAAGGTCCATAGGCTTCACCAGACTGCCAAAGGGGGGGTTATGAGACAAAAGAAGTTAAGAATCCCTAGTCTAGTGAGATCCCACTTCATTTTCCATTTTTATTCTGGTTACTATGGGTTCTGCACGTGCTCCCTCAAGTCTCCAGAATTCCTACAAGTCACCCATCTGTTCCGGTATGGAGGGGGGAGAGGAAGGCTCTCTCTTTGGCTAAAGCTGGCCTGAAACAGACTTCCCGTTGTGTACCTTAACACAAAGGGCTCTCTGTGGGAGGCCCTGTGGAGGGAGGGACAGAGAAAAGTTGCAAATGTGAAGGGAGATGGTGAATGGTCTCTTTCTAATCGGCCCAACAACTGCGTCTGCTCCAGACTTCTTGTATTGTATGTAGCTGCTTCACAGCTGTTTGAAGTGTGAGTGTGAGTGTGTGTGTGTGTGTGTGTGTGTGTGTGTGTGTGTACACATGCATGTATGGAGGGGTGTTAACGGAAGGAGGCCCTGGGAGATCAAATATTAAAAGGCAATGGAGACCACCATTTTCTGCTCCCTTGCCTTACTCTATCCAATCCCATTTACTTGAACCATCCCACTATTCTCTTAATTTTATCTCGTGGAAATCCTTTAGTGCTCCATGGCTCCCTGGTCTGTGTTAGGTCTGCCTGCCCTTACTGGCCAGCTAGAGCCAGCCAAAGGAGGTTATGGGCACCAGTGGCTCTGAAAAGGGACACCCCTGATCTCAGTCTAAGGAAAAACTCCAAATTCACCATACACAAATCTGGCACCGTACCCAATACCATACATCTAATGTGAGCTTTTGTACCTTCTGAATGCGGCTTGCCTTCTCATTATAAGTCTGAAATTCCCTCAGCAACTTTTCATTCTCTCTCTGTAGTTTCTCATTGTCTCTCAGGATGGCCTCCATCTGGGCCAGGTGGCTGTTGGTGGAAGCAGCCTGTGCTGACATTAGTGCTTCAACCCCAGCTGGGCTAAGGGAGCCCATCGGGCTGTGGCCCAGGGCAGCAGGGTGGGGATGGGCAGGCTGTGGTGGTGGGAGCTGCTGCTGCTGTAGGAAAGGCTGGGGCATCTGAGCCTGCAAGATCCTACAAGAGATTCAGAAACAATTGGAGAAGCAATTAGTCATTACCTCATTAGCTGCCTTACCTGCTCTTTTGAAGGGCTGGGGGAATCTTGGGGGTTTCCACTTTCATCTGCTATCATTATTTTGGGGAATCTCAGTTGGGAATGAAACACCCTTTCTGGGATCACCAATATAAAGGACAGAATACTGGACATGGACTCAGGAGACCCAAGTCTGAATACCACCTCTGACATTCACTTATTGTCCTAGAAAAATTTCCTTTTTCTGAGTCTCAGTTTGCTTGTCTGTCAAATGGGGCCGTTGGAACTACCATAACTGACTGGGCGAGGAAATGATTTGTAAGCTTTAAAGGGCAACACACATACAAGTTTTCATCAGTATCTGACTTTAGGAAGCAAAGAAATTACCTACTTCAATACCCTCATCTCTGAAAGTATAAATAATTTCCTTAATGTAACACCAGTATGTTGGGAGAGACCAAAAGTCAGGCCCAAGTTTTCTGACTTTTTTCTACATCACAATGGAATGATAAAACCTGTGAGAATTTTGTCTCTTAAATGACAAAACCATTTTAGCTTCTCAAGGGTCATTTGTGTATGCTCAGGTACTCCCTATAAGGGTACACGGGTTAACAGTATAAAGGATTCTCATTCCCGGTCAGGTGTGGTCCTTATGTCAAGACTTGACTCCCAGTTCCATATATTTGTGTTGGCTGTCCCCTATACAAGGATCTTTTTCTCTGCTCCCCACTCCTCCTGCACTTTCCAGATATTTCACAAATAAGGTAACATTACTAATACAACACCAAACGCTCACTGAGAAGGAGCTTTCGTAGACCAACTAATCCAAACCTCTCACTTTATAGATGAGGTAACAGGCCAGGGATGCCAAATGAATGACCTAGAATCACCAAGGTAAAGTGTCAGGGAGGGATTCGAACTTAGATCCTCTTTCTCTAGAGTCAAAGCTTTATTCATTGTACTCCACTGCCTGCTTCTAAATCCTTGGAGTAAGAGACCATCTGCCTGCAGAAAACTCTAATCCATACTACTCCTTCCCCTCCCTCAGATACCTATTAAAATAAAAAAAAAATACATTAAAAAAGAAATGTAACTTTTACACCATGAATGAGCCTGTGGGCCAATGGTCATGGCCATGGCTAGGATTGTTAATAAAGGCTGAGAATGTTAGACAAATAGGTAATTGAACTTTTTCAAAGTAAAAAAATCCCCCCTTTACAGTTAAACTGATGGACACACCCCAGTGAATTCAACATGGTTGCTCTCCGGGAACTTGGCTACCAGACACTTCCTTAGGGACTCACACCTCCATTTGGCCCTGGTCTGGCTCTAAGACGATTAGTTAAACATAGCCTGCATTCTTCTGTGATGACTTGGCTCCAAGAAAGAATAAAGAAGTCTCCTTTCTGCCCCATACCTCCCTTCCCTTCTCCTTTTCTTCCCCTCCCCCTTCCCTTACTTTTTGTTCTCCACAAAACAGTCCACTTCCTCTCTGTGATATTATCTTTTCCTGTCAGAGTTCAATAAGGCTGGTCCAAAAGGAGAGACCACTACTTAGTTTCCAAAATCCTTCCCAGACAGTTCCCTGAGAAACCAAAGATAATGTGGGTAGTTTTTTTGGTTTTGGGTGGGGGTGGGGGAAGGTGGATAGGAGTGGGCGGGATAAGAAGGGACTAGCAAAAAACAAAACCCACAAAAAATGGGTAACTGGGCTTTCTTCCCCCTTCCACTCCAATTACATTAAGTCACTCATTTCAAGAAACTATATGACTTAAAGGGAAAATAAGCAAACAGAATGAAAATCAGGTAGAGAATTAAAAGTGAGCCAGGCTCACCTCCTTTCCCCCCATTTAACTCTTTGTTGAGCATTGATGGAAATCCTTGGGATTCGTGGGGAAGAGAGGATGGTAAGCTTCTGTGTGTATTTATATCACAGAATCAAGAAAAATTAGAGCTGGAAGGCACCTCTGAAGGTCACCTAGTCCAACCGTCTGATTCTACAGCTGAGAAATTTGCTCAGTTCTGCTTACCTTGGCAATAAGTGGAGTGGAAGGGAGGTGGGACCCAAGTGGGAACAAAGGACAGAAAACAGAGATGATAAGGTCAATGCCTCCTTGGTGGTCAGATCATTTCTGGGAGTCAAGTGATTTCTGAAAACTCTTTTCTGGGCAGGTACAAAACTTGATTTTAAAAAGTCACTCAAACCTAGCTTTGAATTCTGGTTCTCCACCACTAGTAGTATGACCCTGGCCAAGTCACTTAACCTCAGTTTCCTCATCTGTAAAATAAGAAAGCTAAACCAGATGGCCTTTCTAACTGTAAACCTATGGGCCCAAGAAAGGCAGAGGCCAAGGCCGCCAAGATGGAACAATAGGGTCCTATAATAAGTAACATGGACTGTTGTGCTCAGCAAGAGGTTCCTATCCTGAGGAAGTATCTCTGCTGAAATGACAGAAAACAATCTTCTTTTCCCTTGACCTTGGGCCCTGGCTGGCCCTGGAACGAAGCCTGGAAAGCAGATTCCTAGAATCACAAATCTAGCACTAAAATGAAATCTCACAGGCTTTCTAATGCAGCCCCCTCGATTTACAGATGGGAAAACTGAGGTGAGAGAGGTTAATAGGCAGCCAAGGAGCCAGGTGAATCCAGGCACTATTTCCAAAGCAAATCATTCCCTACTGTATGTACCTGGTTGAGGAGAATGTAATGCTTCCTCTTGGGGAAAAAGTCAGTAATTGATCAATCAATAAAACTTTATTAAGCACCTACTGTATCCCAGGCACCAAGCTAAGCACTGGGCATACAAACAAAGGCAAAAGACAAGTCCCTGCCCTCAAGGAGCTGGCAGTCCAGCGTTTAGGAAAGCAGCAACAACCTCCAGGTCTGCGTGAGCCTGGATAAGTCCACTCTGAACTTCGAGAGTTTCTTTCCTTTTCTTTCAAATAAAAGGTCTGGATCAAGTTATCTCTAAAGTCCCTTGCAATTCAAAAGCTCTGTTACCTTTGGACTTTTAATCTCCCTTCCACATATATTCTTCAGGGGGACTTTCCAAGCCAGTACAATTTCCTTTCCTCTCCTACATCTTTTTTTCTGGCCATTTCTCTACTTGCAAAGAGTAACATTTGTCTACTGGACAGAGTAAACAAAAGGGAAACCCAAATCTCTCTGTTTTGCCTTAGGTGGTAGAGATGTTAGCATCCTGGACCTGGAATCAGGAAGACCTGAATTTGAATCCTGTCTCAAGACACTAGCTGTGTGACCCTGGGCAAGGCACTTAACCTTTCTCTTGATCTCATCTGTGAAATGGGATAATAACAGCACTTACCTCACAGAGCAGTTGTAAGAATCAAATGAGATAATATACATAAAGGGTTTGGCTAACATATAAATGTTAATCATCATTATTCTCTACAATTTCTGTAAAAGGCTGGGAAAGGAAAGGAAGGAGCTGAAGCTGCCAAATTAAAAGGGGTGTTTAGGTCAAGTGACCAGACACTCTATGTGGTCTAGGCTATTACTCCACAGTCAAAACAAGAAATATTCACTGAGGCCACTATGTTTAGCATAGTGCCCAGTACTGAGGGGATACAAAACAAACACTCGGCTGCCCCAGAGAACTTCTGGGAGGCCCAAGTACAGTCTGAAGTTTCATCTCCTCCTGGAAGCAGGATTAGAAAAGTGGAGACTAGAGGCTTACAGAATTAGGCAAATTGAAAAAAGTTTAGTACAGCTAGCTATGCCATGAGCTAGTCAGGCAGGGTAGGGCCTCCAGGTGGGTTCTTACCAAGAGTTAACCAGTCAGTCTTCAAGATCTAGGGATGAAGGCTGAAGAGCAGGGGCACCTCAAGGGCTGAAAAGATTGGGGACCACTGGACAGCTAGGTCTTGGAAATAAGATAGGTATGTGTGTGTGGCAGGGAAGGCATCTTTTTTCCCTCCTTTACTTTGTCTTTTTTCCCTTAGTCCCCCTTTTGTTTTATACCCTAACCCCTTAACTCCCCCACCTCTAACTCTCTCTTTTCCTTCAATCTACAATGGCTAATTTGCAAGAGGATGACTTTGGCTTTGGGGCCCATCTGGAAATGTCTAAGGTTGTCAAACACCCTGTAAATAGGAGACAGTCCTATACACATACACACATGAGATCGATCCTTTTTATCAGTGCCTTGTTCCATAGTCTACTTTCTTCTGACATAAGGCACCTGTGTTTAAACCCAAACAGATATTGCTAAAGACTTTTCTTATCAAATAACTACTTGACTTATTTATTTAGACTTTGTCCTATTTCTCCAAATTAAAACCAGGCAGCTTTACCGCTGTTACACCTGTCCCCTTGATGCCATGAAAATATGCCACTTAAGTGATTGGTCTAGAATCAGAAGATTTGGAGTTTAGTCCCTGGCTTTGTGACCCTGGTTAAGTCATTCCCAGGTCCTCAGTTTCCTTATTTATCAAATGAGATGAGACTACAGATCATAGCTTCTTAACCTGAGGTAAATGAACTGGGTTTGTTTTAAAAAAAAAATAACTGTATTTCAATACAATTGGTTTCCTTTTTGGAATCCTGTGTATTTTATTTTATACATTTAAAAACTTTATTATGATAAGTTAGGCTTTACCAGACTGTCAAAGGAGTTCAAGACCCCAAAAAGGTTAATAATCCCTGGGTTGGGTAATCTCTAAGGTTCTCCTCTGATCCAATGGCTATATTATGAGAGTTGATGCTTTGGCTTCATAGTCTGGGAAAATCTATCAATGATTTGGAATTAAGATTTCACAGATTCTTTAGTTGGGAGAGCTGTTAGGAAAAGGTGCAAACTCTCTGGGCCTCCCCTTTCCCAATTCTTGACTACAGACAATAGTCCCTTTTCCTGAACTTACAAAGATGACACACAGATTGAAAAGATAAAAGTAGGAACACAACATTCCAAACCCCTAACTATAAACTGTAAGTCAGATATGTCACTATTGTTCTTAATGGGGGCTGGGCTCCTTTACCTGCTATGCACATTCTCTAAGCCTAGTTTCTAATAATTACCTTTAGTTCATTAAAATAAGAGATCTCCTCCCCCAGACAACAAACAGACAGAAAGGTCATAGACAAAGTCACAAGATTCAAATATGAAAAAGAAATGCAACCTCAAAGAAGGCAAATATGAAATGGAGATGATACACATTGGTCCCACCCCCCAGGGCTCTCACTGCTTCCTTAATAAGGAAGGAAGCAGCCAAAGCAGAAAGGGAAAGGCCCCATTTCTAAAGTAGAAACTGTGGCTCCAGACAGGAGCATTCCCAACTCAAGATGATTATGCACACACTCATCAGACAGCCAGCTAGTTCAGTGGATAAAGTATTAAGCCTGGAGTCAAGAAGATCTAACTCTAAATCTGTCCTCAGACACTTACTAGAAGTGTGACCTTGGGCAAGTCCTTTACCCTCTTAGCCTCAGTTTCCCCAAAATGAGGATAATAATAGCACTTACCTCTCAAGGTTGTTGTGAGAATCAAATGAGATAATATTTGCTATCACAGTATTTGACATATAGTAGGTTCTACATAAATGCTATTATTATTATCTTTGCTTAGTATTAGGACTCAGTGAGGGAACTACAGGCATCTTGATCTCAAGTAGGTGGCTAGTCTTGCTGAACTTTTTTCTCCCCCTTTATAATTTAAGTTATTGGTGGGGGTTAGGGAGTGATATTCAGAAATAAATGTGATCTAAAAACAAATGGCACCAATTCTAAAAAATTAAACATATTCCCAACATGCAATAGCCCATGGTTGTTGGAAGCTTTTGGTAATATCTAAGCTCAAATAACCCTTTCTGCTTCTACTTTGATTTTCTTAAAGCTTTAAATTTGGAGTCAGAGGGTCTTAGGTTTGAAATTTGGCTTGGTTACCTCCTTGAACAAGTGAATACAGAATATCATTAATGATGACTATGATAAAGCATCATACTTCCACTACCTTCACAGGCTGCTATGAAGATATGTATGTAGGACACATATAAATATCAGCCACTATTACTACTGCTTTTGGCTTGTTCAGACAGACTTGTCACTTGAATGCTCCACATACCAGGCTACCAGGAGAGCAGATGGTTTTCTGATTACAAGTTAAAGGACTCTGGCGTCTGAGAACTTGTGGCCAAATCCGTCTTCTGATACCTATCACCTATATGATCCTGAGCAAGTCACTAGACTCAGTTTCTCATTGATAACATCAATGGAGTTGGACTAGACAGACTCTAAGATCCCTTTCAGATCTAGATCTGTGACCCTAAGGAAAACTTAGAAAACCCTAAATGTGGGGATGGGGGTGGAGAAACAATGCCCCCCCCCCCAGTCTCAGAATCAAGATAGGATTGTTGTGAGTTACCTGACTTCTGGATGCTGGAAATCTGGGCTGCCCCTGGAATAGTGCCTGGGGTCACTGCCTGCAAAGGGCTCCTGTGGTGGAATGATGTAGGGGTACTCTGGTGGGGGACCCCGGGGCTCCAGGCCCTCAGTGTGATGCCCCCTGGGGGTAGACAGCTGATGATGTCGAGAAAGCTGAGGAAAGCTGTGGGAAGAGCTCATGTGGTTGTATGCCTTGGCGCCATTCCTCTCTAGGGATAGCTGGAGGAGGCGCTCACTCAGCGACCTCACGTGCCCATGTTTCAGCTCCTTCAGGGAATCATCCTGCCTCTTGCTGCTTGCCACATTGCCCCGGCGGGGTTCCTTGTCCACAGGGGCCCCTCTCTGCGAGGCATAATACTGAGAGTGGGCTTTTGCTTCTTCATAAGTGGGCAGCTCCTCGCCTTTGCTCTGGGGCTGGTAGAAGCGGTAGAGGGCATTCTCCAAGTAGGCGTGGTCGCCATGGTGCTCCTGGCCCTGGGGCTCCTGCCTGGTGGCCTGCTGCACCATTTGGCCCTCTTCTTGAGTCAGGCTCTCCAGGGAAGAGCGGGGGCTCCCCCCGTTCCCTCCACCTCCTCCTCGAAGAGCCTGCTGTTGGATCGCCAGCAGGGTTCGGTTCTCTGTCAGGTTGCCATAGCGCAGCTGCTCCTGGATGAGCCTATGCAAGACGGTCCCTGAAGAATCTTCCACAGTTCTCATTCTTTGCTCTTCTGTAAACACCCGGAGGTCTCACAATCTCCTGAAACTCTAACAGCAACTGGCCAGGGGTGAACACCTGCAAAAAGAAGCAGAGTCATCAAGGGTGGGGCTCCTTCCACTGGCCCAGGAGAATGGGGAGAAGGACTTTCCATAAACCACTATTTAATGGGATTTCATTTTCATGGAACCCCACTGTTCTGTTCTGAAAAGGGTATCGTTTAGCCCTAACCCCCAAATCATAGCCAATAACTCTACTGTAGGCTCTGCCATCTCTAGTTCAAAGGAGTTCAGTGACTACAGAGGAAAATGCCCCATTACCACTCCCTGGTGAAGGTGAATCAATCATGAGAAGACCATAGCTCACTTCTCTGTGACATGGGGAGATCTGCCTAGGTGTGTGTTCCCCCAAAACAGAACTGGCACAAGCTAAGCTGACATATTTGAACCAATGTCATGGGATGACCTTGGGAATCATTCTGAGACAGTGCATATTAGAAATAAGGAAGGAGGAAATGAATATGTAGTACTAGATAATGAAGGAGGAAAGGACTGTATATGAATTATGGTATTGTGAACAGAGGCTTTACTTAACAAGCCACCGGAGCAAGAATGCCCTGCCAACAAGCACTGGTTAAATCACATGGTCCCTGTAAGCTGAAAACTATCACCCTTTTACCTGGTCCAACTTAGTGTCTTAATGTGTCAGACAAGTCCAAGATGACAGGTAATTTCCCTAGATATTTTTTCCACACTATTTGGACAGACTCTAACTGGCTCTCCTCTTCAGTCTGCTGATAGTAATTCATAATAGCTGTGGTCATAATTAACAGTAATAGCACATTGCCTACAATGGCAGTACTATGGGTGAGGAAATCCCATGGTTTCAATAGGGCCAGAACTGAGTCTAGTAGGGGCTCAATGATTTGGTTCCAGTTAAGGAATTTTAAGGGAAGAAGAGCTTTCTGAGTTAGCATATCTGGAAGCTACTCACTCCTAAGGCAGTATCATCACAACATGGCCCAACTCTACAGCCATCAAAAACCCAAATCAATTTGTACATTAAACTCATTTTAAAAAGAGAAGTCTATGATAGTGATTCTGAATAGGGGCAGACCATCTCATAGAGCTGGGTGAATTTGTGGGTACTCCTGAGTCTCCACAGCAATGTGCTATCTAGAAATCACCAGTTTAGTTTGATGATGATAATATGAGAATAGCTAGCATTTATTTAGAGCCTTAAGACTTGGATAGCACTTGATAAATATTTTCTCATCTTCACAGAAATCCTGGGAGGTAGGTGCTATTATTATCCCCATTTATACATGAGGATACTGAGGCAGACAAATTGAGTTACTTGCTCAGGGTCACACTTTTAGTAAATTAGTAAGTGTATGAGGCAGGATTTGAATTGAGGTTTTCCTGACTCCAGGCTCCATCCACTGTGTCACCTAGTTGCTCATGAGTGAGAGGCTACCATCCTCCCTCCCGTCCCCCTCATTCCATGCCAAATTCCACAACGCAATTATGACACTAGAAGAATATTTGGCTAAGTTAGAAATTGCATAAGTAGTATAACTTTCCACCCAGTCTTTTCATCATACCAACCTACCACTCCTAGGCCATGATTGGAGAGATTCTGAAATCCACAATTTACCAGAACCAACAAAAATCCTTAGGAGTCAAACCACCCTTATGTTTCATAATTACCAGGGCATTTTCTACAGCAATCAAGTCTAATAAATAGTGGGCTCACTAATGAAGACTGTCAGGACAGAAAAATATCACAAGAATCCAGAATCTACCTCAGACATACCATCACTTGAGCTCTCAAAGGTGTACCATGCAAGTTGTCCCATCTTGGGAAACAAGCCAATAATTTATTTGTAATGTTGGACCTGAGGAAAAAACATCAATCTCAAATATCAAATAACTAAGCCATAAGACAATCATAAACTACAAGTTTTTTTAGGTTAAGGAGGGATCTGGAGCTATAAATTATTATAAAAATAATTATCTACCCCTAAAGTATTTGTTTTCTGCTTTTTGTAACACTTAAATGTTCCACTAAATAAGGCGGAGTGGGGGTGGGGGTGGGAGAAGAAACCGCCGGAAAATTCTCTCCAAAATACTGAGATTCCTAGGTGCCTAAATTAAACCAGGCTTTCTAACAACTTCTGCAACAGAGTTCCAAAATTGTAACTGGATCCCCCTATACAAATAACGTCTGAGTCAATATCCTCCGAACGCCTTAGTTTTAGAACCAATGTGAACATTAATTTCCCTCAAAAGTGTATACCGATTGCCATCTGAAAAGTATTTATATTTCCTTTGCTGCTCTGGTCCCTCTTTGTTTTCCAAATATTTCTGCCCTGACATCATCAGGGTTTGGACTGCAATTAACATTCTTTCTAAGTGAGAGCCAGGCTTATGGCTCCGGAGAGCATTTTTCCAAACAAGACAAAGAGGATTTCTTTAACTAGTTGGGGGGCAAAAGCACCTGTAACTCAAAACTAACCAAATAATTCTTGGATTGCCCCCTTTCTTTAATCAATTCCAGCCCTCTCCCTCTCCTCCCGTTTCCAAATACCAGAAAGACTTGGAAATCCACAGGCTTCAAGGGCATTGCAAGAGCCAGGGTCAAAAGCTAAGGTATCCTTCCTCTGTCCCCCAAGTATCCCCAGTTGGAATGACCCAGCCTGCGGGAAGATTTCGCCAATCTAAACCGCAGAAAAGTCGCAAGAGTCGCCCAAAGGAAAAACCCAGTCTAGCAGAGGCACTGGGATCGCTAGGAGAACAGACGAATGGCCCCTAGGTTCTCTGCATTGCCCCGGGTGCTCGCTAGCTCCCTCTCTCGCGGAGGTACGCTACGAGCTACGAGCTTCCAAAAAAGAACGCGTTAATTTCCCTTGTGAAACTTACCAACCCATAGCCTGAAAGCCTCAGTCCTAGAACTTCAGACCCAGACACACAGAAGTTGCCTGGGAGCTAGCCGTAAAGAGCTCTTTCGGAGGGAAAAATTGCAGAATGCGTGCGTGTCTTGGCTTATCTGCGGCCCCTTCCTACCCCCACTGCCGAAGTGCCAAAACAAAAATTTAATAATAATAATTAAAACAAAAGCAACTGGAAAAATCAGAGGAGTGCAAGGAAAAGTCCGCACGCAGCGCTGAGCTCCAGCGCACAGAGATCCTGCCTCTGTGACTGCTGGAAGCGAGACTGCGCTCCTCCAGCTGTACCGCGAGCCACAGAGGTTGGACTGTGCAAGAGGCGGCAAGCTATGCCAGGAATGTGAGAGTTTCAGGTTCCCCCTTGGGATCAAAGCTAACCACAAATAACCTCTTTGCGCTCGGCCCATCCAGCGGCAGCAGTGAGAGGCTGCGCACTGCAGGGGCTACTAACTGGGCTCCCCCGCCCCCCTCACCACATGGCTCCATAGCCCAAGAAGAGGTTCTCCCCCTAATTTTACTTCTGATTTCTTCTTTCTATTTGGCTCAGGCTTCTAGCTGCCATTAACTCATTCACTCCCAAATGAGTATTTGTGGCTGCAGAGTCTCCAGTGGATTTTTTTTGAACCCTAACATTTAGGTATTAAAAATTTTAATTTCCAATTAGTGCAGACCCCCTAAATAAGGGATTCTTAACTTGGGGTCTTTGAACTTTTCTTAAAATAACTATAACCAAAATAACTATAAAATAACTATATTTCAACATAATCAGCTTCTTTTTTATCCTATATAATCTTATGCATTTTAAGCATTTAAAACTTTATTCTGACAGGGAGTCGATAGGGCTTCATTAGACTGCCATAGGGGTCCGTGACAAAAAAAAAAAAGGTTAAGATCTCCAACTCTAAGGAAAATTGTCTATTTTTTTAAACTTTGAGTTCAAGCTGCAGATCTTTTATATGGGCAAAGTTTGCAAAAACTCTTTACGCATATTATTTGATCCTCAAAACAACTCTGAGATAGATGCTATTATTATCCTCGATTTACAGAAAAAGAAACTGAGACAGAGTTAAGTGACTTGCCTAGGGTCACACGGCTATTACTAAACTGTCTAGGGCAGAAGTTAAACTTAGATCATGGTGACTACAAAT